>QKWP01000217.1:13727-94649 GCA_003550325.1 Gigaspora rosea | reverse complement strand
CTAATTGATCCTAACTTAGTGATTTAGGCAAACATGTGCATATATTATGAACCTGAACATGTTCATGAACCTTGACCTGAACCTGAACTGAACTTTTTTTAAGTTCAGGTTCAGGTTCATGTTCAATAATTTTAAGTTCAGGTTCAGTTCAGTATTGAACTTTTAGAGCAGGTTCAGGTTCAGGTTCAGGTTCATTGAACCTGAACCTGAACCTCTATTGAACTGAACTGAACTTCGGAACCCTACTTAAAGTCCAAGATAGGTTTATACAATAAAAATATATGCATATTTAAAAAATAAAATTCTATATAATAAGAACATTAAAAATTTTTTGAGAATATTAATATTCTAATTTTAGTTCATTTGAAAACATAATTTTAATTTGAATTTTAAACACTGATTACATATAGAATTTTACACTAAACAACTTTTTCTAAGTTAAAAAGGTAGATTGTTTTAGTAAAAAAAAGTTTTATATGTGCTAACTTGGAAATTTTTGATTTTTCTATAAAACATTTTTTTTTACTAAGACAACCTATCCTTATGACTTAGAAAAAGTTGTTCAGAATAAAATTTTAAGTTATAAGTTATAATGTGCTATTTTATATATATTTTATACTTTATTAAGTAAAGTTTTAAATTTTTAAAAAATAAAATTTTTTGTCTATAAAATCGTGCTATTTGATTGGTTGAAGCAGTGGGTGCGACATGTTAGGGTGTGACAAATTTATTTTCCCTATGTATAATTACTATGTTTTACTATAAATTTTTAACAAAATATTAATCTGAATATATTTATATCCAGATTGAAGACTTAACTTTACCATTGTGATAATTTATTTAATTCACATTAGTTTAGTATGTAAATATAAAGAATTTAATAATTTTACAAAATTAAAACTGCAAAACAAGTTCAAAAACAAGAAATAATTATTTTTTACAATTACATGCAATTTATTATTTTTATTTGCATTTTTTTCAACTGAGTATAAAGAATTTTTAATAATTTTACTATATAAAAACTACAAAACAAGTTCACAAGAAAATAAAATTACATTGTAGTAAGTATAAAATAAAAAAAGGCAGAATTGAGAGCAAATGCATTCAGAGAACACATTCCAGGCTTTGCACCCAATCCTACCCAGCTAGTGAATACAGCTATTTTTGCAGTAAATGCAAATTGTTTGTAACTACAGCTAGCTTGCTTTATATAGGTAGAAACTACCAGCTAATGCTAAATATACAAATTCTTCTACTAAAAAAAAACCTTTAATTAATTGCTGGCCTGCTTTATACAAGTAGAAAACCACTAGCTGATACTTCGCATCACTAATTTTAATATGGCAGAGTGAAACCTGAGTTGGCTTAAGTTACGTTATTGATGTTAGTTAGGGTTGGTTAGAATTAGTTAGGAGTCCGTATTATTTCTTTGGCAATTACTCCATTTTACTGACAAATTATTTACTAACAAGCTCATTTTACTGACAGTACATTTCACTAAAGCTCATTTCACCAACAAGTTTTTTTTATTAAGTATACTAACTTTAACAGCACGACAATATTCGATTTATGCATTATAGTTACACAAGATTTTTACATATAAAAAAATTAAGGAATAGGGGTATATTATTTGATATCTCATCAAAAAATTGTCCAATTTCTACGAAAGTTTGCTTAGATGTTCTGTGGCCATAATGTAGATATTTTGTCAAAACTCATTTAACGCATTTAACATCTGTTGACTTTCATAAAACACAAGTATGAATATAAAAATGTATATACAAATGTACTACAGGTGAATATTCAGTTATATAACTACTAAATAGTGAATATAATATTTGCATTTTTTTTATTATCTATACTTATAAAACTCTTATTTATAAACATTTAGGTTGTTTATATTAGTTATAAAAGACGTATACAATTAGAAGCATTGGGTTTGTTAGTTATAATTTGTGGATACAAATGTATGAAAATACGTACTGTATAATATAAAAAATAGGCACAGGTTATATTAACTGTAATAGAATCTATAGAATAGATAATATTTGTATTCATGTTGAAAAAATTGCATCATATTGAAAAGGAGTAAAATACATTATTAATATTAAAGATTATCACGTTGGATAATGTTGCTATATTTAATTTTTTAATAATCACTATGTTATATTGCATATTATAATTTTTAACCATAATGATAAGAGCTATTAAATATGCTTTTAATAACATAAATTGAATTCCAAAAATTTTTCATATTCCAATTGGCATAATTGGGTAATTCAACCAATCATGATTGAGTATTATCAAAAAAATTTTGCACAAAAATTTATTATAGAGTGAATTTTACAAAAACAGCCCTTTGTATTTATAATTAAGTACGTAGAACATTATAAATTCATGTATTTAATTATAAGCCAAAAGTAGATTAAAAAGGTCTTTTTTTTGAAAATTAGCATCCAAATTTATCCTTGATAGTTACCAACCATCTTACAATGCCCAACATATTCTAAAACACCTAAGTATTTCAACAAACAGTAAAAGTACTTCTTTCTATAGCTTAGCGTAGCTCTTTTATTGAATTTTTTGGTTTTTTAACATGTCTAGATATCAAAGAAGCCCTTTTGTTAGTTGTAACATGTACTTCATTTGTTATTTTTACAATGTCACTTAGGAGCAAATCAATTATGCCAATCTGCAAATATGAATATATTGAAAGTACTAATTTATCAATATTTAATCAACCAATCATATTGATAAAGATTAGCTGACATGATAGCCAATTAAAAAGAAGTCATTTATGCTAACTTTAACTCTAATTTTACCCTGACCCTACTTTGACTAATGACAATGGCCAGAATTACTTTGTTAATAAATTGAGCTTCAGTAAAATGAACTGTCAATAAAATGAACTTGTTAGTAAATAGTTTGTCAGTGAAATGGGATGTCTGTGAAGTGATTGTTAGTGAAATGATTGCCACTCGTTAGTTAGGGTTAGTTACTATTTTAGGATTTTTTGATAGTAATCTGCATCAATAATGTAATTTAAAAAACTCAGGTTTTACTCTAAAAAACTCAGGTTTTATTCTGTCATATTTTAATTATATATTGATAGAACTGATATATACTGCTAAAATTAATAAAGCATTTTTAATAAATTTAATACAGCCTTATTTGGCTAGTGTGCATCCAATAAATATATATTTATTGCATGTGGTTTTTTTGATGATATAAATTACTGATTATTATTTTCTTATTGGTGTTACGAATCATCTCACTATTGGCATTATATAGTCAATTGTGTAGTTATTATATTTATATATACAGTATATATGTATATGATTGTTAAATAAGTAGCTGCACAACTCAGTTGCACAAACCAGAAGTGGGAGAAGATGAATTTATAGTAAACTTTAAAATTGTGTTAAACTTATACATGTTATAGATACTTTTAGTTTTGACAAATACATTTTGACATTGAATTTTGATGTGGAAGCTCTAAAATATTTCAGCTATCTTATATTAAAAATCAGTGCTGAAATACTATTTGAGCTGAAATAGTTTTTACAACTTGCATAGTCAGACCTGGAGACACAGAATAATTATTATTATAAGTTTAAAGTGCAATTGGATTATATGAGCCTATTAGATAAATATAATAAACAATAAAATATTAAAAAATTGATCTGATTTAAATACATTAATTAAATTTTTAATTTGGACAAGTATTACACTAATGTATATTAATTTACACTTACACTTCATACATCATTTAACCAGATTACTAAAAATCTATTGTTAATTTTTTGAATATTATCTAATTTATTAAAAGAAATCATTCAATTATATCTCTATAGTTTTCAGCTTTACGTTGAAATTCTTTAAGGGTAGGGTGTCAATATTTCCATTTTCATATAAAATAGATTGTAGATCAACTTTGTATAACCATATCATATGATTTATATATAAACATCATATGATTCGACCAATGAGGATTATCAAATTTTTGTGTAACCCAGGAAAAACATATAGTGACCTCAGAAAATTTAATTCTATATGAAGTTTATTTTTTTTAAAAAGATGCATTTCTTACAACATCACTATTATAAACAAGCTACTTTTAACTATATATTATATAAATATGGTAAAAATTGACTCAGATAATAAAAAGTTTTATTAGAAGCATATTTTTATTTACTATATAAAAATTCAATCTACCATGTAGATCATATGAATAATGATCTATGTACACCCTACTCTTAATGCAATTATTGTATTCTTGTTTTATTTGTCCGTCTATGTGTTATTTTTAAATCACATGTTTGACACAAGCCAACGACATATACATAAAAATAAATGTCGCAGCTGATGCTGAAATTTGGAATCTCAATTTGAAACTATAAGCCCTGCTAAAATTTACGAATACTCTTTAAATATCAAATCTATTCCCAAACCTCACCCTAACCCTATAAGACAAAAACAAAAAAATCGGCACAAAAAAATTTTAAAATTTCATATCAAAGTAGGTCAAAATTTCAGCATCAGCCGTTTTCAGCATCAGCTGCGACAATAAATTAAAATCAAACTAAATACAGTAAAAGTACAATAATATGTTAAATGTTTTATCGCACTTTATCTAAATATATCTATTAATTTTAGTATAATTAATGGCTTAAGCTCCATTTTATGCTTCAATTTTATGTGCTTATAGTGCAATATATAACCAGATTGCTAAATATCTTCACTATTATGTAACCTATTAATTGATGATCCAGATAAGTTTAGCAGTATTACTATATTGGGACAATAGTAAATTTTAAGATAAGTACAATATAAATTTTTATTATATGCTTGAATCTGGGCATCGTACAATAAAATTATTTTTTTTTTATTAAGTTAATAACCAAAGTTGTAGAGCTCATTAAAACGCATCCAATGATATTATATCATTCAAATTGGCTTAGTTGAGACTGAGATATCACTAAAAAACGATTGGCTGACTATATAGAAATTTTATATAGTCAGTCAATCATTTTTTAGTGATAACTTAGCTTCCATCAGGCCAATTTGAATAATATAATCACATTAGATGCGTCTCAGTGAGCTCTACAACTTTCAATTATTTTACTTTGGCTAATAAAAAAAATACTTTTCATTGTACAATGCTCAGATTCCAGTATATAGTAAATTTCATAGGAATTTGCCTCAAATTCTAATATAGAAATTTTGCAGATCATATCTGGATTAGTAATTAAAAGGAATTCATCTTCATAAGATTTGGCTTTAAGTTGAAATTCTTTAATGCTATTATCGACATCATATTTCACTTACCAAGCAAGTTGAGAACGTTTTAATTTCACTTTCTTCGATAGTATGCGCATGGTTAGGACTATCATTGAGCACTTATCTGCTTTACGATAAAATCAAAACCTAACTTTTTGAAAGTATAGACCCGCTGGATGAACTTTTGATAGTTTCACTTGGTATTCCTTCTTTACAAATATTTGATGGGTTTTATTTGACAAAATAGCACGCATGTGTTAATAATTTTGTTCTATTACTTGTTGAAACATAATGTGCAGCCTATTTGTAAGCACAAAAATTTGACAAGATTACTAGAACAAATTCATTGCAACTTGCCAAGTTTTCAGTGCTATTAACGTCTATTAACCAATATGATTTTTATTGAAAAAAAATTTTTTCCATTAAAAATATATATATATATATATATTTATAACGCTTGTAATAAAAAGGTTGTTAGAGGTCGTGAGTACAAAAAAAAAATCGTTGTACCTTAAAAATCGTACATACATATGTACCTGGCTTTAAGCGACCCCCTTAATTGGTTGGTTCATATTATAACCAAAAATCAATTAACAACATAGTAGAGATTGAGCTGAGGCCTATAAATTGTAAGCCAACATTTATTTCTGCTATAGGTGGTTAATCTAATTTAGAAAATTAAATATTTTCTAAAATAAATACAGTATTAGTGTCACAAGATGTTCAATTAAATTGCTATATGTGTATCACATTTACGTAAAGATGGATAATTCTTTCTAAAATTTGAGAATTTTTATATCTTCTAGCAAAGGTTTCTCAATGACTATATAATTAACTTGATATAATTTTTATTTTAATTCTTTCTACAAGATTGTAAAATTAAATAAAAGGCCTTGTCAAGTTTTACATAGTAGTTATCAAAAAAATTTTATTTAAAATTTTAAAAATCATCAAAAATCAAATTAGAGAAATATAATTTGTAGTTTAAATAAAATTTCTTGAGTTACTTAACCAAATTCTATTAAAATTTTTATTTTAATTTTATATAAATCTTAGAATTAAACAAAAAATAATTTGGATAATAGTTTTTAAGAAATATTGATTGAAAATTAAAAAAAATTTAGCTACAGATACAGATACCTAAATTTTGAATAATAATTACTCAGTGCTTATCTAATCAAATTTGATCAAAAATTATTCTAATCCTATCTCATAGAATTAAAATAAAAATTTTTTCAATTCTATCTTTTAGAGTAAATAAATTTTTTTCAATTCTATCTTTTAGAGTAAATAAATTTTTTCAATTCTATCTTTTAGAGTAAATAAATTTTTTCAATTCTATCTTTTGAGTAAATAAATTTTTTTCAATTCTATCTCATGAAATTAAAATAAAATTTATCAATTGGTTTAGTTGTTAATTATAAATTGTAAAAATTATGATTACATTGATATTCTTTGATTTTTATGTTTTTTTTCTAACATTTAAATAAAATTTCTTACTAGGTCACACTAAATGAAGCTTTTATATTTTAGTCTAAAATCTTGTAGAATTAAAATACAAAATTTTATTAAATTTAATCTAGTGTTACAAATTGAAAATTGAAAATAAAAAACTAATCAATTTAACAATTAGTTGTAACTAATCAATCAGCTATAATTTACAACTAATTGATTAATTAATCGATTAATCGATTTAGTTTAAACTAGTTATTAACTGAAAAAAATAACTAATTGATTGAAAATTTTACCAATTTTAACAAGTTTATACATAATCGCTGAGAAACCTTTATTCGAAAATATAAAAATTTCAAATTTAAAAAAGATCATTCATGTTGCCTGCATAGTACTGTTGCATCTAAAGTAGCCCCCAATCTAAAGTAGCTACTTTATATATAAAGTAGCGCCCTAACTAAATTACGACTTAATGCATGCACGAAGTTCTAATTTCAGGGGTTTAATTTTAGTTATGCGCTACTTTAGATAGGGGGCTACTTTAGATGCAACAGCAGCTTCAAACTTTCAGTCGACGAGTTGGATTTTTGAACTTTTTTAGGAATAATCTAGACATGCCCTGTGCACTTTGTGTTAATAATTAATTATGCTGGGTTAGGTTAGAGTTATGGTTAGAATTATGATTAGTACAAAATTGCGAGAGGATCATTTTTTGTTAGAAGTGCAACAGGGGTTATCCTGGTAAAATTTCGAGAGATAAAAATAGGCCACAAAGTTCATGGGGAACTGACTAGTCTTGTCCTTTTTTTATTTTTATGTTTATTTTATTTTTTTCTAATTTTACTGTAAATTAATAGATACATGTTCACATCTAAGGCCACACTAATTTTTCATTTTGAAAATATGAAAGCAGAAAATGTGGAAATTTTGTTTTTTTTTTTTTTTTTTTTTTTTTTTTTTTTTTTTTTTTTTTTTTTTTTTGGAAAATTTTTTTTTTATTTTTTTTTTTACCGGGCTTATCGATAAACCGGAAATTAAGGGGAAAAAATTTAAATAGAATAATTGGTCCAACCGAAAAATTAACTTTACGTGGCCTAATACAGTAATATAAGGACACCATTTGATTAATAAAAATTGATGAATGAACAGGGGGGGGCGTCTACTTCGTATGTAACTTAATTATGCAAAGGTGGAATGTCAATTATTAACTGCCACTAAGCAGGTCATAACCATGAGCATAAAGAACATGCATGCCTTTTATCTTTATCTGTACCCTGTACCCTATGTATATTTAAAGATTTTTAATTATTCGTACATCTAAATAAGCTATTCGAATTCGTAACATTTACCACAATCCTTTAAGTATCTCTTATTTGTTTTTATTTCATTTGCGTTAATTTCATATCTAAATACGCTATTTAAGTTCTTAATATCTACAATACCATTATTTATCCTGTTTTTACTTCATTTATTTACACTAATTTATTCAACAAGTGTAAGGATTTTTTATTACAAATTGGACGATAAAGCCGCCCACGTTAACATATGCTAATTATAATATGAAAAGTATATGGCAAATCGTTATCTTATCAAGTTTTAGTATTTTATAATATAAACGAGTATTATATTTAGCAGAACTGTGTAAAATATATTTATTTTAATTATCTTATCACTTATCTTGATTATTTAACCATCTTGATTATCATAACCGGGACTTTGTTTCATTTGAATTGCTTCCAAAAGAACAGAGGAGATATATGGTTTATAAAGACTTGGCCAAGTATTATTTAAAATTTGTCTAGCTACTCTACGAAGTTCATCTAGATGAGCTTCAAAAAAACTTAAAGAAAAATTATTAAAAAAAAATTTTAATAATATTTAATTAATTTAAATTCATAAAAATTAACCTACATAATTTCCGGAAACCAATCTTTTTTTTTCCTCTGATTTGATAATAAATAACTTAGTTCAATTCTAGATAAAGTCTTCAAATATATTATAAATATTAAATATTAATTTATTAAATTGCAAATAAAAAAAAATACAGTACCTTTGCTTTATAATATAAAAAAGAATTTTTATTGTTTAAATTACTAATTTTATTGCTAATTACAACATTGAACAAATTCATCATATAAATTGCAACAAAGAATAAAATCCCAATTAATAAAAATATCAACAACAATCCAGATAGTTCTTTCTTATATTCATCCGTTGAAATTATATCTGATGGACCTGTTTTAATAAAAATAAATTTAAGCCAAAATATACAGACTAATTAGAGTTCCCAATCCAATCCGAATAAATCCATCATCCATCCATACTAAATTATCCGGATAATTCTACAGAACTTCGAATGTCAATAGTAAAAGGATATTCGAATAATAACGGATAATGGATATCCAATAGTTATACGGATAAATGGATTGGTTGGAACTCTAAGACTAATTATTAAACTAATATTTTTTTTTAAAAAAAAAAATTACCGGTCAACGTAGTATATGGAACAATAATAAAATCTACTAAGCTCCAATTATCATTTGAATCAGAGTTTAATTTCAATAAAATATGGAGAGAACTTGTAAATATAAATATAAAGAGTACAAGGGTGACCAAAAAAGGAAGTACTTCATTGAATACACCAAATATAATTGCGAATTCAATTCCAAAAAATTCAAAAATATGAAGATTAAACAAAATTTTTAATTCAAGTAATAAAATCGCAAAAGTAATATATGCACTAAGATCAAAATAAGTATTATTAATAATATAAAACCAGCCCGAATATGATTTTGAATCTCTATAATATATTATAGTTGATGCTGCAAATAGCATAAAACACATTGCTACAGTTTCAGCTAAAAGAAAAAAAAGTGACAAAATTATGTTACTAAATTTTGTACGAAAAATAATTTAAATTAAGTTTTTAAACATACCAAGAAAGAGTGTAATATCCATTTTTTTCATTCGTGACTCATAAACCCAATATGTCATGTCTAATATATAACTTATTAAAGTAATTATAATAACAATGGATAGTAGAAATAATCGAATAAATGGTGAAATTTGATCATAAGAAATTACAGTAAGTACAAAACAAGTAAGGCAAAATAGTTGAATAAATAAATTTATTATGTGGATAGCTCTTCCATATGTATTCCATTTGTAAGCAAGAAGTGCTTCACCAATCCATAATTCATATAGATTAGTGTCTAGTGAAAAACCAAAAGAACTGTATGCATCAAATATAGTATCAATAAAAGATATAAATTTTTTCTCAATGATGCTATATTCAAAGTCTAAATTTTTCATAAAATAAGATCCTAGAGAATAATCAGTAAGTCCCATTAAGGGAAAGACCAGTTTAATAGTTGTCTTTTTTCGTTTGTGTTGTTTAAAAATTTTAGGCATTGGTATTACAATTCTCAAATAAAATTTGGAATGTTTAAAAATTATAAACATAAGATTAAAAAAACATTCTATTTTAAGATAAATTAAAGAAATATCAAAAATATTAGGGTATTCACCAAATTTTTGGAGATGATTAGAAGTTGAATTTGTACTAATTATTTCAGATAATGTATCATCAGGTACAAAAAAAGTTATTCTAGATAAAAACCAATTAATTATCTCAGGATAATAACTTAATTTACGAAGATTATAAGTAACTATTTTCATTAATGGAAGATTTGAAATAAAACTTCTATCACTATTTTTAATAGTCAAGTTAATTATATTTTTTAATAATGTTTCAATAGACTCAAATTTTTCATTTTCTAATAAATGTTCCATTAAATATCTTCCATAAAGACTTAATTTAAATCTTGAATTAGAATAATCTTCAATCATCAATTCATAAAGATCATAAAGTTTTTCAATTTCGAATTCAGGAGGGGGTAAATATGGTAAACGTTCTTTATATTCCTTTTGAAATGATGTTGAACTACTCCAAAAATAATTTAATCGGATTTTTGGCATTTTTTCGACATTAATAATAGTCCAAATATATATTTTTTCACTTGAATTGTCTTCATGTTCATTCTTCACAATCATTAATAAATCCTTATTTTTTAAAAGTTTAATTCTTTTAATTCCAGTATACGGTGTATCAATTTTAACATTATCAACTTTATTAAAAGATAATATAATCTTATTTTGATTCTTTTTGTCTTTTTCTATATTCCATTTATCATCATGCTGAAGTGAAATATATTCATCTTCTTTCTCAATTTCTTCGAACACTTCATTTGCAACCAAGTTAGTGGCCATATTATTAAACTTAACATTCCAAGATTCAGGAAAAGTTTTGACTTTTAATTTATTTTCATCAATATAAAAAATCATACTATAATTAATTATATATGTCTGATTGAATTCTAATTCAGATATTTCCTCCGTTTCTTTATGACGCTTCTCAGTGAAAATATATGGATCTAACAAATAAAAATGATTCTGCTCACATTTAACAAGCAAACATTCCTTATCTTCGAATAAAAGAAAATAACATTTTGTTATATCATAATCAACATTATCTAATAAAATATTAATAGTGAAAAATTAGAAACAACGATTGTTTTTGTCATACAATAATACAATAATACAGTAATAGAAATGAATAAACTTACAGAATGATATCATAAGCTGAAATTTAATGGAATAAATGTATATAAAGTTATTGAACCAAATAGCCAAAAGTGTTGCATCTTTATTTAGAACAAGGTTACGTATGCAATCTATCTCCCATTCCGTAGTCAAATAAGCAATAAATTCCAAGGTTACGGTGTTCCATGCCATGATAATATGTGTATCACGTTTGTATATAAAAATATATCCATTATTGTGAAGCTCAATATGGTCTTTAGAATAATTATAATTTGAAACTCTAAATATTTTTTTAAGTTTTCCACATAATTCAAATATATAGCCTGTAATACTGTTAGAGTTTTTTTCTCCCCTAATAAGTAAATAATAATCGCCTTCGTTAATTATAAAGTTACTTTCAATTATTTCTTTTTTATTATCTTTGGGTTCTAAAATTTTTACTTCGCGACGTTCTAATTTAAAAAGTGCTAATACATAAATAAATTGAGGTATTAAAATTTAGATATATGATTATGTAATTTGAAATACTATATTTTAGAGCATAGTAAGCGCAACCTATAGAACAATTAAGAGAAAGGGCTCTTAAATTTTTTACTTAAAGATTAAATTTTTTAAAAAAACTTATAGAATGAGCCCGATAAGTTTACAAATTTAAAACAAAAAAAGTCTTGCTGATATCTAACCTGCATGTCTGTAACCTTCATCATAAGGCATCAACGCAATATGCTTTTGATCTGACAACTTTAATTCATATTTTTCAGCTTTTAAAAAATCATCTTTGATCTCTCCGGAAAGATTATGTTCGACTAGTTCTTTTAGTGGATAGCAAATTTCAAATTCCAGATTCGTTTGACCTTTAATAGAATAGATACAAACTGATATGTCTTCGTCGCTCCATGTTGCAACGTACTTTAATTTTGGAGAACACACGATCTTTGTGATCTTATTTCCATTGTGCGGTGGAGATTGTTCGCTTGGAATCTCTATTATTTGTTCACTCATTTCTTAACTTTTTTTTTTATTTTCGAAAGTATGCGAATGAAATTATTTAAAAATTTACTGCTTAGTAATTTAATAAATAACTTTTTTCAAATATAAATGAACTAAGCCAAGATTTCAGGCTTTCTGTTTACGAAATCGACCTAAATAAAGCCTGATTAGATAATTGAGTTTAATTACATATCATATACGTATAAAGGTATGCCCTATACTATATTTTTTCATTGTCATCATTGAATAAACTCGCATTGGCATAGTTATAATTTTCGAGGGTTGAATTGAATTATTTAAAGTCTATTTCTTTGCCAAATTAAGAAAAATCGAAGCGGAATTTTAATTTCGTTATACAATGAAACCTCCATAAATACACTTTCTATAAATGCGAACCCTCTCTAAACGCACATACATGACCTCTATAAATGCACTTTTTCTCATTGTTCTTTAAATGCACGTTACTAAAGTTCAGGTCATATTAAATGCAAGGATATGGCTTATATTCCTGGTATCACATAGGGGTTATCATTTTTATTGGTAAATTATCGTCTTGTGTGATATCAAGTAATTGGCTTATCGGTGAAATAACCATATTAACCAATATAAAAAACAGATACTATTAATAAATCTCGATAATCAGAATTATAAGTAATATCAGTTGATCTGTCTAAATTTCGAACCTAACGGGTTTTTAAACGAGACTCTAAGTAATAAGTATTCGTCATAGGAAATAATTAGTAATAATATGTGTGTGTAAATATTTGGTTAAAAGAACAAGTAATTATTATTTACATTATTACCTTGCCTATCTCTACATCGAATTTATTATTTTTGGACTCAGCCCTTGAAATATCTAGATAACAACATATGATCACTAAGAAAAATCATTGGGCTTTGATACTTTTACTGTATTTAACTGACTCAGCCGTTGATAAGTCCAACGCCTCAAATATTTAAATTTAAATAAATAAAACATAAAAATTTGAGCCTCTAAATTAAAATTGAATGAGATTGAACATTAATGACTATGAAGAAAAAATGAATATTCAAATAACGTCGATTAGGAGAGGCGGAGGTATGAAAATTCAAGTTTTTTTTCAAAGGATTTGTTAAAATTTAAAGTTTCAAAAACAAGGTGATTGTTTATAGTGCTTTGCAAAAAGATGTGACCCGGTGATTTTTTTAATGATGATGGCTGTGAATCATTGAGATTCCAGATTGTCTGTTACTTTATATTTTCGATTAGTTACGTTTATATTTCTTTAAAATCGGTTTAATTCTTAAAATCTCAAAAAATCTATAAGATCTCCGATTTTCACACGACATTGTGATCTGCAGAGGTCGCATCTTTTTTTTTTTTTGCAAAGCGCAATAATTAAACTGTGTAGAATTATACTGTATAGAATCAGACGAATCTTGCTTAATGATTTTAAAATTTAGAAAAAAAAATAAAATTGTTATCGTATTGATAAAATTCAAATTAAATTTTATTGAGATAGTTGTTAAAATTTAGAGATTATACCCGTCAAAAATTTTAACTCTGGGTTACCCGACCGTACAAAAAATCATTACCGGTTTACAAACCGGGCCACCCGGGTAAGCTAGGTAACCCGGGTGACCCTGGTGACCCGAATATAAATCGAGCATACGTCGTATGTATGTATATACGTCTCATTTTTTTTTGCTTATTACGGCCTTTAGTTCGTGTTTGTTACGTATACCCATTTACCCAAAGATTTCACTTTTTAGTTTATAGGTATTAAAGATAATGATTTTAAGACGTGCTAAACAAGATCTTCAAGCTTTTTCGGATCTTTGAATTTCTTGATTTGATTTAAAATCTACGTACAGTACAAGAATAATGGAATATTCGTATTGGCTTTTAAAAATCTTTTGCGTTGTGAAACTAATGTTTTTATACTATTGTCGCGAAATAACAGGCATGGACATTCTCAAATTAACGCGCATATATTCAAATTAACGTGCAGGAGTGCGTTGTTTCGCAACAATACTGTAATTTAATTATTATGCTATTCGATCCTGCATAATTATACGAACTGGTTGCATGATTGATATATTTAAGCAAGGCTTAGAAATAATAATGGTATTTGATACTTTAGGTAAGCTTGAAAATATTTGATTTTTTAGACACGGTTTGAAATAATTATGCTATTCGATTCTTTGGGCAAGGCATAGAAATAATCATACCATTCGATTCTTTTAACGATTCGATTTGTCAAGTAACTGGATATGGACTGATAGAAGAATAGTTGATCGTAGGTCATCCGGGTAGCAAGGTTCATGACCCGGTTAATGGGTGTTATGCGGGTTATCTGGGTAACATTATACAGGTACAATCTCTAGTTAAAATGTTTATATTAATTTTTATTGCGACCTAGAAACATTGTCATTGAAATTGAAATCGGCATCTCTTACGTTAATCACGTGTTCGCGTTAAAGAATGTCTCAATCCTTTCGTTTGAATCTCCTTCATCTCTTCAATTGTTGTTATTAACTCTGTAATAAGTGATTGATAAGAGGGATAGTATTATATCTGTTATACACGATACTTATAGATCATAAAATCATAACATCATTAACATTAGATAAATTAAATAGCTGATAGTAAACATAATCACTAAATATAACAGGCTTATTAAAATTTAAGGAATACTTTTTGTACTACTGTACTATCGCTATCATTACACTCACAATTTTATATTATATGATAAAGAAGCTGAGACATTTATTCCAAATTAGGAGCAGAAGGTATGATCTAATTCACAGGTAAAATGAGTTGAATGATAATTACTTTAATTCTAATATACCAAAGTTTCAGGTATTGTGATTTATGTCATTGAAATAATTTAATTTTGTACAAAAAACCTAATAAAAGGATCTAAAATACGAAACATTGAATATGTTTTCAAAGCAATCAGCCACTTTTTTTTTTTTTTTTTGAGCCATTTTCTTATTTTAATACCTTTCAATTATAATTTACTTTTAAATATATAATCCTGTAATCCTGGTTATATATCATTAACTTATAGTGGATTATGCAGTACCCTATATGTATTAGTAAATCCGCTATAATATAATAATGAATTTTTATTAAGTATAGAATTTTCCAGCTAAACTGGGCCATTATAATAAGAATAGAGTGTACCCTTATTTAGATTGTATATTAGCTTAAAGATTCAGTCATTCCAAAGTCTGTCCTTTTTAAAATATATGTTTTAAAAATAAGTACTTATATTAATATATTATTATATAGAGTGATTTTATCTAATTATTAGATTTATAATATCAATCATTTTACATGTTTAATTAGGGTTCTATAATGATCTAAATATTGTGTTTTATTTAGAGTTGACTGTAAACTAGTGATACGGGCTGACCTCGGCCCATCAGCCGGGCGGGCGGGCGGGTCGGCCCTTCACCCACATTCCTGCAGGTCAGCCCGGCCGGTATATAGTTAAATTTTTTTCGTCTGATAGAATTTCATTGTATAACTTATAATTATTAGTTAAATCACGCGTAGAACATTCTCAAGTTAGGCTTGCAGTCGATAACTATCTATCCTACCAAAATCGAATAGTCGACATTTCTAGTCGATATTTATAAATTCAACTAGTCAATTAGGAGTCTGATTGCTCGCTAATTAAAGCACTGATTATCGATTATAAGTTAGTAAACCACCGCCATACTTATCACTTTTATTTCCATCTATGAGAAAATAACTCGGTTGATCACCGGCCATAAGAGGACCCATCGGGCCCTCTTATAACCACTTCCTATTCGCATATAGTAGATCCACTATATATATGCATCACATACACTTCCTACTATATGTATGTGTACTTATAATGTGCTGATCATTATACCGACTAACTAAATGCATCTCCGTGTAATTTTTTAGCAATCGAAATATTGCACAAGTATCGTGATGTAATTCTGACTATTTCATATTGAGAAGATCAAATTATAAGACTATTTTGCATTCTTGTTTGACTGTAAGTTTTTTAACAATATGATCGGCCCGGTCGACCGGGCCGATTAATTTCCGCAGCCGGGTCGGCCCGAGAATTTGGCATCGGCCCGTATCACTACTGTAAACCCATTTTTCGCCAAATCTGAAAATTTCAGATTTCAGGTTTCAGATCATAGCTTCAAAATCTTACCTGAAACTCAAAGCCTTATCCGAAACCCTAAAAACCTTATCTGAAACCTGAAACTACCAGAATTCAAATTTCTAGATAACAAAATCTCGGTTTTATACGTATGATTATTTCATTTAGAGAAATTTAAAATATTCGATCAAGTCAGATATTAAACGATCAAAGCGTCGCCGGGTACGTGTTGATCGAATGTCATGATTTAAATGTTAAAATAATGATTGCATGAATGATAAGCAAAATATACTAATCAGTGACGTAACACGCAAACGTGTATTAGTAATTAATATATAAGGCATCGATCCTGCCGAACTTTCGTGCTCATAAGACCTTTGTGATTTTCTTTATGAATAAACTGAATAAACTGTTGTTATCTGTGTGAACATATTAATTGGTGGTAGTATCTTGTGATACTCCAGTCAGGTTTATAAGCCAACCGAGTGAAGTTTATTAGAAGTTTATTAGTAAAGGTTAACATATACACGGTAGTCTGAGAAACAAAGTATATCCATATGTATGTTCATACAGTATAAGCCTGATGATTGATTGATGTATTTTGTGAAATCTTTGTTTGATTATGTAAAGCATACTAATACCTATGAGATTTTAAATTTTAATATTTTTACTCAAAATAAGGTACATACCTGAACTAACACGCAGAAGTGCATTATTATGTGCAAATACTAGTGTTTCGATCCGTAATCCGCTAATCCGAATGGATCCGATGATTCGGATTGAATACGGATATCCGTATCCGTTAATTTTAACCGGATGAATCCGTAATATTTACGGATTAAGGATTAGGATTATCCGGATCATAATCCCTAAATATCTTACATGTGATTATCAATTTGACCAGTAAATGTGAATGTAACGATTATTTATTACAGCTGATTTGAAAATTAGTGGGCACATGATGAATTTTGTCCAAATTATTTTCAGTGATAATAACGTAGCTTTTCGATAATATAAATTATATTATTAATTATCGAAATTTGCAGCGATTCTTGTAGTTTGTAGTTTTATGTTGATCTACCAACCAATAAAACCATGGTTATACCCAAAATGTGATCAATATACTAAAACTAATATAGCAATAAAGTAAATAATCAAGACAACCCGTGATCAAAATGTTAAGACTAATATAGATTATCAGTGTCGATTTGTAACAACGGCAAATCATGAACCAAATATTGAAAGGTTACAGCAGAATGAATCGAATAAGGGTATCTTACACCCGCATCCACTTATTTGCGCGGGTAATACAAGCTCATGGAGAGTAAATAGCCAATGGGAGAGTGCAAATTTTGACTATTCCGTATCAGCCCGACGAAGAATTCGAACACGCGTAAAAGAAGAAAAAAGCGAAAATACGCAAAAACTAATATTTAAATCGAATTACTTATATTAAGCATCACTCTAACCCTATAGTCTCTAACGTTAAGGCCCTAACTCTAAATTTTTATCCCACGCACTTAGTTTATTTACAAAATCGGATTTCCTTTTTTGGTTTGTGTTGCCCGCGCAAATAAGTAAAATGTTTCACCCCCCGCTGATCAATATGGTATAGATGAGCAGGTCAGTAAAATACCCAAAATACAGGCTGATTTTTAAAACCTGCGCCGTACTATATAATCAGCTATAATTCTAACCCTAACACTAATATACATAACACAATCAGTATAGTACAAAATTTAAAAATTCGGGGTGTACTATACTGATATGCTCACCCATACCATATCATATTGATTTACGAAAATACTAATCGATACCATACCGGTACCATACTGTAATTTCCCATACTATACAATTCTGGTCATCCATACAGAAATTTTTTTTACAGTAAATCATAATCGGTAAGTTTTGTAAAAAAAGTTTTACAGTAAATTGTGATAGAGACCACAAATGTTAATTCAAATACGAAACCATACTGCGTTGGGGTGTTCGATACACTATGAAAATCAAATCTATATGTGGTATGATATAAAATTCTAATAAGACAGATTTTAAAAGATTCTCCTGATTAATTTATCTAGAGTTCCAATCCGGATAGCATTTATCCGAATAATTATCGGGTGACACCCACCTGGGTCAAATCACTAGTAACAACTAAAAAAAACTTACATTAATTTGTTAAAGAACTTCCTACACTTGATACACAAAAATTAATTATATTTCGAATTGCTCACTGCATTTGTCTGACATGTTTTTGTTAATTTATTAAATTCGAAATTGGCATTTCATTTTGTTAGATATTTGAAATAAATTATTCAAGTTTAGTATACTTTAAATAAATATTAGCATTTGTAGCCAAATTCGTAAATATAATGAGTTAAAGTGATAGCACTTTGTGCTCATAAAGAATTCTGATTCAATAATTGAATTCGGATTTATCCAGATTCGGATTATCATCCGGATACATAAAATAGGATCCGAATTTAATCCGGATGACCCTTAAAGAATAGGATCGAAACACTAGTTTAGAAAGGTTCAGATTAGTGAAAAGTGACTGTATATTGTTTTAAAGCTCTCCCATTCAACTATTATATTTGGTGCTGATTGTGTAGAAGAATACTTAACTTCCTATATAATATTGAAGAATTTTGAATTTTTGCTAAAAACAAGAAAAAAAAATAAAATAAAAAAAGTAAACAAACTGTAGAATCCTACTTACCCCCAAAGAAAAAACTATAGCAAATCCTTCTAACTCTACCCAACAGCAAAACCCTATTAACTCTTTGCAAGGTTCTAACCCTGCTCAACTTCCAAATCTAAATAATCTGATTAATAATTTAGCTGCACAAATTGGTCTGCTAATCCAACAGATGCAAGCTGCACTTACTCTATAGATTAATGTGCCCAATTGTAAACTAAACTTAATATTATATCCAGATTTTGTAAAAGGAAATTAAGATCCTATGATATGGTTAGATGAAGCCAAAAAGGCTTTTCTACCAATTTAATCAATAATGATTGAAAAATTGCAGCCATCATATACCACTTAGGTAGCTTCCAAAAATTTGCTAATTTTTGTTTACTATAAGCCTAACCACCCACACACACCTGATACTCCTTCAGATTTTACAATTATTAAATATTTAAATATCTACTAAACCAAATTTGATGATTTAACTACCAAAATGATCCTCTCAATGAGAGAATTCTAGTGAGACCAAAATTATTAAATTCAATCACAGAATCCTGTGATCAGAATAGATTTGTATTACTATAAACATTTTATTATTTATTAAATAATTATAACCTATCTATAGTAATACAAATTTATTTTGATATTAGAATCCTGTAATTGGATTTTAATGATTTAGAGCTTGCTAGAATCCTCTCATAAAGCAGATCATATTGGTAGTAAAATCAGTATTGGCCCAGTAGATCAGAAGTTATTAACAATAAAATATTAATTGTTGAAAATTTCTAATCTACTAGGCCAATTTTGATGATTTTACTACCAAATTAACCTCTCAATAGAAGGATTCTGGCAAGCCCATAATTATTAAAATCCAATTATAGGATCCTAAGATTAAAATAAATTTGTATTACCATAAATAGGTTATAATTATTTAATAAATTATAGACATTTTATAGTAACACAAATCTATTTTATTCACAGAATCCTGTAATCAGATTCTAATGATTTTGGGCTTATAAAATCCTTACTGAAAGGATCATTTTGTAGTTGAATCATCAAATTGGGTCCACCAGATCAAAAGTTATTAATTATTAAATATTATTAATAAATCTATAATTTTGGTCAAAAATAATTTTGCAATTTTGGCTGGAATTATAAAATTTTGGCCAGAATTACACCTGATACTTCAGCTGACCCACCCACCTATCCAGAAATTAGCTTATTCTAAAAGCTCCCTTAAAAAGGTTAGTAGCTACATAGTGGGCCACATTTCAATAACAATATAACCATATCAATATATTGAATGATCCAGAACTAGCAAAACTGCAAATTTCTTTACCCAATTATGGACACTAACTCTTGAGGGTAAACAGTTTGTGCAGTTGGCCACATGAAAAAAACAAGTTGAGAAAGATGTTGATATCTATTATATGGCTATTCAAGAATTTTTGAGAAAGATGTTGATATCTATTATATGGCTATTCAAGAATTTTTGAGTTGAGTAGAGTTAGAGATTATTAATCTCTAGATATTATATAAGCCTAAATCTTTCTAAATAAATTAAATTTGAAATTAACTTCAAATAACTATCCAATAGACCTGTAGGTTGATAGCATAGCAGTTATGCTCCCAGGTTTCCAATTGAAGGTTGCTGGTTTAATACTGCAAGGCAGTAATTTGATTTGATAGCCAGAATTCTGATTTGGAATAACTGAAGTTACCAACTTAGTTATAAGACTGTGAGAATTATGTAACAGTATTTTGTGGTGGTGCTCTGGGCCATGACAGTAGTACCATTTACTTCTAAAGCTATATTGATAGCATAAAAGTCTTGTAGAAGTCGAGCTCTAGTGCAACTTCTTATGGATAATTAGCAACGTATCGATAGGCCTGGATGGAAATAGATGGAACTGTAACACCGCAAGAAAAAGGGACACAGGATATCAATTAACGTACGCACTCTGGAAGAACTCATCGGTAACAAGGCTAACTGTGAGGACCAACAAGAATTATTCCTGAAAATAAAAGCACAAGGAGTGGACAGCATGCCAGCCTGAAAAGCAGTGGGAAATTGTAGTTTAAGAAGTCTGATCACAAGTGGGAGCCTCGGTGACTGTGCTCCATTATTTAAACTTTTAGTTTCAATTGATAGTAGAATAGAAATGTTGGGATTAGAGTAAAGAAAAAAAATAACTATCCAATAGAACTTTCTATCTGTTGTAGTATTAGAACAATCTGTAGAGCACATATGGGTGTTACATTATAAAACAGCACATTTTTACTTTTATTTTATTTTGAGATAATTGAGTTTAATCATTTGTTTTGATTTTTGGATTGATTCGGGATTATCAAATTTCATGATTTTGATTGGTTAAAAGCAACAGGTAACTATCGGGTAATCTCGTGATGTATTAGCACTATGCAGTCTCATGTAATTTTTCTTTTACATTAGGGGAGTAACAAAAATCAGGTGATTTTTTAGGGGGGAGGAGGTAAAAAAAAGTGAAATTATATATAAGGAACCTGACTATATATATATTAAAGAAGAGGGAGGGGGTAGACCTCTGATAAAAAATAATCAGGTGATTAATGACACGGCCCTTATCTTGATTTTTTATTATGCAAATCGACTTTTATTTATAATTAAAAAATATCAATCGTATTAAAATGTATATGAATTTTATAAAAACTCATTTTTCAAAAAATTGTAATAATGGGCTGTTTTAATATGTAACACCCCAAATAATTGCATAGTGAATATCACAAAACTGCTTTCAGCAATAGAACCAAATTTCACAACTTATTAACTAGAATTATTACTAGACCTTATAAACAATTCTTTAGACAAATACTTAGCTCTGACAAACTAGATATCTCTTCAACTCAGGCCAAAAATCTTCACTCCAAAGTTTTAAAACTCGATAGTTTTAAATTCATCATTTCTTATACAAGCCCTCATTATACTCAACTCTATTTGGCATTATTCCATTGGAACTAATTAACATATTACAAGAAACTGCCCCATCTGCTAGTTCTCTTACAATTCAATTTTTACTTCACCTTAACTAGCAAATTTATACAAAAATCTGGATCCCATACTGTACTTCAAGATTATACTATTAACAAACAATTTCACAAAATCAGGCTACTGACTCTGAATCTTCTATATCTATTATACCTATAATTCTAACCAATAATAACAATTCTATTATAATTAAATCGATTCAGAAAATAGATTACTAGTACCCCCACTGGATTAAATATCTTACACACCCTTCAAGTACATTAACTAATAACCAAATCTAGATAAGCCTTGGCCACTCTGGTTGGTTTAGGCCAAAGATAAGTATTAGGTCTACTTTTGTTTATCTAGCTATATGTTTGAGTTCTTTTTCTTATTATTAGATTTAAACAATAAAATTTTTTCAACTGTAAAAAGTTTCCATTAAATTTAATAAAGATAAGAGCAAGGTCTTACCATTAAAATTAAAAAAAAAACAAAATTAGGTTACACCAGGCAGTGCTCTACACAGTATAGTGAAAGAAAATTAAATTTAATTGCAATTAATGCAATTATTTCATAATTAATTAAATTTAAATTATTTAATTAGATATTATTATAAAACAACTTTATATTATTAGCTTAGCTCATGTATGATGAATTGGGCCTTATTTGTACTCCAGCCACTATAATTAATAATTAAAAAAGTTTGCAAACTTTGATATATTCAATATTATTAATAAATTTAAAATATAATATAAAAAATCATTTAGAAAAATGATAAGTATACAATACATGGAATTCTTTTACTGCAGTAATTAGTATACTATTATCAATAATTTTTGTCAAAATTGCAAATCATTTAACCAAATTTAAAATTGATTTGTTCTAGTTCTTGTCAAATTATCTGCAAATTTGACCAGAATTATAAATGATGAGCTTTTCTATTTATTAGACTAGTAAATTTAGAGTTTTAGTTTGCTTGAGCCCTAAATCTGGCTAAATCTGAACTGGATCTAGAAGCACTAATAATCACTAATGAACTATAAAATTATAAAAACAGACAATAATGCACATCTAAATTGTATGCCAAACTATAAATATTGCCAATTGTATATCTAAAATGTGATTTTTTTTTTAAAATCTATTAATATTACGGTTAATATTTGATTAAGATTAAGTTTTAACAAGACATATAGTAAAATTATTCTAATTGAAGCATAGAAGGTGATTTTTTTTGCAAGACAAATACTTGTTTTAAATTTTTCTTTTTACATGATCTTGAAATCTGATTAGTATCTAATACTTCTGGCACACAATTCAGACATGATATAGTAATAGTAAAAGGTACAAAAAATCTACAAGTTTGATTAGAAAGTATTTCAATTTGCAAACTATAATAAATCAATAATAATATAATTATTTAAATTAATATAGCATATAAGAAACAATTAATAAATTTTTACTTAAATCAGATAAATAACATATAGTTTATATTCTTTGCTTTATATACTAATACTAATTCCCTTTTCTTTTTTATAACTATTACCCAACAATGACTACATTTGTTATGTTCATTACACTATACCATGACTAATGCTATGACAGGACTCCGAAATATACACAGATGATCGGGAAAATAAATAAGGCGCAGATCTGCACAAATCTGCGACCCTGGAAAATTTTAACAAATTTTGCAATAACTTGTGATCTAGTGGTCCAAACTTAACGATTTTGGTACTATTCGATCCGCCTCAATGAGACGGATCGAATGGTACCAAAATCGTTAAATTCCAATTACTAGAACACAAGAAAATTCCATTTATGTGAATTTTATAAACATTGAACGATCTTGCCAACCAGTGGTCCAAATTTAATGATTTTGGTACCATTCGATTCCTCTCGATGAGACGGTTCGAATGGTACCAAAAATGTCAAAATTGGATCACTGGTTAACAAGTTATTCGTGAAAAACTATTTGCGGCGCAATTCTGCGCAGAAATTTAAAAAAGAAATTTAAATTTCTGCGCAGAACTGCGCCACAAATCGTTTTTCATGAATAACTTGTTAACCAGTGATCCACTTTTGATGTTTTTGGTATCATCCGAACTGTCTCGTCGAGAGGAATCGAATGGTACCAAAATTATTAAATTTGGACCACTGGTTGGCAAGATCGTTCAATGTTTATAAAATTCACATAAATGGAATTTTCTTGTGTTCTAGTAATTGGAATTTAACAATTTTGGTACCATTCGATTCGTCTCATCGAGACGGATCGAATAGTACCAAAATCGTTAAGTTTGGACCACTAGATCACAAGTTATTGCAAAATTTGTTAAAATTTTCCAGGGTCGCAGATTTGTGCAGATCTGCGCCTTATTTATTTTCCCGATAATAGGTTGGGTATGAGTTTGCTTATTTTTGGGTTTTTTATACAGATCTTTTCCATTTATAGTAATTTTTGCTTATTTTAAAGTTTTTTCTGCAGATCTTTCTTTTTTTAGTAACCCTATAATTAACCTGACCTATCTATATATATTTCGGGGTCCTGCTATGGCTAACTTATTACTATTGATAATACCCTACATATGATCAGTAAAATCAGAATGAATTTTAAACTATAGAACAAAACTAGTCATAGGTTCACATTATAGTCTTGCATCACGGGTTTCATTGTCATGGGTTGAACCATCACAGGTTTCATCAACGCAGGTTGTGGCTTTGCTTGTAACAGATTATCCAAATTTAATAATATATTTGGGAGAGTTAATTTTTGAGTTTTGTGAACTGTAAGAGCAAATGCATTCTGAATAGGATATTGTGTATGACTGGAAGGCATTCTATTAATAAAGAAATTATCAGTATATTTGAAAAAAGAAATATTGATAAACAGTTTTGTGATAACCTACTATATGAGTAGTATTTAGATTTGCATTTACTTGGGAAGTTGTTGCAGCTTCAATTTCTTTTTGTAATAGTATTTGCTATATATAATTATCAATTAGGCCAAATCTTATTTTTTTAATAAGTTGTAAAAATTTATATCTTGATTTTGTTGTTGAGGTTTAGATAAAAATAAAAAATAAAAAATTTTCTATATTTGTAATTTGTATACAGGAGGTTCATGAACAGGTGGTAATTGTGCTAAGTCACCAACTATTATAACATTTATACTTCAAATAGATGATTGTTTTTATATATAAATTTAAATATTTCAGAGATTTAGGTTTGCATTAGACTAGATACTATTGAAACTTCTTCAATAATAAGTATATAAATTTGTTGAAGGTAATTACTAAAATTAGGATCCTGAAAAGCAAGAGTACGAAAACCTCGTTAAGATCTAAAAAAAAATTGAAAAATTAAAAAATAAGATATCAGATAATGCAAAATAAAATATCAACTTTGCATAGCCTTAGACCATGCAAAAAATTAATTTTTCAAAAAAAATTTTTTAAAAAAATTCATATTGTGCTAATTATTCAGATAATGCAAAGTAAAAAATCAACTTTGCATAGCCTTAGGCCATGCAAATTAATTTTTCATTTGTATAACCAATTTTTTCCAAAAAAAATTTTTTTAAAAAAAATTTATATTGTGCTAATTATTCCATTTAATTTTTTTTGATGTCATCCAATAAAGACTTTATCTTTCTAGAATTACCTAATAGGTTCGATAAAAAAAACCAAATTTTTTGATTCTGCTTATGCAAACTGAAGAATTAACTTTGTGCAGCCTTAGATGTGAAAAAAATTTTTTTGAAAAAAATATTTTTCTTTAGAAAAACATTTTTTTAAAAAAATATATAAGTTATTTGTTATATTTTTAAATAAATAAAATTATTTAAATATTAAAGTTTATATATAAATAAGGTTAATTAGCTTTAATAAAAAGTGGATAAATTTTACAAAAAGTTTATTAAAGCCAATATATCCTTTATATATATTGTTCAAGGTCCTGCTTCGCCCTACCAACCCAATCACCATATGAATAATCATGTGATTCTACTATTTCTCTATCAGCATATATTTTCAGCATCACAACTATTACTATACTCACAGCCAGCTTGCTTAAATGAGCAGGAAACCACCAACTATTAATTCTATGGCAACTTCTAGTGCAATATTTATTGCATTCTCTTAGGGTGTCATTGCCATTATGACCAGTGTTTTAGGTAAAACTTTCAGGTTTCAGCTGACTAAAACTTTCAAAACTTCTAAAATCTAGTTTCACTTAAAGCTCCAAATCAGAAACTTCTGAAACCTCTGAAACTAGGTAAAACTTCTAAAGCTTCTAAAACTTTTGAAATCTTCTAAATTGGTAAAACATTCAAAATTTTTAAAAAATATTATATAAGTGATTTGTGAAAGTGGTTTCAGAATAGATAGGATTTTAAAATTCAGATTTATAGTGTAAAAAGATGTGGGCTTTACTAGTTTTTTTAGGCAAAGCAAAACTTTTGAAACTGGCATCAGAAAACAATAGCCAATAAAATCACGAGAATCTGCAATATATGAAATAGTAAACATATAATTACATTTAATCTGTTTTTTATTCTGATAGTTTTGGATTTTATAGTTTTTTTTATGTACAAAATATTTGCCAGTTTGTGAAGTAAATTTTTTATTTTTTTTTAAAATTCAAGTTTGCAGGATTACTTTTTTTCTTTTTTTTTTTAGTTTTCTAGTTTGCAGGATTGTTTTTTAGTTTTCAAGTTTGTGGGATTGTGGGATTGCTTTTTTTTTAGTTGCTAAGTTTTGGAAGTTTAGGATGTAGCTCTTACGATTTCTGAAGCTTTGGACAGTTTCAGAAGTTTTGGTTTCACCCAGTTTCAGAGAGTTTCACCAATTTCGAAGGTTTTGCCAATTTTGAAAGTTTTAGCGATTTCAGAAGTTTCAGATTTTGGGTAATACCGAAACTCCAGGGCTGAAACATTCTGTACTTTGGGGAAGGTTTCAGCTAAAACTGGTTATGACAAATCTTAGTCAAATATTTGCTTCATGATTATGTACTAATTTGCATGTAATTTCTCCAATAAAAAATCACACCTGGCATAAAATAGCATGCTGGCATAGCCCAATAGTTAATGTGTAATACAATACTTTTTGAATAGATTATGCCAAATTTATTTTGTTATAAAGATTAATTATGCTGGCCCACAAAACATGGGTTGACCCTCAATTTACCCGCCAGGCTGGCTAATCAACCCATATCACTATCTCATTATTTTTATATTTTCATGTACAATTATTTTTACAAACTAGTATGATTACGGTATATACTATATTTTTTGCTATAATTGTATTGAGTTGTAAATAGAGCTTACAGATTCTTTATTCAAATAATATTTAAATAATTAGGATCAGTATATACTGTCTTACTCCTCTATAATCATGCGGTTTGTTGTGGCAAATTAAGTGATTATAAAAGGTGTGATTATATAGTAATTACCCTATATAATCACATCCAATACTGTGATTTGTATTATGTGATTATATAGAAGTAAATATAAGTGCGTTTAATAAAAAACCTGTAATCAGGCTTTCAATGTTAAGTTTATTTCTTGAGCACCATTTAGAGAAATTTATTACAGTATTATTTCAAATTAACCCGACATGGGTATTAGACCAACTTAAATAACTAGTAATAAAACGGCAACATTTTATAGGGCTGGAACCTTATGTTTAGGTTTTGAATTTAAATAAACGTTAGTGCTGTAATATATACTTAGACCTCTACATGGGCCAGGTCTACCTATGGGTACCCTAAGGGTAGTACCACTAGACCGGGCTTGGGCATCAAATTACAAGCCCTAGGGCAAAGCAGGGTTAAGAATCGCAGGCCCTTTATTATATGGGTAGGGCTTGGGTACTAGTACTGCCCGGCCCATATACCCATAGGGTAGCCTGTTGTATATGCACATGACTATCTACTAATTAAAACTTATATTGATTGATAATCTTTTTTTTATAATAATTCTATATACTCAATATGAATAGGTTGGTTCTTTAATTTTTCTTTAATTTTATTTTTATGTATATATTAATTTGGTTATTAAATATTGTTGATCGATTTTGAAATTATGGAAAAATAGTGTAAATGGTTTTTTTTTATAACTTCAAAAATTCGTAAAAATCATCATTAAATAAAGTGGTAACATTGAAAATGGTAAATAAATTGGAAGCATTGAATAAAGTGGAAACGTCGAATAAAATAGTATAAAAAAATTTTTTTACATTTTATACTATATGTATTTATAGTATACAGCAGATTATGCATCAAATGGGCTTAATAATTTTTTTATCTTTTTTTTATTGCATCAGCCTAGTTTTAAAATAAATCGATTCTTAATAACAAAGTTACATTGAAACTTTTTTAATATTAATATATAAATTTCAAGTTAATCCATTTATTAAGCCCATGGGTACACATGGGTACCCACGGGCTTTAAGGGCCGGGTAGTGTATCAATTTTGGGGCCCTAGGGTAAAAGTAAGGGCTTGCAGATTAAGCCTGTTAATAAATAGGTAGGGCTAAAGTATTACTACTATCTAGCCCTACCCAGCCCATGTAGAGACCTACTTATACTTCATCAAAATAATTTATATATTAAACCTCAATATGAAAAATTTTGAAAATACATATTTAGAAGCTCATTATAGCATATCTATCAATTAAATATTGCCTTTTGTTAATGAAAGTATCTAATATTTGATCAATTTTTCATGGATCATGAGACATATCTCAAACTATCCTAATCCAAACACCAAATGCTTATCCTAAGGAGCTTGTTAGAATGGTTTTATAACACAACAATAAAGAGCTATTAGCATAACAACTATAAGAAGTTTTTAGAATTATTATTATTACTAACTATAAAGAGCTGATAGAATGATTATTTTTTAACACTAATCATAAAGAACTTTTAGAATGAATTATTTTGCACTGATCATTAAAAGTTGTTAGAATGATGATTTAACGCTAACCATAATTAGCTGTTATAATAATTAAAAACCAATCATAAAAGCTGTTAGAATAGTTGCTTGATTTGACTATTTTGATTTACACATATACTGGATGATTGGCTAAAACTCACATGATAGTCATATTCATTCGATACTATTTTATATTCCACATATTATATAATAGATTTTGAAAAAGGTGTAGATTGTTCATCTATATCTCACAAAATATTCATACGGGCTGATTTATGGAATTGCCAATAACTTTTGATATACTAATCTATTTTTGAATAATTTTGTTACCAAAATGTTGGTCTTGATGAGACAGTTCTAATGAATCCAAAATCATCAAAATCCAATCACAGGATCCCAAGATAATTAAGATTTTGTATAATTTTACATTAACTTTTCTATGTAGACAATCAACGTATGGATTGGTTTTCATATATGAAAACCAATCCATACTTTGATTGTCTACATAGTAAAACCAATCCATACGTTGATTGTCTACATAGTAAAAGTTAATAGTAAAATTATACAAAGCTTAATTATCTTGGGATCCTGTGATTGGATTTTGATGATTTTGGATTTATTATAACTGTCTCATTGAGGCCAACATTTTGGTAATAAAATTATTCAAAAATAGATTAGTATATCAAAAGTTATTGGCAATTCCATAAATCAGCCCATATGTGAATAAATCTGTAAATTACTCATCACTACAATAGAACTTTTTACTTGGATACTAAATTTAATAGTAAAATCTGTTGGATATTCATTAAATTTAATATAAAAATGGATAATGAATCCAAGCTCTACAATAATAGATTATATATTGTAAAATTGATTACAGGTTTAATAATTAGCACTGATTTAAAAAAAAGGTTGATTCAAATATAATATAAAAAACAAAAAAGAACGATTCATGTATAATTGAAAAAATAAAACATGTGATACTAAAAAAATAAAAATTAAATATGAATTACATCTTATTATTAATAATCTGTTATGTTAAGGAATCGGAAAATCAGAATACCGGAGGGTCAATTGAGGAAATTACAAGAACAGTTTTGTACAACTGTCAATGAGTCAATTTGGGTTGAAAGAGGCATGTTAGATTTGGGTGAGTGGTTAGGCAGAGTTTTGGGATAGCTTAGTCAAGAATAAACTTAGTATAGCGATTCACGAATGTATACGAGCTTATTATGTATCAGATATGTACTTGTGTTTATTTATTAAAGACAATAAAGAAACATTTATTATGTTATATGTTTATTAAGCAAAGGTGGAATTCAATATCGACTCCAAAGGGCCAAACAGTCTTTATTTATAATAATTCGAGTTCTATTTTTACACATCAGAATTCTCTTTATCATTATCATTATTGTTATTATTATAATCCTTGATATCACCCATATTATTATTATTCGTGATATTACTGACATCACCTGAATTCTACTAATTCTAGGAATTCTAGGAATTCTGCTGGTATGCATAAATTCGGACTTTCTAGGTCACACAGAAATGTGCCTGCTACAGATCAAATTTCTGGCCTCACAACGTCAAGAATCGCTAAGTCATTTTCAATTAGGAAAATTGAAAAATAACAACCATAAAGTACTAATACCAGTTGGTGTAAAATAGATTGAAAACTAGCAAAATTGAAATAAAAATGCATGCCACATATATCTCAACCTGAGAAGTACTATTAGTTACCAATTAATGGTTGTGATTTCTGTTATGTTATTACTATTTATAGTAATCGTTGTTTAGTCGATTAATATAAAATTATAGTTAGTTGATAACTAGTTGATAACTAATGATTACCGTAAAGTCCCGAATATAAGCAACCCCCGAAAATAAGCAACCCCTCATTTTGAGATTAAAATACTAAGAAAATAAAATAAGCAACCCCTGCTAAACATATATAAAATTTATTATAAACTTTATTGGACATTTATATATAAGGTATATTGACCAATAAAATTGAATATTTTAAAGTCCCGAATTTAAGCAACCCTTTGAAAAAATTTGGCTAAAATGGGTGGCTTAGGGGGTTGCTTATATTTGGGACTTTACAGTAATTGTAATTGAACCAGTTGATAGTAAATCGATTAGTTGTTTAATTTTTTTTAAATCAATTAGTTGAAAAGTTGCCAACTAGTTGGCTTTTCAATTAACGATTTGGAACACTATATCGAAAATGAGATTGAGGAAAATTCTAATCTTTAGATTATTTAAAACCTGATTACTTATAAAATTTAATTGTGCCTGATATCTACGAGCTTGCCAGAGCAGCCACCTCAAAGCTTACTAACAATCACAGCTGATGCTTGATTGTTTACAGCTGATTTAAAAATTAGTAGGACACATGATAAATTTTGTGATGATTATCAGCAAATTTCGGTTGATAATAAAAGTAGTTTTCAATAATATACTTTCAGCTAGTACAAAACAAACCACGATAATATATTAACCAAAAATTATATTATTGAAAACTTTATTGTTATTGCCAAAAAATCATTATCGAAATTTAAATGATTATCACAAAATTCATTACATGTCCCACTAATTTTCAATTCAGCTATAATTGATTGATTGGATGCTATTGCAGTGACATTATCATTAGTAAATTTTTGGGGGCCTAATTTGTGACACATAATGAATTTTGTAATGGTCATTAGCAAGTTTAGGTAATTATAATAGAACAGGATAAAGTTGAGAAGTACTTGTAGATCGGGTTAGAATAGAATGAAATCTGCAATTCCACTTTCCTAATGCAATTATTAGTGGATTTCAAATTATGGTGATAAAAATGTAGTCTTTGATACTTATATATATTATTTTTGATGTGATTTTATAGAGGGTTAATATATATATAAATATATTTAATTTTAATTATATAGAGTGATAGTGATTATACTCATTTGTGATTATATAAAGATATTTTATATAAAAATTTTTAGATTCAAAAATTTGTGTGATTATATAGGATTTGTGATTATAGAGGAGGTGATTATAGAGGAAGAAGACAGTATAAATCTTTGGAAAGAAAGGGTTAAGGAAGTGTGGTGAAGAACAAGCATTTTTATTGGTTAAAGGTAAACAGGTGACTATCAGGTAATCTTGTGATGTATTGGCCTACGCAGCCTCGTGTAATTTTTCTTTTACATTATCTTGATTTTTTATTATGCAAATCGATAATGTCAATTATGCCAAAATTTATATGAAACTAATAAAAACACATTTTTCAAAAAATTGTAAAAATGTGCTGTTTTTATTGAAATCACCCATATAGTTTTGATTTACATAGTGTAACTATTAAGGTGGGAGAGCATATACGTTTTACCAATTTAACTCTAATAGTTACTAGGAGATAGGTTTCTGATTTACTCGAATAAAGGTCTCTTCAGCACTACACTAGCTTACTTCCTTTATTTTCTTTAAGTAAAATCGAAGAAACTTCTCTACTTGTATTCTTTTGTATTGTATTTAGTGTTGGATTCTATTATATTGGATCGTGGTTGATACCTTTATTGAAGTCAAATTCTTTCGTTTATAAACATTTGAATTTAATATACAACACGTTGATGTGTTGTTTGGCATGTTAATGTGTTGTTTAACACGCTACGTGACGGTACAACTAAGCCTAGCACGTTGACGTGCTATTGAGAATGTTTATAATCTGCGCCCCTTAACACGCATATGTGCTAACACGTTAACGAGTTATGAAGATTATATGTCAATCATCAAGTTTACATGAATTTTGACTAACATTTAATGAATTATACAAAAATAGAAATGAAAATGATCTATTTCTCGGAAAATTCGAATCTTCAAATGTCATTGACAATAGTAAACATTGATCCCCAATGTGGCATGCCCTCACTAGCGCAAAGACGATAGTATCAAAGGGCATGCCACGTTAGGGTGTTACCTCAACTAAGTAAATCAAACATAGTTAGGGTAATATATGAAGATCATTAATTTCAGATTTTTTATAGGCTGTATATTTAAATATTAGATTAAATTTACATTTTTTAGCATAAGTATCCAACAAAAGTGCATATATATTTTTTTAATTTGAAGCTTTCAACTAGCTCTACATAGTAATAGAGCTATTTTTTAAATAATTTTTTTAAAAAATTTCGTAAAACTTAATTAATTATTTAATATTTAATATTTATATAATGACTGAATGATTTTATAAATTATTGAAAAAAATAGCTCTATTACCACGTAGAGCTAGCTGAGAGCTACAAGTTAAAAAAAAATTATATACACTTCCGTTAGATATTTATATCAATAAATGTAAATTTATTTTTATAATTATTTTATAATCATCTAGTATAAAAAGTTGGTTAACGATAACATCGAAATATAACCATACCAGGAGCGGGGTATGAAATACAGAGTATACCAGGAGCGGGTATGAAATACAGAGTATATGGTTTACGGGCAAGTTAGTTAATGTCCGCAATTCTGGGCATCTGATTGGATAAAAAGTCCTTGTGACTTTTTGTAATACCCCAAACAATACTAAAAAGGGATCAAAAGAAATTGCAAATTTAATTGGTAAAAAAAAATTCTTAACCGTAATATTGATGTTGCAATGAAGTGTATACCAGGAACATAGTACAAAGTACGAAGTGTATTGTTTACTGAAGAGTTAAATGGTGAAACTTGTGACTTTAGATTTCTATAGTGCGATGGGCTTAATTTTTTTGACTGGTCATTGATTAAACACAAAAAAGTAAATAATACAACGATATAACCTCTGTTAGTATTATTAAAGTTCTCTTATGTGCTGTACGGAAGTGTGATTCTCAGTATCTAATTAAAAAAATATTGTGTGTGACCAGCACTTTTGAGAGGCGCCTATAATTAATGTCCAAAGAAACTAGTAGGTTAATCCATTCTGGACCTTGCCAAGTGTACTATGTCTTTGATTAGTTCTTTTCAACTATATAGTGTAATATGAATAACAAACTACATATCAAGCCCTTGACTCCGGTGATACTATCGTAATGTTTCTGCACCTCAATATCACGATATTAATTTATTTTACTCCTGCCTTATGATCATCATTTTTCATTATATTATTATTAAATTGATCATACCTCCAATCTTATTACTAACTATATTTATCCTGTTTTCCTTATTTGTTCTATGGATATATACCAGGAATGTAGTACGATGTACGTAAAGTATACCAGGAACAGAGTACGAAGTACGTATGTTAGGAGTGGATTTGGATCCCATGATGGTTGAATTTTTCGCGAGACCGAAAGAGCCGCCGGCAGAACCGTGACCATGTAGATCCCAGCCACGTGACGCACATGATCCCTATAGCTGCGCCGTACGTAAAAAAAAAACTTTCCCGCACATGGTACTGCGCCTAGTTCCCATGGTCCCCCCGTCCAAGCCCCACATCTTAGAAGCCTTGATCTGGATGAAGTTTTAACCGTTAATCACGAAGAAATCAGAAGATCGAAGAAGGATCAGATCAAGACGCGGAATAATTTAGGCATCAAGAGAATAATCAGCCCTTTGTTTAAAGACTCGGTCCCGTCATAGAGGTATGCCGAAAATAGGAAAAATCATTTAAATCGTGATTTTAAAATTGATTTCCTGCAAGGTCAAATCGGGTATAGCATGAGGCCGTGTCTTAATTTTCACGATGAAAATTAAACGCAGTGAAATCAAATGCATACGCTCATGATAGAAAATAGCTAAATCGGGCATTAATTAAAGAGGTGGAAGAAAATAGTGTGATATTCTTTTCTTCTTTTTATTTCGAATTTCTTCTTTTTGGTTTCTTTAAAAATTTTATAAATAGATTCGAAAATTTGTATTAGAAAAAGTGCGTCCTCCATTGTAAAAAGTCCAAAAATTAATAAAGACCAACCTTTTGTATCGTATAAAAATTTTGAGCATTTTTTCCTCCTTCCCGTGTGACTCCCCCTCCCGTATCAAGCCTGATAAGCCTTTCCTTGCCAAATTAATTCGCCTCTATCTATCAGACTTGTTACGAGATTCCGTGTGTCTGAGTTTTTCCTTCCTTTAGTTTTTTTTGTGTGTGTGTGATTGGTTGTTCGTTCATATCACACGCCCAGCGCCTTCGACAGTAGAGTATGGTTTACAGGCAAGTTAAGTAAAGTTCACAATTCTAGGCTTCTGATTTGGATGATCATTCCTTGATTTTGTATGCATGCAGTAGGAATCATTATTTAAAAAATTCCATAATATTACCTTATGTGTTTACAATATTGATTTTCTTTATATGTACATTGACTTGACTATTTATCATCATGCTTTCTTGACTTATTGTGCTTATATGTTAATATTATAGCTTGTTTACTCAGGATTTTGTTTGGATTATCGATTTATGTATTGAGTCACTTAAGATTTTGTTTATATTGTTTGCCAACTATATAAAATTGTGCAGATTTACGTAATCATTTTTAACATTTACGATTGTTGCATATTCGATTATTATTTTTTTGCAAGTATCAGGTATCTACATCGTCATTACCCCTTAAATATATTATTATTGTTCGCGCATTACATAACCTTAAAATTAATACCTTATTAACGCCCTCCCTACATTGTTTTTCGTAAACTGACTCTGATCACGTAATTAATCGGATCAAATTATGTGATATCCCGACTCAGATTTTTCATATGAAAGAACGATTGCTTTACTAATTATGAAATTGCATATATTAAATTTTATGAAATTATTAATGTGAATTTGACATTGAAAATATGCACTTTAACTCAATTGCGAATCAAAATTTGACTACCGTAAATGGGCTGCAGACTAGGAAAACCCGTCTTTGAAGGGGGTTTTCCGTTTTGAGAAAATGGCGATTATTTGTTGTGAAACCTAAATTTTTTTAAGTATCAATTATTGAATAAACAATGTCATATGATTATGAAACACTGATTGCAGGATTGACCAATCTAATTTAATTGAGTCGTCAATCTTTGGTTGTAGATCTATTTTTAGAAAACGATCGTTAAAAAATTGGTTTAACATTCAAATTAAAAAATCACGATAATTTATTATATCAACATAGGGTAAAAAGTAAAATACGTGTAGATAGAAACCAGCGCTTTAATTTGAATCAAAGTCCCAAAATTGTTGAAAAAGTGTCAAAGGCGGGTTTTCCTAGTCCACAACCCAAATAGCCAACTAGAATATCCGGATGGTTGCAAGAATTAAATAATGTATATATTATCAGAATCTAATAGGCGTTTAGGAAAAATTTTGTTAGATGATTCTATCTATACATAGTATCTAGCATCATAGTGTACTAATTTCCTCGCTCCTGGTTTCGCGCAACTGCGTTGCGCAGCTACTTATTAATAAATCCGAAATTAATGAACTTCATATGTTACCCCGACTATGTTTGATTTTATTAGTTGAGGTAACACCCTAATGCCACGTGGTATGCCAATTTTTTTTGCTGTGCCAGACACCCTACGCTTAAGCATGCACTCCGTTCCTGGTATGGACTTTATTAACGATGCAAACAAAGAACAAACAGGAAGAAACAAAAAGTGTAAACGGTTTAGAAACAAATATACTTTTTCGAAGAGATATTCCAACCATTTTCAAGAAAATTCTCAAAAACGTAAGGCTGTACATGATGATAAGCGATAAAACGGGATCACCATTGCAAACTTATACACATTTGTTTATTTCCATTGATGATCTTAACTAATGATGCTCGAACCGATAAAAAAAAAAAAGAAGTGATCAACGGTCGCGAATGCCATATGACGAAAAGATCTACGTGCTGATGGTGACGAATTTGGATAACGAAAAAGATCAATGTTACGAATGGAATGCCAAATGACGAAAAGATCTACGGGTTGAAGTACAAATGAAATTGATTCAGGATTTTTATATAAAACCATCGTTTTAAGGTTGAATTTATCATACGTGTATTCACACCCATTACCCAACCTTAATTTAATTAGGAAATTCCAAATCCACTCCTACACGTACTTATAACATATATACCAGATACTAGAACGTTTTCATCTTTACCCTTTAAAATGATAAACCCACCAAACGAATGCTTTTTCAAAATATTTGATTATCTGCGGTTTGACTATAAAAGTTTATATTCATGCCTTCTTGTAAACCGTCATTGGTGTAGAATTACTGTGCCAATATTATGGAGTGAAATAGCCACCAAATTAAGCAATAGAAAATTTATAAATACATGTTTCTTGTCATTAAATTCTGATGAACAAGAGTTATTAATACCTTTTAAAATTATCCTTCCAATTTATCAATAACAGTTATTTGAATATACAAGTTATATTAAATCGGTTTGCAATTTTGATAATATGGATAGCTCTTTTGATGATTTGGAAAATGGAGTTATAAATTGGCTTAATTATAATGGTTATGACGAACCTTGTTGGGGAGATTGGGAAGATGATAAGCTTGCAATTGCTGTTAAAAATTCATTAATTGCAATGTTTCTACGAACAAGTAAGGAGCTGAAATGTTTAAAAGTTAGTGGAATTATTTATTATAAAGTATTTAAAAATCTCTGTTGTAGAAATAATATTATCCTTCTAGATTTAGTTAAAAATAATTTTAACTCTGAAGAAACCAAAGAATTGGTTGAATATATTTGCAAAAATAATACACTTACTACTTTAAATATTTCTTGCAATTTTATTGATTCTTGGGGAGGAAAAGCACTAGCAGAGAGTTTTTGTAAGAACACAACTCTAACTTCTTTAATTTTTAGTGGTAATTATATTGGAAATGAAGGAGTGAAAGCATTTGTAAAGATACTTCATATAAATACTACTTTAACCTCTTTAAATCTTAGTAGTAATAATATTAATAATGAAGGAGGAAAAGCATTTGCAGAGGTGCTTTATATGAATACTACTTTAAGATCTTTAAATCTTAGTATTAATTATATTGGGGACGAAGGAGGGAAAGAATTTGCAAAAGCACTTTATAAAAATACCACTCTAACTAATTTAGATCTTTCTTACAATAATATTACTTCTAAAGGAATAGAAATTTTCGTGGAGGCTCTTCGTAAAAATACTACTTTAGTCACCTTAAATCTTTATAATTGGGATTATATTAGGAATTATAATATTGTTGAAGATCGCATAATCTATTGAAATTATAAGCAATAAATAATATCAATACTCCTTACGAAAATATCACTTATTTTTTAAATTTATAATAAAAATTTTAGTTAATACCATCATAGCATTGCTCAGAGTTTCAATATGAAGTAAGCGCTTTTTCTAGCAACATTTTTTTACTGCAAAAAATACTATTCTGATGGATTATCAGTATCATCCTGATGGGATGAGAAAAAGTCGATTTACGTATCGATCCTTATAGGGTTCTAAAAACTATAGTTACTGTCAAATATAATGCTATGCCATAAAAATTTGGAAACTCTCAGCTTGATCATTAGATCAATACGGAGCATAAAATTCAAAAAAAAAAAAAAAAGCAGCAGAGAATCGGGAATAGTTTGCATAAAAATTAGCTACGTTCATTTAGTAAAATTTTTCAACCAAATATCTCGCAAATAACTCCTGAGGACATTTTTTCAAACAAGTAATTCAAAGTGAGCTAATAATTGTGACAGCATAATGAAATCAGATCGTATTGAACTTTAAACTTATTTTATTCCGATTTCTAAAATTTTTGGGCCTTTTTGTTAATTTTTTTTCATAGTTAAGTTAGGGTTTAGGGCTAGAATTATTATGAAAGAGTATAAGTGGATTTTGGTTAGGTCACATATTTTTAAATTAGGACCCTAAATTTCACAATGATCTGATTCATTATGATCTGCAACAATAATTAATTAACTAATTAAGTACGATTATAATTTTATGTTAAAAAATTCTTTTGTTTTGCTCTCTTAAAATTAGGTGTCTCAAATAACGCTCATGGACATTATTTCGCGTAGATGCAGTAATGTATAATTTTAAGGATCAATATTAGGTAAGCCGAAACCAAAGTTATGGATTAATCAAGGATCAATTATCATGAGAAATCAGCTTGAGGTTCCCATCAGTACGGGATTTTGTTTGTTACTAATCAAAAATCCAAATAAAGCATCTTATAACTTAAATAAACTATTGATTATATTGAAACACAAACGCCTGTCCATCACACTATTTACCAATCACAAGATTCAACGTAGTATTTCCTATTTCGTGAAATGATATAAGTTATCGATTATATCATACGTACTTGTGATTATCTTATTGGTTTACGAAATCATCTCGCGATTGATGTTACGTAGTCACCGTGTAGCAATCACTTACGCATGTATCTAAGTAGTTGCGCAACGCAATTGCGCAAACCAGGAGCGTGGAAATATGAATTTTCAAGTAAACTTTGAAATTGTATTAGACTTATACATGTTATATATACTATTTCGGTTTTGACGAATATATTTTAGCATTGAATTCGGATATGAAAACTCTAAAATATATCAGCAATCTCATATTAAAAATCAGAGCCAAAATACTATCAGCTGAGCTGAAATAGTTTCTACAACATGCATAGTCAGGACTGGCTACACATGCTTAATCCTATAACTTGTATACAGTAATAATTATTACTGTAAATTATTAGATTTATACAGTCGGACCTCTCTATAATCACCAAGTACATCGCACCCAGTGTTTGAAATTGGGTTGTGGAGTCTGCGGACTGCAACAAATTTTAAATTTCCGCAACCAAAACCTGAAGTGCATATGCAAATTCCGCACATAAATTTGCAAATTTTACTTATAAATTTTGATTAAATGCTTATACACGCAACTATATTTTTTTAAATTCTTATAATCCGCAACTATTTTTTTTTATTTAGTTGCTGCCCGCAACTAATTTAAAAATTGAATTTCAGACACTGATCGCACCTATTTTGGTGATTGTATAGAGGTGTGATTATAAATAAAACACCTCATTATGGTTATGTGACCAAAGGCCAATAAGTAATATATTTGCGCGTATTTGAAATACTATTAAAAAATTTAATCCAGTGCCCAATTTGGATAAAAACAACTACCAGAGTGTTTGACTCAATGAGGTGATTCTTAAAGAGTCAAAAATCATCCAAATTTAATTACAAAATGCTAAGATTATTAAGATTTTTCACTCAGATGTTTAAATTTAATCAATTTTTAAACATGTAAAGTGATACAAATCCTTAACGATCTCAGGAGCGTGTGATTCAATTTAAACAATTTTGGGCTCATTAGAATCATCTTATTGAGATGAACATTTTGGCAGTTGTTTCATCCAAATCGGGCCAGTTGATCAAAAGTTATTTGCTATCAAACCTTTAAGAAGCTTTAATAGATAATTTTTTTTTTTTTTTAATATAAACCCCTACTATGGGACGCCGGATGGTGTACTTTATTATATTACATATTACATATTATTTATCTACTACTTATTAAAGTTGTGTATACCACCCTCTGTTCTCTTATACATATTACAATGCTTTAATATTTTGAACTCCTTCTCAATTCTATTCCTAACGATTATGGGAATCACAGGCTCTGGTATTAGTTTTCCGCCCCATCTAGCCTGGGTATAACAAAACCAAATCTCGTATAACACATTAACATGTGACCATCTCGCTATTTCCTTCTTACTCGCGTCTCTAACGTTTGATACCGTGATGGTTTCCTCGTAGGTTCTCGGAGGGGTCTCCTCTGGGCTTATGTATGAGTATACCGTTTCCCATATGATTTTACTATTTTTGCAGTTTACACCAAAATGTTCATTGGTTTGGATTTCTTCAGAGCACATCGGACAGGTACCATCATAATTTGGTATTATATATTTTAGCCTGTATCCTAGTGGCAACGATTTATGGCAATACCGCCAAAAAATATCTTTCCGCTTGTTGTTAACCCATTTTATCTTTGACCATTTCCATAAGTCACTATTTACCCCATTATTGTTTTCTTGCTTCTGTATAGCCGTCGACAAAGATTTATTCTTTAAAAAAGCAACTCCCTTCTGCACTGTGTATTCGTTACCCGGTACGTTAGCAACTTTAATGTCTTCTGGTTCACAGGGCCACATATCCACATCTTGATTTATGGAACCCCCGATTCTTTTCCACGCTATAATAAAAGGTTTCCAGTACTCTGGCCAAGCTCTGTTTTTTACCGGAACCTCATTTAGTGCCTTTATTGCCGTGATGTTCTTTTTGTTTTGTAGCTCCACCCTAATTAGCTCTCTTTCTGTCTTTGCCCAGCAGTTGTTACTTGTAAGTAATTTTATAAAAATAGTAATTAATCTCGCATCCACTAGGTCCTTTATTATCGGTGCATTTAGACCACCGTATTTATAATCTTGCTGTAGAATCGAGTATCTTGGGAGAATCTTACAGGAGTTTTTAATCCAGCCCCTTACAAGATTGTCAATTTCTGTAAGTTGTTTCCTACTCGGAGGTGCAAGGTATGCAACATACCAAATTTTTGATAAAACCAAAGTTTTAATTATTAAAATTCTGCCCTTGATGGACAGGTTACGCTGCGATAGTTTTTCTAGCATAGCCTTAACTTTTAATATCATCTCCGGCCAAGTGTTTTTACTTATTCTCCCTTGCGAGTCCAACTCGTATCCTAGTGCTCTTACCGGTTCATTATCTGATAACATTTTGAATTTTTTTGCCTCAAGATGTTCTATATGTCAGGCATTATATGTTAATGGTACTAACACTGATTTGGTTTTATTAATTTTAGCATTGGATGCCTCCTCATACTCTTGAATCAATTTGGTAACAACATTCCATTCTGCATATGAAGCTATGCTTATTGTGAGGTCATCTGCGTAGACTGTTAATTTAAACCTTTGTTGATTTGACTGCTGATTTAAATCTATTCCCCTTAAGTTTTTCTCGAGCGATCTAAGGAAAGGTTCAAAAGCTATTATATACAGAAGAGGTGAGAGTGAATCACCCTGTCTTACTCCACGACTTACTTTGAACGGTTCTGATATTACTCCCGAGTCTGCTATAAATGCAGTTTGTTCTGAAAATAATGTACTAATTGTTTGTATAAATTTTGGATCGAACTTCATCTTTGTTAATACCTCTTGTAAATATGTATGGTTAACACAGTCAAAGGCTTTTTGTTGATCCAAAAACAACATCCAACCTTGCTGTGTTTGATCGCTTTGATTCCTCATAACAGACATAATGTCCATTACAGACTCCAAGATCAACATCCCTCTAATAAAACCTTGCTGGTAAGTACCGATTATTTTCTGACAGATGTTGTTAAGACGGTTAGCTAGGATCTTCATTAATATTTTAATATCGCAGTTCGTTAAAGAAATAGGCCTCCAGTTTCGAACATCTTCTAATTCTTCCGATTTTTTTGGAATCAATGTTATCACGTTTTTATACCACGAGCTGAGCATTTTATCTTTTTCAATTACGTCATTAAAGATTTTTTCAAAAACTGAACTACTTTCTTCTATTAACTCTTTATAGAATTCATAGGTGATACCGTCTGTCCCTGGGGCCTTGTTATTAGGAAGGCATCGTATTGCTTCGATTATCTCTTCCTTTGTAATATATTTAATTAGATTTTGATTGTCCGATATTTCTACTTGTGGAAGACCTTCTGTTATTCTGTTCATGGCCTCTGCCTTAATTGGCTCTGATTGGTACATATGACTGTAATATTCTTTGATGTAATGCAGTACTTCGATTGAGCTTGACGTCCCTGCATTATTGGGAATTTTAATCTTGTCTATAGCTGCTGTGTTATGCCTACTCTTAAACCTGGAGTAGAAGTACTTTGTCGATCTCTCACCTCGTTCGATCCACCTTGCGTTAAAACGCACCTGCCATTTATCAGCTAGATTCTGAAGTTCATTTTGAAGGCTTTTCTTTAGATTTTCATTTACTATTTGTAGATCAGATAGGTTCTGGTCTCTTGCGATCTTCTTTTCTAGTATATTAATTTTCCTGCTCAATCTTTGAATATTACTTTCTGGAGCTTTAAGAGGCCCCCTAGCTCTAATTAATGATTGTATTTTGCATTTGCAGTAATCCCAACTCTCCAGGTCTGTGACTGTTCGTATTTCCGCAACAATTTCTTTTCTTAATATCTCGTTTTCAAGTCAAGCCTTGTGGCCATATTATGTCCTCCTCTTGTCTTTTGGAAATATGTAAGAAACGGCGTTTGAGAAGCTGCAACTACTGTGTCTACCATACCACAGGTAAGTTCTTTCAGTTTTTCTCTTGACGGATCATTATGTGGTGGCACGTGACTTATCCTGTTTATGTTTGGATCTAGATTCACATTAAAATCTCCTGCTACTAAATTAACTGCATTAGTGTTTCTTTGTATTGACCAGGTTCCAAAAAATCGAATCCTTTCGTCGAGTGCCGGAGGGGCATACACATTAATGACCTGAAATAATCGCTTTCTATAATAGAATTCTGTACAAAGAACCCTTCCCTGATGAGATTCTTCAATATTTTCAAATTTAATATCTCTATTTCCAGCCAAAATGGCTACTTTCGATGTCCATATAGATTCGTATCCCCACTGTTGTTTCAAAAAATTTCTTGTATTATTATTAGTTAAATTTGTTTCCTGTATCATAATTAGTTCTATCTTATATGTTTTAATTAAAGTAATTGTTTGTTGACGCTTGTATCTATCATTAAGGCCCTTTACATTAAGTGTTGCAATTCTGAAAGTGTTATACTTACTCATATTATTGTATATATTTGATTATTTGTGCCTTCAGATCTGCGTCTATTTATACTTATTTATTACGACCATCCCTATATGGTCTATTATTTACATATGGTCTAGATTTACTATCATTTGAATGTATGTTTTTCTTTGTTCTAAGTTTTTTGTACTTGACTGTTGTAAAGCCATTATCTTCTTGTACTTCAACATTACTCTCCTGTAGTTGTGTCTGCACAAATTCATGAGCCAAGTTCAAAGGGTTCGTACCTGTGTCCTCAGTACTTATCTGTGCCTGTTGATTTGTTTCCTTTAAATCTACTTGTTCAACTGGCATTTCTTGATGTATGCCTGTATTTGCTTCAACTTGCTGCAACATATTATCTTGTATTTTCTGTTGGTTTTCCTTATTTCTGTCTTCTTCTAGCATAGTTTCGAGAGATTCACCTTCTTGTGACAGCATTTCTATATCATCACCGACCAAAGTATCTTGCACCAGGCCGTCCGATTCCTTGCTGCCTTCATTATTCTGTTCCTTATCAGTGTTGTTTCTATTTCGGTTAGTTTCATCTAAATTTTCTCGCTTATGCCTTTTGTTTTCCTTATATTTCTTGTACTGCTTTCTAAGCTCTATTGCTTCTTTATATTGTGGACAATCCCTTTTTAAGTGCCCTGCTTGATCACAATAGAAACATAATTTAGGAGCCGCTCTCCATTCTGTCGTAACTTTTTGGCCCCATACACTTGTATGCCTTGGAAGTTTTTGTTTAACTCCGGATCTTCTGTTATTTCATATAAAAATATCCATTGATCTGTGCAAACTGGAGTATCTTCATACACTAATGGTTTGATTGACTTAATATGTCCAAAGTCTCCGAAAGCTTCCTTTGACTTGTTGGATATAAAGTCTTTATCCCCAATTAGAACGTTTCTCACCTTTATTGCTAAATGCGTCCTCCTCAAATTTGTAGGTATATAACCTAATAACGATCTTCTAAAAAGCGAGATACCTTCCTTTGCATAATGTTGCTGTTTATCTTCACTGCTAAATACCAGTTCTAAATGTNGTTGGATATAAAGTCTTTATCCCCAATTGGAATGTTTCTCACCTTTATTGCTAAATGCATTCTCCTCAAATTTGTAGATATATAACCTAATAACGATCTTCTAAAAAGCGAGATACCTTCCTTTGCATAATGTTGCTGTTTATCTTCACTGCTAAATACCAGTTCTAAATGTGTTCTTTTCCCTCTAGTATAATGAGGTTTTGCTCCAACTAAATCATTGCCGATTTTGCTATATAGAGTAGAGATAATGTCATTCATTTGTATGTCATTTAGACTACGAATGTCAAAGATGAGTGCGTTATTATTCTTGGTTGTAATTTCCACTCTTGGTGTGTAATTTGAAAAAGTAGCTTGGCCCCGCCTTAACTGTGTAAAGAAGCTGGACCATTTCTTGGAGGTACGTGCTGGTTCAACTGACTGTACGTCTTCCGTCGATTCCTCAAATTCTAAACTGCTATTCACATTTTGTGGCTTAGGATCTACATCCAATTCCATCACGTCATTGTCACCTGAAACCGTTCCGCTTGATTGCGCAATTGTTCCAGCAATTTCGATGATCGTTGCCCCAGAATTTTCCGAAATCGTTTTTTTAGCGTTTGGACTTCCATCCATCTGAGGAGAGGTAATACTAGGTTCACCATTCATCTCGTTTCTTGATGGAGAGTTCTTCTTGTTCTCTTCTCCTGTGTTGACGTCTGTCTTATCTGACATTCGTGCTGTTGTTGAATATTTATTTAAATTTTGATTTGTATTGTTCTTATCCATCTTTAGCTTCTTGAACGATCTTGGTCCATACGGTCTTTCCAAACTCTCTAAACCGCGGACCTCTGCTTCTTTCTTTGACCCTATGCACTTCCTTTTCCTAATTTTTAGGGCAAAAGCCCCTACGGTTTTGTTTGTGTTCAGAAACTTTATTTCTTGCAGTGTTTTTGTATTTGCGTTAATTACCCGGCTGCCGGAAGCAGATCAAGTTTTTTTTAATAGATAATTTAAATATACATGAATATGAATATTGGCCAATCAGATTTTATAATCTGTATTTAGTTAAAAATTGGTGACTATAATGAGGGTTTTTTATTAATAAAATTGTTAAAAATCAAATTTTTACAGTGATAGCGATTATAAATGATTTGTGACTATAATGAGGTTTTTTACATTTATTGGTTTTATTTAATTCACTCAGTTTAAACTCTATTTTAATTCAATTTTGGATTTCGGCTATGTTTTAAGTCCATCACACAAATTGGGTGCTTAATAGAGGTGTAACTATATGGGGTATGACTATATGGAGGTCTGACTGTATATCAGAAACTGACTTGGTTATCAATTTTGACAGGATCAGTTTTGGGAGGTTCAACAGTATATCAGAAACTGACTTGGTAGACCAATTTTTTATCCGATTTGACAGGCTATCGATTTTGGCAGTATTTTAAAAACAGAACAATTTTCCTTTTGCGATTTTACTATATACCCAGTTACTTCTAATCCTAATTTAAAACATAAACAAACTTTAAATAAACTTTAACAGCTCTATATAGCAATAAAATTTTGTTATTATATGCCACGTGTATATCAATAGTCACACCACAAAAATTAACAAGACCATACAAAACTTAATTTTTAGCTACCATAATTTTCTTCATAGACTATTGGAAACATCAGGATGATTAATGCAAATTATTGCACAATGTCAGATAAAAAATAGAAACTGAGCAGAGTAATATTGAACAAAAATTGATTTCGCATAATTTCTAAAAGAAATCCCATTTTTATTTGTTTCCTTATACTGTATATTTGATATGTATCAATATGTATGCAAACTTGCTAAAGTAAATTTAATGCAGAAGTTTATAGTGGTAATACTTTGGTAATAGGTTTTATTTTACTGAATCTGTTGATTTTTTTTTTAAACGACAGATTAGTCACATCAGATCAATACGTTGATATATTGATAATGATAAAAAGAATAATAATAATTAATTTAGATACTATACACAATGGTGACTTGGTTATGTTTTTTTACCATCTTTATTGTAAAGTAACTGAGCTATTGTCCTTGCGATCTTACTAGTTTATTTCACATTTACGCATAAACAATCTATCATTTTATAGATCATATAGTGATAGGATTGTACGTACATACACAGTACATCAAATATCACAACTGTTCAACAGGAGAGATCAGATCACAATCCAAGAATAGTCTCAGGATAGTAAACGGGGCATTTGGATGATAAATATTCTTTCTTATGAGAAGATTCAAAAAAAGGTATATCTTTATTAAAGTTTTTGCTATTCCTTAAATACATGATTTCGGATATACATTTATAACCATACTAACTAATCTTGAATTAGCATATTTTCATGCTAAATTAATAACCCCTGACTATCATCTTTATAGTGTAACAAACTCCTCTCATTAATTTTTGAGCTCCTGCAAGAATCTACTAACATTCCACAAAAATTCCTTTCAGCTTCAAAATGCCTGCTAATTTACTACAATTTTTTTTCAGTAATGTCTGTTCTTAATTCTTGATCAGAAATTTTGAGATATCTGAGTTAAAAGTCGTTATTTTTCATATCAATGTGTTTATGTGGAGGCAAAAACTGAAGCGCAGTGTATATCCACACAACTAGCTCCATTTGTTACTATCAGGTAGAAGAGATCAGATCACAACACTAGAATAGTCTCAGAATAGTAAACAGGGTATTAGGATGATGAATATTCTTTAAGAAGATTCAAAAGGGCATATGACTCCTAATCTTTATTAAAGGCTTTTTGCTATTCTTAAACACATGATTTTGGATATAAATTTATACATTTAAATTCTAACTAATCTTGAATATACATATTTTCATACTAATTTAATAACCCTGACTATCATCTTTAAAAGTGTAACACTGTATATGTACATATGTAACAATGATAATCAGTTATCAGTTATAAAAATTGACTAGCTGTGAATTTTGAATTACAAACACTTAGTTCTTTATTATTGCTCAATGTATTAAATATTGAGTTTTTCTATAAACATGTCATATAAAGATTTGCTTGAAAAAATTGATTTTGGGCAAAAATTCGAATATACTTCTTTTGAGAATAAGACAGAAATCAGTAAAGGAAAGTTTGGAACAATATGTAAATCTTATTTAAAAGATATACAACAAATTGTGGCTTTAAAGACTTTATATTATTATGACGAAAAGTCATTAGACAATTTGATCAGAAAGGTACGTTTTATTTTTGTTACAGCATATATTATTCACGTTCAACTATAATTCTTTATATTTTAATATTAAAAATTACAAGGTCAAATATACTACTAAAGTTAATCATAATAATATAATACAATTCCTTGGAATAACAAAGGCATGTTAATTTTTATAAAATGAATTAGCAAGTATTTTTAAATATCTAATTATTAAGAAGTCTCTTAAAATTCATTAAATAGATTCTGAAACCAGAACATATCTTCAGTATGCAAATAGTGGAAATCTTCAATGTTATTTGAATGACCATTTTTCAAAATTAGATTGGTCAACTAAAATTAGAATGGCAAAGAAATTTCTAGTAGGATTAAGTGTTTGCATAATGAAAATATTGCACATCGGAATCTAGTAAGTGGCTTTCTTTATTCTTTATGTAAAATTATTATTTATTTATTATTAATATAACAGATATACAATATTGATAAAATTTAGATGATAAGAATATATTAGTACATGATGGTAAAATGATTATTACAGATTTTGGTTTATCAGAGTTATTAGATAACAACTCAAAATCTATAACAAGTAGAGTATATAGAAGATGGGAATATTATGATCCACAATATCTTCAAAGTCCATTCACATATAAATGAAAAATGCCTTCAGATATCTATAGCCTTGGTGTTGTTTTTTGGGAATTATCAAGTGGTGACCACCTTTTAGAGTTTTAAAATCAAAACATGTAATTGAAGGTGATCGAGAAACTCCAATTGCAGTAACTCCTATTGGTTTTAAAGGTCATTATCCTGAAATTGAAGGAATTTGCAAAAAATTAGACCATATGCGGTTAGAACCAATTTATAAAGATATGTTTGAAAAAAATGCTTTTGGAAAAAAATTTGAATATTCTTCATTTGAGAACAAGACAGAAATCAGTAAAGGTAAATTTGGTGTTATATATAAAGCTCATTTATCAGTAAAAGATAAAAACAAATCGTGGCTTTGAAGACTTTAGGTCATGATGATGAAAGAATATTATGACTTTATTAGAGAAGTCTGTATTACTTTTGTTAGTACATCTTTTTTTACAATATCATTATAATATTTATATTTTGGTATTTTAATTAAGGTTAAATACAATAAAGTTTGCCATGAAATATAATGGAATTTTTTGGAGTTACTCAAGGCATGTTAATTTTTATAAAATTGATAAACATACTTTTTTTAAATATTTATTACTAAGAAGTCTTTTAAAAATTTATAAAATAGATTCTGAATCCAAAACATTTTATATAGTTCTTCAGTATGCAAATGGTGGAGATCTTCAATGTTATTTGAATAATCATTTTTCAAATTTAGATTGGTTAATTAAAATTAAAATAGCAAAAGAAATTTCTAATTGGATTAGCTATTTGCATAGAGCAAATCTTGTTCATCGAAATCTTGTAAGAGGCTTTTCTTTTATTATTTTTTGTAAAGACCAAATTGAAAATAATATCCAATATTTTTTGAAGATTATATAATCAATTATGATTGGTCAATTTTATATAAACAACTTTGATTGGCCAATAAATTACATTTTTATTAAAATAATTTGCTTGAGTTATAACACTTTTTATGCTTCATATATAAGTATTGGATATTTTTTGCTGCCTAGTACTGTATAATTATTATTTACTCATTAACATACTGGATATACAATATTGATAAATTTAGCACAACAAGAACATATTAGTACATGATGGTAGAATGATTATTGCAGATTTTGGTTTAGCAGAGTCCTTATACAACAGAACAAAATCTATAACAAGTGGAATATATGAAAAATGGGAATATTTTGATCCACAATACCTTCAGAGCCCACTTATATATGAATAGAATAAGTATTCTGATATCTATAGTCTTGGTGTTCTTTTTTGGGAACTGTCAAGTGGCTTACCTCCTTTTAAAGCTTTAAAAGCACATAATGTAATCAATGGTAATCGAGAAATTCCAATTGAAGGAACTCCAGTTGATTTCAAAAATCTTTTGTGCTGCTTGGAATAGCAAGCCAGATAGTCGTCCTGTTATCGAGGAAATTTGCAAAAAGTTAAAGAATATGCAGTTGGAACTATTTATAAAAATTTTTCTAATTTCAAGTATTCTTTTTCTGATCAACTAGAAAAAATTGGGGAGGGAGGGTATGGAATTATACATAAAGTTTATTTGGAAGACATAAAAAAAATTGTGGCTTTGAAGACTTTAGAACATGATGACGAAGAAGCTTTTATTAGAGAAGTATGTATTATATTTTGTTACAGTAGATTAATTCATGTTGCAGTCATAATTCTTATTAATATTAAAATTGCAAGGTTAAATGCACTACTAAAGCTAATCATGATAATATAATAAAATTTTTGGAATTATACAAGGTATGATAATTTTTATAAAATGAATAAACACATATATAATCATTAAAACATTTCTTAAAATTCATAAAATAGATCCTAAAACAGAAACATATTATATGATTCTTAAATATGCAAACAGTGGAGATCTTGAACATTATTTGAATGTTTATTCTTCAAAATTAGATTGGCCTACTAGGATTAGAATGGCAAAAGAAATTTCTAGCGGGATTAACTGTTTGCATGGGGCAAATATTCTTCATCGGGATCTTGTAAGAAAATTTTCTTAATTCTTTTTACATTATATAATTATTATTTGGTTTTTATTAACATACCGGACACACCATTGATAAAATTTAGCATGATAAAAACATTAGTACATGAGGGCAGAATGATAATTACAGACTTTGATTTATCCAAGTCATTAGATGACGAAACAGAATCTATTTCAAGTGGTGTTTATGGAAGATGTGAATATTGTGATCCAAACCACCTCCCAGAACCGCTCAAGTATAAATGGAACAAGCATTCAGATATTTATAGTATTGGTGTTCTTTTTTGGGAACTGTCGAGTGGTGCACCTCCTTTTAAAGATTTTAAAAATAAACCAACAAAAATATCATGTCGTTTACTCAAAGGTCAACGAGAACATCCAATTGAAGGAACTCCCATTGATTTCCAAAATCTTTATTATGCTGCTTGGAATGGTAATCCAGATAATCGTCCTAATATCAACGAAATTTGCAACAAGTTAGGTCAAATTCGGTTAGAACTAGTTTATGAGAAGGTGCTTTATTACTTTTTTTATTGAATTTCTCAAGAAATGTAGTTGTTGAATTTTCTAAGTCTTCAACTATACTAAATTATTGAACCAATTCCTAATTGCCAGACGTAAGTTTGAATTTAGTCATGTTTTTCTTAATCAGAATGCTAAATGAATTAATAATACTTTATATAATTAATAATAGAATGGCGTGAGTACAGTATATAGTTTAATAAAACATATCTATATATTAATGCTAAATAAACGACTATCAATTATTAGGACGTAAATATAAACTTTTATCTCAGAATTTTGTTATCTTAATTCTTAAAAATGACTTGGCTACAAATTATTTAATAAATGCATATTTTACGTACCAGCCCTATTGTCCCCATTACAATTACGTGAGTATAGAATACTATTAGCTATGTTCAGAATTCAATCATATATTAGTTCTAAATAATAAATTTCAATTACCAGCTCGTATGTGTAGCATTAAATTAAAATTTCGCGAGGAATTGATACGATAATATTTTAAACAACATTAACATAAATAATATCAACTTTTAGAGAGTGAGTTTGAAATTTACTTCATATCTTCGTTATGCTAAACCATACTTTAAATGATTACATCAATTATCAGGAAGATTGAAAATGAGTGAGTATAAAAATTAACAGCATTTGCCAAGAATATTTCATAATGAAAATTCACTAAACATGCTTTGTATAATTGCATATTATACCAAATTAAGAATGTAAGTATAGATTTTGCCATTTGTATTTACTCTTTTAAATTAAACCTAAGAATTCGTGGTAAATAATTCGCCAATCAATTAACCAGCTCGTGAGTAAGAAGAAATAATTGCATATATTGTTAGATCAAATCTTACTACGAATTATTAACTCAAACGATTATATAAATTGCTTAATTAGCAAGTGAGTATGAACACTGATAATTCGCATTCGTTTTTTTGAAATTAGAAAATAATCCAATATTTCAAATACATTAATTGACAAATCCCAGGTGTGAGTAAAGGATTAAATATATATCAATGATTCTCATTATAAATAAGTATAAAGCACTCCTTTATAATTAAATCTAGCTTGTGAGTATTAACTTCAAATGCATATGTTAATCAAGTATTGACAATAAAATATATTGTTGATGTTTAAATTAATCCATATATTAGTAAAAAGTAAATTAATTATTTATACAGTATACATGCATTGACTTTAAAATATAATATTTCGCACTTAAATTAATCCATTTAATAGCAAGTAAGCTCTATTATATACATTATTTATTAAACTAATTTTCGACAATTAATACTGAATAATTCTTCAAATTGACATATAATTACGTCAGTGAGTGAGTATAAATTTAATTATGAGCACTAATATTCGTTTACAGGCTATGGTCAAATTATTATTAAATAAATAACATCAATATTAAGCGGGTAAATAAATTTGTTAAAAATTTCACAAAGCATGATCATTGTTAATCAGATTCCTTATAAATATCGAATATTAGGTGAGCATAAAGTTTGATTACATATATCCACTTTTAAATCTGAATTTCAAACGAATATATAAAGAATGCTTTCAATAATTTATGTCACCTACTAGAGAGTAAGTTAAATAACACATATCGCAGAATTTACAAATAATTTAGAGTTAAATTTCAAAATAATCGTTAATTAATTAACCTTATTAGTGCGTGAGTATTATTTATATTCATTTAATAAAACGTATATAGTGCTAAATAAAGCTTCAAATATTTACAGTGAGTAAGTATAGAATACACTATTATGTTTATTCAAAAGTTAAATATTGGTGTTTTCATCGATAACATAAAATATATTAACTATCAGTGCGTAAGTACTAAATTAGAAGTTAGGTTTCTTATATTTATTTAAATCGAATGCTATGATTAACTTCGTCCATAAAGTACCAGGATGTAAGTTTTGAATGTAGATATTGACTTGTTAAGAATTAGAAATAATAAAAATTGCTACAAGATTATTTGAAATACTAGAAAGTAAGTTCAAATATGTGCTGATGATTTGTTAAATCAGAATATTATATTAATATTTCAAACGATTATATAAATTACTAGGGAGCAGTGTTTCGGGCGAAACTTTCGGGTTTCGGCCGGCCGAAACTTCCGAAACTTCCGAAACCTAGTTTCGCCAGAAGCCCAAATCCGAAACTTCCGAAACCTCCGAAACTGGGCGAAACTTCCGAAAACTTCCAAAACTTCCGAAACCTCCGAAATTGGCGAAACTTCCGAAATTTCCGAAACCAATAACCACTAAATATCATATAAATGATAGGTAAAAGTGATTTCGGAAATAGGTAGGATCTTAAAATTCGGATTTATGCCATAAAAGATGTGGGCTTTACCAGTTTTTCGGGCTAAAGCGAAACTTCTGAAACTGGCCTCAGAAACCAATAGCCAATAAAATCACGAGAATCCGCATCACTTACATTTAACCCGTTTTTTATTGTGAATGGTTTGGATTTCGTAGTTTTTTTTATTCACAAAATATTAGATTGTTAGACTTTGGGGTAAATTTTTTATTATTTTTATTATTTTTTTTTTTAGGTTTAGTTTCCTAGTCTGCGGGATTGTTTTTTTTTTAGATTTCAAGTTTGCGGGATTGGGGGGTTTCAGAAGTTTCGGACACGGCTCTCACGGTTTCGGAAGTTTCGGACATGGCTTTCACAGTTTCGGAAGTTTCGGAAGTTTCGGTTTCGCCCAGTTTCGGAGGGTTTCGCCAATTTCGGAGGTTTCGGCAATTTCGGAAGTTTCGGCAATTTCGGATTTTGGGCGATACCGAAATTAGGATAACTGCGCGACGCAGTCGCGCTAAAACCAGGACGTATTAAGTATGACACTACAGATCGTTTTTGAAAATTAACATATTTTTATTTTAATTATTGCGGTTGATGCTGACTTGAGGCCATTATAAAATAAGTAAGATCATATGAAATTCTAGTTTGGTGAAAGTCTCAAAATTATATGGATGAACTCTCATACAGAAGGGTATTTTTTCTCATGATTATTATTTACACACAGTCGTATGCAGTACGCATCATAATAATGTAATGGCATAGTTATGTAAAGGTATTATCATAATTAGGGTAGCTGCGCAGCGTGCGATGCGGCGCAGGGTCAGCACGATCACGCGCGTTAAGGCCGTTCGCAGTTGATTCTTTGGTTAACATCACTTTTCCAGGACTCTCGTGAGGGGGGGAGGGGGGTAAAATGAAACGAACGTATGAAACGAACATATAAAAATGAAAAAAATGGGCCAATTTCATTGGTTGATATAAATCAGGTGACTGGTGAGAGTCATCCAGCATTTTGATTGGCTGTTCGTTTTCGGGGGGAGGTGGTGGGAGACTTCAGCTGGGGGGGTGATGTTAACCAAAAAATTAACTTCAAACGGCCTAAGTTCAAAATGTATGTTAATATTTGTCAATAATTTGTTAAATTTACTAGAACTTTTTATTCGATTCACATTTTAAAAAGACACTGGCTCATTTAGCGCAAATAAAAATAAATTAAGTAAAGGCAGACCATTAGTTTGAGTGCTTCAATTATAACATGCTTTATTTATTCTTGCTCAATCAGGTGACTATTAACACCGAGAAAACAGATTCATTCTCCATTAATCACAGATTCGATATCAAAATATGTTACAGATTTCTAGAATATCGTAGTAACTACTATTTTAAATTTTGAATGATCTAAAATGACGTAATGCGCAGGTAACCAATTAAACCATTTAAACGGACGAACTATAAATTTAGATGGAAATTTTATAATCAATAACGTCATGTTCGCATCATATTGCATAATCGACTTATGACGTTCAGTATATGTAAAAATGTTGACTTCTTCCAAAAATGAATAAATGAAAACCACTACTTCTACTAAAAAGGATTCTGCGAAAATCAGCATAGGCCACGCCCAAAAAACGATCCCTCACACATTTCATGTGATCGTACTGGTATATTGTAATTGTGAATAAATGAAAATCATTATTCCAACCCAAAAGGATTTTTCAAAAATCAACGTAGTGCATCAAAAAAGTTGAACGGAACCATCCCTCTCACATTTCATGTGATCGTACTGGGTATTACGAATCATTTTTTAATAAAAGAACAGGGTGAAACCTGAGTTGCGAAATAGTGAAATCCGCTTTGTAGATCGGGTTAGGGTGAAATAAAAGCGTATTTCATTCTCACGTGATGATCATAGCAGGTTTCACTATTTCACAACTCAGATTTCACCCTGTCGTTTAATAAAAGTTGGCTAAAATTTAAAACCGATTTTACTTTAAATGGCAAACCATTGATCGTAATTATGAAGTATTACAAATGATATTAGATTATCAGTTCATCAAAGTAAATGATTGGCTTACATGTGCCGCGCAGCGGCACATGTAAGCCAATCATTTACTAAGGAAGAACGAATTTTATGACCAATTTATTATAAGTTAATACATGATCTATATGCTGCATTCTTGATATAAATATATAAACCTCCTAACTAAATTTCACCTCGCTTTAACCTCCCTCTAAAATTAGAAATTTATGTTACATAAAACAGGGAATGACATGAGAAAAAATGTATACCAATCAGCTTTAAGATTTTGCTTCCGTTTCAGATGCCTGGTGGGAGGTTTCGGCCGAAACACTACTAGGGAGTAAGTCGGAATTCATTGTGTGTTCATTATATAAATAAGATTCACAATGAATTATACTTCAAATACTAGGAAGTGAATTTAAAAACTTTTTATGCTATGAATTCACAATGAATCATTCATAATTTATAATTCATAATTAGGTTGTGAGTACAAATTCGATTATTTACCAATCAATTTAAAACATATGCTAAATAAATAATCATCATATGTTTCAGAAAGTAAGATTGAATAGTATTTTATTCGATTATAAATAGTCACCAAGTCGATGCTAACTAATATTTTTAAAATTTTGCATTTTAGAACGTGAGTGTAAAGTTCGATTAAGGATATTTATTTATAAACAGAATTTTATAATTAACCAAATATATAATTTGTGCAAACTTTATGATAGACTGTGAGTATAAATTTCGAGCATGCACATACATTTATTCATAATCTGATTATTAATGTTATGATTCTTTAAATAATTAATGAATTTGATCGTGTTAACAAAGTTTGTGAGTAAGAAATTCAGTCCACTATGCATAAATATCTTTTCAATCATATTTTAACAGTGTACTATTGTTAAATAATAATAAATTATCAGAAAGTAAGTTTGGACACTTTGTTACTCTCAGAATTTGCAATGAAATATATTTCCAAATACGTAATCCGTGAGTAAGGGAAAGGATTTGATTAGTGATCGGTGGGGTGCATAAACAATTAATACCCATAATCTGGAGCCATTTTTAAATTTTCTCGACTTCTGCAAAGCTAACATCTTTTGTGTTTCTATAAAAATTGTAAAGGCGATTTTCCTCTTCCCAAAAGTGGTGAATTCATCAAAATTGACCCAATGGACCGTGAGATATAATCATTTTATCTTCACGATCATATGAAATTTTCTTTGCAGATCTGCAAAGAAAGTGAAAATAAACTGATAATATCTCATGGTCCATTGGGTCAATTTTGATGAATTCACCACTTTTGGGAAGAGGAAAATCGCCTTTACAATTTTTATAGAAACAAAAGATGTTAGCTTTGCAGAAATCGAGTAAATTTAAAAATGGCTCAGATTATGGGTATTAATTCGAGTTGACGTAAGTCAACAGATTGAAAAACAGGCTAAGCAGGGGCAGGCTGGCGAGCTGCCAAAACAGGCAACTAGTAAAACTGGTTCAGTGGCGTCAGTATGAAACAAGAAACCTGGATCGCATGCGATAACACATACAAGATAAGATTCATTTAATAAACTGCCTCATTAAGAATTATTAAATGTTTACTATTGATAACTTTATTTTAGCAGGATAAGACCTGTACACAATCAGATAACTCGCAAGTGCGGTAGCGAGTTCACAAAAAACAAAAAAAAACACAAAGAAAAGAGAAAAATAATAACAATGATGAATAAACAGAAAGCACGAAACAATAGCACAAGGAGAAGTGACAGTACGACCTCCGAGAGTTTAGCTAAGACCATTGGGGCAGTAGACAATCAAGGAAATGAAGATTCGATGACAAGTATTGAGCCAAGAACAAGATCATATATTGATTCAACTATCCAAGCAGCGACAGTTTCACTAATGTAGCAAATGCAGCAATTCATCAATCAACAAGCAGAGACCCAATGTCAATGGAATGCGCATCTGTTAGAAACTATTAACCAAAAACTTGCGCATATGGAGCAACCTAACATCAACAACAATAAACAAACTGAATCGAATCCAAACAATATACAGCTGGAAAACAATCAACAGAGAATCATTAATTCCTGGGATAATAACGGAGCAGCACAAGGTAATTATCCTCCAACTCCCATAATTAATAGTTTATTAATGGCATCAGGTACAGAGAACCAAGGCACTGAACCAGCGGATAACCCAGAAACAATAACATATAAAGCAACAAGCAGAAAGTTCCCATCATTCATCTATACGTTTGAGGACAGTACACATGCAATTCAAGGTTTTATTAATGAGAAAGCAATCGAGACAGAGCAGATACACTTATGGTGGGTCTCCAATTGGACTGAAGAACAAAAAAAATTGAAATACTACCGAAAAACCCAGTTTATTAAACAAAATATGGAAAACGATAGCCCTAGGGTTATTCACAGATCTACAGAAGTTTACACAACAAAATCTTATTAATAATGTAAAAGCAGCAGGGGAGGATACAGTTTTACAAACATCAGAAGGTAGTGTGGTAATAATCAAAAAACAGAACAAAACATAGCATTAGAAAACATTTTGAACTAGCTAATTGCATTCAAAGCATACATGGATGCAGTACTTATAATATATGGGAATCATGAACTCAAATTAAAATACATACTGGGATCATATCAATGAGCTATGCACCAAATATAAATTTTTAGCAGTAATGTCATACGATGAAGATCGCAAAGTCACGCTAGTAATGAACTGGGACTCAACACTAATAGAAAAAGATATCGAAGCAGAAGGAAAAATGTCAACATGATAGCTGTTAAAAGAGCACGAGATGAAGGCCAATATAATATTTGGATTAACATAGCATGAAACGACAGCAGAAATATACGCCTCAATTGGAATAAAAGAGTATACGTAGAAGAACGGAACTGCAGAGAGTACACGCGTGTATAGTATGTAGAAAACTAGGGCACAAAGAAAAAATTGTTTCCAAAAATATTCTGAGTTAAGGAATATACTGGCATCAAACACAAGAACACAAAGGAGTGGACAGCGCAGTAATAACAATTAAAAAAAAAGATATAAAAAAATATATATATATATAAAAAAAAAGAAAGGACTAACCAATTGAAATTTTTATAGCCACATCCATTAACAGGGTATTGAAAATAAAATACAGGTCACAATTTAAGGTATCTAGAGCAATAACAATAGTCGAAACACCTTTATTACAGTTAGTTGATTATACAATCAGAGCACACCCACCACCAAACACCCCACTTTCTCAAGAAGAAGAGGAAATAATCGCCCAATTAGACCCAACCAATTCAATATAAAAACCCTATCAACAAATTAGCATTAGATCACCTGATGCAGAACCACCCCAATTAAGCTTAATTAAAAATGGAATAACAAGGATTCAGATTTAATTTCAAAGGGGAAAGAACAATTACAATCTAAAATCGATAAACATGGAGCCGTCAGCACTGACCGAATATATAAAAAATGAAATAGCATTAGGACGGATGTGCAGTCCTTTTACATTGGACAACCCCTGTGCTCGTCATTTTAGATTAACCCATGTGGGTTAGTAGAGAAAAAAGGATCAAATCCTAAGGTATACAGGGTAATCTCTCATTTATAAGCCCCATGGGGTGAAAGCATAAACGACGATATCAACCCTGCAAAATTTGCAACTAAATATGAAAATCTAAACTATGCAATCCAATGGATAATAGAGTATGGGCGCGGCTGCTAGTTATTAAAGATCGATATCCAAAATGCATACCGTATATTACCGGTTCACCCAGCAGATCAAGTACTGCAAGGGCTATAGCATGAAGGGAAGATCTATTTCAACAAAGTTCTTGCTTTCAAGAATAGAGCTTCAGAGTGTATAGTTTGCCACTTTGTAGACCTCCTCGCATGGATAGCAGTACATTATGGGATAAAATCGATAATTCATTATGTTGATGATTTTCTGATCATATCTAGAGTAGGCGCATCACAAGAACTACAACAATTCCTCACCATACTAGCAACACTTAATATTTCCTACAAACCATTTAACTCGAAGAACCTGCTACTGTACTAACATTTCTAGGCATTAAAATTAACACAGTAACATTCTCGGCATCAATACCGGAAGCAAAAAATTATAGAATTATTTACCGAATGGCATAATAAAAAATGGTGCTTCAAAAAGGAAATACAATCAGTAGTAGGTTCACTAATGTGGTTGTGCCAAGTAGTTCCGCAGGGCAGACCATTTGTCCAACGTTTCATCAGGAAACTCAAGGGCCCTCATAACTCAAAATTCTGTATAAACATAATGAGCCCCATGAAAGCGGATATAAGCTGTTGCCTAAAAGTATTACCCAATTGGTCAGGGACATACTTTATAGAAGACAGAGCCTGGTTATACCCAGATACTAAAACCTATACACTGATACATCGAAATTGGGTGGGGTGCAACATTTGGCCTATATTTTATAGCATTCAACTGGTTTCAAGAAATCGATATACTAGACTGCATCATTAAATGAGAGAGATACTCACTTGTCTTGTAGCAATGCTTACATTTTTGCTATTATGGTCACAGAAATGATTAATAATCTGGACCGATAACCAAGCCAATATTGAGTCGTACTACATCAGTTTCTGTAAGAACTTAACCATTAACGAAATAATAGTGGATATGTATATGGCCAAGATATGAGGCAACTACTTTATAAAGTTAGAACACATCCCGGACAAAGATAACAAAAATGCAGCTTTATTGTAACACAGAGGTTACATACAATACAGAGCGCAAAACCCATGGGCACAATACTTAATAACAAAAATATCATCCTTTAATTTTTAGAGCAAAACGAAGCAACTGCACTAGGTGATAAAAGGAAGAATGCAAAGTGGTACAAACACAACAATTATGTAGACAGACTACTACTAAACGAACAAGCAGCTATCATTCTAGGCACAGAACCATTAAAATACAAAACCTACAAAGCAGTTATTAAATGATATAAAACCTTAGCAAAAAAGAACAAATGGACCAACAGAGATGGGTCAATATGGCCAATTTCAAAAATAAACCTTACCAATTTTATCACGCATTTACACTCAAGAGTCGCCCCCAAACTATAACATCATATTTGTTAGCGTTAAAACACTACCACACCATGAACTATTGAGAGTGGGATGAGATACGGTATGACCCCTTGATAAAACAATTACTAAAAACCATAGAGGAGAACCATAAGTTTGAACCAACAAAACAAAAAGAGCACATTACGCGCAAACATCTAAGGCATATAAAAACAAAATTAAATAGTAAAGAGCTGGATGACATACTATTTTGGTCAATTGTATGGGTGGCGTTCTATGGCTTGGCACGCTTAGGCAAGCTTCTACCAAAGTCAGAACAAGACATAAGCAAGGTACCCACAATACAGGCTTTGAAATTTGAGAAACAAGGTGATGACATATTCGCAACGATACAATTACCTAGAACAAAGATACACAAAGTAACAGAATGCCCCATCCTAATTATCAACTCAACCAAGGATGCATTGTGTCCAATTGAAGCACTGAAAGCATACACAATCATCAGGATAAACCCAATATACGCTCACGGGAAAAAGTTACTATTCACCAGAAGCAATAAAAAATTAACTACGAAAAAATTGTTCATAGAAACCCTTAAATCACTCACAGGTCGAATGCATGACTATCAGGATATTACTATATAATCCTATTATTATACTGATATGCATATCAGGATAATATAGAAAGGATTATATCAGTAAAATAACAGATATCAGTATTAGGGCAATATAAAGATAAGATATCAGATATAAAATAATAAGGATATAGGTATGTATAAAGACAAATAGCAGTATATAGTTTTTCTTTTTTTTTATTATTCTGATATTCAACTTATACATTAATAGTATAATATAAGGATATCGGCATATAAATGGTATAAAAAAAAAACATCTTTATTATCACAATATATATAGCCTTAGATAATACATTTATTTAATACATTTATTTATTATATATATTAAAAAAAAGTGCAAATAAAATGAATAAGAAGAAAAAAAGATCAATTTGCTTTTTTTTTTAGTTGCCACTGCTTTCCTCTTCCTCCTCCGATTCTAACAAACTTTTTAAAAAAGTTGTGGAGCTCGCACGAGTCTCCACAATTTCGTTCTCGTTGGGATTCTGATAGCTGGATTCACCTATATGGAAAACAAAATTAATGATTTGAATTATGCATTAGTTAATGCATTTTACTTAATTACCTAATGATAAGTTAGATTCTTGCCAACTAATTATATTTCACCTTCTGATATTTGAGAAGGATTTCGATAGAGCATTAAATTTTCTAATACCAGAAAAATATATACAATGAATAATAATTCGTAAAAGTCAACTGTGTAATTTAATACATCATTAGTATAAAAATTAACTGACACATACCAATTTCCTTCTTTTTATATTTTTCACAACAATCTCTTTTGGCTTACCTTTGTCAACAACAACTTCTTTCGATTTACCTTTTTCATCAACAACCTCTTTAGATTTACCTTTTTCATCAACAACCTCTTTCGATTTATCTTTTTCATCAACAACCTCTTTANCTTACACGTTAATAGTATAATATAAGGATATAGGTATGTATAAAGACAAATAGCAGTATATAGTTTTTCTTTTTTTTTATTATTCTGATATTCAACTTATACATTAATAGTATAATATAAGGATATCGGCATATAAATGGTATAAAAAAAAAACATCTTTATTATCACAATATATATAGCCTTAGATAATACATTTATTTAATACATTTATTTATTATATATATTAAAAAAAAGTGCAAATAAAATGAATAAGAAGAAAAAAAGATCAATTTGCTTTTTTTTTTAGTTGCCACTGCTTTCCTCTTCCTCCTCCGATTCTAACAAACTTTTTAAAAAAGTTGTGGAGCTCGCACGAGTCTCCACAATTTCGTTCTCGTTGGGATTCTGATAGCTGGATTCACCTATATGGAAAACAAAATTAATGATTTGAATTATGCATTAGTTAATGCATTTTACTTAATTACCTAATGATAAGTTAGATTCTTGCCAACTAATTATATTTCACCTTCTGATATTTGAGAAGGATTTCGATAGAGCATTAAATTTTCTAATACCAGAAAAATATATACAATGAATAATAATTCGTAAAAGTCAACTGTGTAATTTAATACATCATTAGTATAAAAATTAACTGACACATACCAATTTCCTTCTTTTTATATTTTTCACAACAATCTCTTTTGGCTTACCTTTGTCAACAACAACTTCTTTCGATTTACCTTTTTCATCAACAACCTCTTTAGATTTACCTTTTTCATCAACAACCTCTTTCGATTTATCTTTTTCATCAACAACCTCTTTAGATTTATCTTTTTCATCAACAACCTCTTTAGATTTACCTTTTTCATCAACAACCTCTTTCGACTTACCTTTAATAGTATTACTAAATTTATTAAAAGTAGCCAGTTGATTGAATGCTTTTTGTTAAATTCAGAGCCAAGGTTAGTTTTGCATAGTTATAATTAAACTAACAGTATTACTATTTTTACCTCTGGCAGTTGAATTTTTTTTCGATTTTTTTAATTTTGAATATGTCCTAAATGTGCTATAGTGGATGTTACTGGGCCCAGCTATAACAGGTATATAGTTACTATTGGTGCTTTCTGGGTTGTCACTATCAGGGTCATCATTAGTGTTTTCGTATTAGGGTTATTATTATCGAGAGGGGGATTATTATTATCGTTATTGGGGGGATTATCATTATCATTATCGGGAGGTAGATTATCATTATTGTTATTGAGAGGGGAGTTATCGCTATCGCTATCAGTAATGCAACCATCGGGGTCAGCATATGACCTTGATATAAACCAAGATGGTACATTTTTGGGTGGAGCTGTATTTTCATCGATTAAACCTGAGGCATTTGGCCACCGGTATCTTGTACATTTCTTTTTTACGGCTAATACATTTTGGCTGACCATAATATATTTTTCAACTAGAGGTAAAAAAATTTTTTTTAAAAAAAATCATATATATATATATATATATGAGCATTGCATTGCTAAAGAAATAAAAGACAGCTTTCGATTTATTATTTATTAGATTTAGCCATTGGTAAAATATATGTAACTATCAGGTTTTTAAGGCTAAATCCGGTAAAACCTGAAGCCTCATTTCCTTTAGCAGCATTAATGTTAAATTTAGACCAATAAAATTTGTCTGGGTTCAAAAACAATTACTCGTGGGTAAGCATAATGCCGATATTTATATAGGCTTAGATCTTACCTTCCGGGATTGCCAGTGTTACAGTACCGGAAGCCTTCTTTAATTCTGATAAAGTAACAATCACACGGCTCCTGAGATCCCTTACTTTGGGCGTGAAGCAGTGTGCAATAGGGAAGTATAGTTACTTTTATTTCTGTAAGAAACTATACACTTCTCTAAGGCAGTTCGGTATAAAACAACAAGAGTTAGTAGACAGTTTATTTATTTAACAAGAGGGCTATTCCAAAGTGTCTGTTCCTTAGAAATCCCAAGAGTTTATTAATAACAAGAGAGGAGGATAATAAATATAAAGGTAAAGATAAAATACAATATCTGGATCTGTCTAAAACTAAGGAAAATAAGGTGGGTTTATATATCTATTGAGCTAAGCATCGCTAAGCATCGTTAAGCGTCACTAAGTGTCATTAAGTGTCACTAAGCATTGTTAAGCATCGCTAAGCGTCATTAAGTGTCGCTAAGCGTTGTTAAGCGTTGCTAAGCGTCATTGAGTGTCATTGCACATCAATTTCATATATCACTATTACTAAATATAGTTATTACAAAATTTTCTTATTAAGTTCTAATTTTCAAACTAATTTCTACCAAAATTAACTACAACTTATTCTATAACATTTCTCTCCCCTTTAAGAACGAACTCCATGAGTTCTAATTTGGGGAAGGACTTGAGAAAGTTCGGCATCAGTTAACCTTGTAATCATTGTATAAGTAATATAGGTTGTTCGAGAGATGTTTTCTAGAGGTCGATTGGAAAAAAGCAATTTCATCCGTTTAGCACACTTCCATGTGTCTCGGGCTCTTCTTTCTCCTTGAGTCTTCTCAATTATAGATTGAATATCTTCATGATCGTTGGGGCACTTGTCTATAAGGTTATCAAGATAATAATAAGCTTCAAGCAGTTTAGTTTGGTCTTGTTTGTTTCTAGTTCGAGTTTTAATTCGTTTGAGAATTTTCTGCAATTTCTCTTGATACGTTATTCCAGTATATGGAGGGGTAGAGGTCTGAGTTAGAGGTCCACAAGGTTGGATAATATCTTGTATAATCCTGCTTAATTTTTCAGGTAATGGAGCAGGAGTGACTTCTTCTTGATTAGTAATTGGAACTGTTAATGTTTCTTCTTGTATGTCTTCTAATTCTAAGTTTGGGTTCATTTCTTTTGTGTCATTTACTTCTGGTAAATTAATTTCTAATTGTTCTGTGTCTTCTAGAGTGTTCAGAAAATTATTTGAGTCTGGCTCACGAAAGGAGGTAATTACATTAGTAAGGTCAATAGTCTGAGTGGTATTATTATTATCACATAACCATACACATTGCGATGTAATCCACAATGCATAATTTTGGGCGGCATTATCTTGTTTCCATGTCTGAAAGAGGTATTGGAGGGCTAACAAGGTTTGAGGTTGTAATGTAGGGGTAGTCATTTTTGGGAAAATTCCAAAAGGGTAGTTGTATAAATACATTTTGAGGTTTTACAAATTAAATTGTGTGTTTCATCCCCTTGTAGATCAAATTTCTTCTAGAAATTTCTAGGGGAATCAATAACAACTACTGGTTCCCAAGTTTGTGGCTCGTGATATTTAGCAAGACGATCACTATTATAGTATTTTTGTAAAATTTTTCCTTCTATTGTCCGTAATTTATAAGCACCATTGTCTAATTTCTCATGGATAAGAAAAGGTCCAAATCTTTTATCTTCAAATTTGGCTGAGCGAGAGGCTTCTAGTTCCTTTCTTTGTATCCACACTTTATCACCAATTTCAAATGTCTCTGTTCGAATATTGGCATCAAAATGGGCTTTTTGTTTTTGCTGTGATCGTTCGGTATTTTGTCTGGCCTGATTCTGGTAGTTTGGTAATTTCTCTATTAAATCATAAGCGTGTTGGAGGATACTTCCTTGTAAGTCTATTTCATTATTACTTTCTACAGGTTCTACGGGAAAAAGTGCTTCGATTGGTAAGGTAGCATATCTTCCATATATAAGTTGAAAGGGAGTATATCCTGTGGTAGCATGTCTTTTTGTTCTATATGCTAAGAGAACAGCAGGTATATGCAAATCCCAATCATCATCTCCTTTCACTTTTGCAAGTGATTCACACAATGTTCTATTAAATCTTTCCACCATCCCATTTGTCTGAGGGTGGTAGGGAGAAGAGAATTTGTGCTTGATAAGAAATTTCTCGCAGAGAATTCTAATAGTTTCGCTAATAAAATTGCGACCTTGGTCTGATAAGATAATTTTTGGAGTTCCATGTCTACAGATTATCTCTTCAAAGATAAACTGAGCGAGTGTATTAGCACTAGCATCTGGAACAGCACGAGCTTCTGGCCATCGTGTCAGGTATTCGGTAGCGACAATAATATATCGATTGTTTTGTTTAGTTATAGGCAAAGGGCCTACAAGGTCAATTCCAACACGTTCGAAAGCTCTTCCTATTTGTATAGGGTGTAAAGGTTCTTTCCTATGACCTTTTTGTCTTCTTTGGCATTCCTCACAAGTCTTCACATATTCTTGTATATCTCTATACATTTGATCCCAATAATAGCGGTCAGATATTTTATAATACATAGCGTCAGTTCCCAAATGTCCAGCAGTGGGGTGCTTATGCATCATATATAATACTGGTTCAACTTCTGTCCATTTTATAACTCTAAGTGGCCTGTCTGGGTTCCTTTTATTCTTTTTATAGAGAAGGTGATGTCTAACTTCAAAGTATTTAGCCTGGGTCATTAGTCGTTTTTGTTCTTGGTCAGTAAATCCATCTGGAAATTGGTCTGTGTCCAAATAGTGGTAAAGATTATGATATTGGTCAAGATTCATATAATTTATTAGGTACAATGGTCTGAGTCGGTAACCGAGAGAGGGCATCAACATTCGAATGAATTCGGCCTGGTTTATGAATAATTCCAAAATTGTATGGTTGGAGCTTCAAGATCCATCTTCCAATTCTTCCTTTGGGTTCAGCAGTACGTAACCATTTCAATGCTGAGTGGTCTGTAACTAAGATGAATTTTGTAGCGCCTAAATATTTGTGAAAATGTTCTATGGCCCATACAACTGCAGCACATTCAAGTTCAGTTGCTGCATAATTCATTTCTTCTTTTCGCAAACTTTTACTAGCATAGGCAATCGGGTGTTCTTTTCCATTCCTATCTAGTTGGCTTAGTGTGGCACCAAAGCCATTATAAGAAGCATCGGTAGCAAGTATAAATGTCTCTTTAAAATTGGGGTAGGCTAATATAGGAGCAGTAATGAGTCTAGATTTTAATTCTTCAAAAGCTTTTTGTTGTTTGTCTTGCCAGTGATAGGGTTCATTCTTTTGTAGAAGAGAATTCAAAGGGCGAGCGATTGATGAAAAGTTTTGAATAAATTGGCGATAGTATCCCGCAAGTCCAAGGAAAGATCGAAGGGCTGTAAGGTTTTTAGGAGGTTGAATCCGTTGGACAGCTTCTACTTTTTGAGGGTCAGGGGCGATACCGTTAGCAGAGATTAAGTGTCCAAGAAATGGTAGTTGGTGCATCCAGAAAGTACACTTTTCTATATTAAGTCTGAGTCCTGCTTGTTTAATTCTATTAAATACTCTTTTTAAATGGGTTAAATGTTCATCAAATGTTCTCGAATAAACAATTGTATCATCTAAGTAAACAACTACAAATTTCCATGCAATTCCTTTATATACGCGATCTATTAGCCTTTGAAAAGTTGCAGGAGCATTGCAAAGACCAAAAGGCATTATATTAAATTCATAGATTCCGTATCATGTAGTAAAGGCAGTTTTCTCTTTGTCACGGGGGTCCATGGCAACTTGCCAATATCCACTCGCAAGATCGAGAGTAGAGAACCAAGAGCATCCTGTATGGGCATTAAGCATTTCATCAATGCGAGGTAGAGGATAAGCATCCTTTTTGGTAACAGCATTTACTTTTCTGTAGTCTACACAGAATCATAATTTGCCATTTTTTTTCGTACTAGAACAACAGGTGAGGTCCAAGGGTTATCAGAGGGTTGAATGAGTTTATGTTCTAACATTCTTTGGATTTCTTCTTGTATAAATTCTTGTTCATTAGGAGGTACAGAATAAGGTCGGGAATGAATAGGGTGTACATCCTCAGTATAGATTCGGTGAGTAACCAAGTTGGTTCGTCCTAGCTCAGTTATATCATTTGCAAAGAGGTCTGCAAATTCTTCTAATAATTTCCGAAAAGCTAGGTCTTGTTCTTTATTAAGTGGTCCAATATTTAAAGAAGTCTGGGTCGATAGGGTATATTCTTCATGTTCAAGAGTAATAATATTTACAGATTTGGGTATAAGGTTCTGGTCTGGGTCGACAGGTAGTTTATGATCCTGCCTAGGATTCTCTAAAAATTTTGACAAAGCGTATCCAAGGCATTAGCCCGTTGGTGAGCATTTTGGGCTTCTTCTTGGAAAAAGCGTAATAAAGTAGTATTTGTAGTTTCCAAGGTTTCAATTCTTGCTTGTAATTGTTTTATCAGTTGGTCTTGTTGTTGTACTTGTAGTTGAAGCTGATAAAACTGTTTAACATCATCAATTTCCTTAATTGTTTGTTTAGCAGGTGGAGAGTAAATTTCTGGGTCTGGAAGTTTGCAATCATCACAATATCCTTGATTTGCATTCAATTCCTCTTGGTGTTTAACATGTAACATTCCTGGCAGAGGTCAACAGGAACCGTAAAGTTTCTTCAAAGTACAGCAAGGACATACTTCTGGTTATAGTCTGGGTGGCTAGTGTCGAAGGATTCATCTAAAATTGCTTGTAGCGGGTCAATATTATTTTTTGATAATAGGTCTGATTCAGCTTGCAAAATAAGTTGCATTTCCTCATAGCTCCAAGGTTGGGTTATGCGGTCAGAGGTTAGAGGTTCTAAGGCCTGGGCGATGGTCTGGTCATTTTCATCCAAGAGAATCTTTGTAAGTCAGTAAATTCTGGTCTGGTTCATTTCATATTGGTGTCCTGCATTCTTTGTTGATTCAGTATAATGTTTAATTTGGGTCCAGAGGTTATAGTTAGGATTATACTGGATATCCTGGCTAGCCTAGTATCCATAGAGGTGTTTTAATTCACAAAACCATAATTCTTCTCGGAGACTGTCTAATTGACACATTCTAGGTCTTGTATCCGCTTTATTACATACTTTGCAATTAACAAGCATTCCACGTCCTTCACCTTGGGTGAAGAAATGGATACTCCTAGGGTCTTCTCGGTCTAGAGCACAGTGAAAGTCAGAATAGCATCCAGGGCAAACAAGTTTCTCTTCAAGAAGTCTAAGGACTTCAGGTCTGTTAGGAACTCTACATTGACAACAATAGTGGGTACGGCGAGTGCTATGGTTAGGTAGGCGATTATTATCAACTTGATCAAGAGTACATCCACACTGGTAAACAAATTTTGTCTTTTCCAAGTGGCAAGAGGACAGTAGGCTTCAATATGTCCTAATGTACTGCATCCTCTGCAGACATTATTGGGGCAGTCCCTATATAGGTGGTTGGAGTCATGACAAGTAGGACAGGTGGTACGTCTCAGGGCTTGTTTAGGGCATTTAACAGCAATGTGGCCAAATTCCTTGCATCGATTACATTGGTTGGTAGGACAATTTGCAAAGAGGTGGTCAGGAGACCCACAATTTCCACAGACACATTGTTTAGGGGCATTTCTGTTTTACCGGCGAGAATGATAATTAGTCCATTCATTTTCTTCTGGTAAGAGAGATTGGTCTAAGTCTTCTCAATCAAAAGTATAAGCTTCTCAAGGATACAAGTATTCTGGTTCATAAAGGTCTAATTCATCTGTTACAGTCACAGTGGGTTGACTGGGTAGAGGTTGGTTACTTTCATAAGTAATAGGCATAGTATGTTTCTTGTTTTCCTATTTAAAAGTATAACAAGCATTTTTCCAATTATAATTTGCTTCCACTTTTTGATTCCAGTCATTGCCTAAGAGAAGAGAGTAAGAAGTAGTGTCTACTACTTCTACATTAAGAGGGATAGTAATATGATCTATTTTAATTGGCAGGTCTTTTATAATCCCTAAAGGTCGAGTGGAAGTTCCAACTGCAGGAACAACAAGGCTGTTAGAGGCCTGTTCAATAGTCAATCCAAGTTCCTTGACTGCCTTGTGAGCGATCATACTGATTGAAGCACCACTATCAATAATAGCTTTATAGGGTTTATTCTGAAGAGAGAAGTTACATTTAACAGGTGTAGTATATGCAGGGGTTTGAACAAGATTAGCATTTTTGGTTTCCTCATAAAGGTAAGTAGCCAAGGCACCTCGGATAGTTGATTATTGAGTAGTGTTTTCCACTTGCTAGCAGTAAGAGAGGGTATCTGAGTCTGATTTTGTGTAAGATAATTAACACTTCGATGATAAGGTGAAGGAGATCGATTAGAGGAGTTTTGGTAAGAGTGATAGTTATCATTATTTCGGCTTCTATAATTATTATCTCTAGATTGGCTTCTAGGATGAGAATTATTGTGACTGCGAGAATGGTCTCTGTTATTGGAATAGCGATCAGAAGAGCGACCATTTCGGTCCCTATTTTGGTTGTTATTTCTGTTCCGGTTATTGTTATTATTATTACGACGAGAATTGGATCCTTGTCGTTGGTCCTGTTTTCTACTATTACAATCATGAATAAAATGTCCAGTGCGCCCACAATAATAGCAGATAGGAGGCTCTTTCATTCGAGTGGTTTGGGCATGGTTGTCAGCATAATTAACAGAAGAGGTAGGTGTGGTCTGTGTCTGGGCTAAATTAATACTAAGCTTAGCAATTTGGTCTGTAAGTTGTTGAATAGCTTGGTCGGTATTGGTGGTAGGGGTAGTCATTAATTTTCCAGTTTCCCAGCTGAGGGCTACTTCAATAGCATTGGCCAGGGTATTAGGTATAGCAGCTTGAACATTAACTGCATACTCAGGATGTAAGCCTTGAATAAAAAGTTGTTTAACAAATTCAGCGGGAAAAACACCGGTTGGGTCCACTTTCTTTTGTAATGTACGAAATCGGTTGACATATCCATCCACAGTCTCTGTGGGTCCTTGCTTAATCTCGAAAAGTTGTTTTTGCCAAAGGGCCTTTTGCTTAGTAGTATAGAAACATGCCTTAAAAAAATGCTAGAAACTTCGGTCCTGGTTATGGTCATCATTAAAAGCATTGGGTACCGGGTTTAAAGCAGTATACTAGTATAGAGGAACACCTTTAAGGTACACAGGAGCAAGTTAAAGTTTTCGTTCAGCACTCCATCGGTTAGCAGTAGCGGCTCTTCGAAATTTCTTCAGCCAGTCAGCAGGGTCTTGGGTTCCGTCACCGTAAAAATCTGCAACAGTAATAAGAGTTTTCTCAGAGCCTTGTCCAAGGGCATTGGCAAGATTAGTTATTTCTTGCGCAGCATCTTGTAAAGCTTGATCACCCATTAGTTTTTCTGGTTGGTTAGGAGGTAAGATAGGGTTTAATTCTTCAACAAGAGGTTGTAAATTTATTTCCTCGAATTGTAGAGGAGAGTCAGCTTTAACAATAGTAGCTTCTTGGTTTTGAATATAATGGTCGAGAGGGTTAATTAAATTTTGGTTGTTAAGAAGAGGGGTATTGAGTAATGGAGGTGTATGGCGTGGAGTAACGTTTATATCTAAATTAACAGTTAGGTAATATTCAGTTACAGGAGGAGGTGGAGGAACAGTTGTGCGAGCAGGAGAAAAGGTTTGTTGTAAATAGCGAAAGAAGCGATTTCATGGAGGAGGAGTAGTTTCTTGAGTATAATGATATGGAATTTCTGAGATAGGTGAAGAAGGAAGTTCAAGGCTTGGAGGGATTGGTATATAAGTATTAGTTGAAGAACCAACACCAGTATCAGCTAATTGTTCAGGTCCTAAAGTAAATATAGATCTGGGTAGAGAAACGTCAAAATTTAATTCAGTTCTTCCTAGTTGATTTTGAAAATCAAATAGAAGGTTTTCAGTCCTTGGTCGAGTTGAAGCAGGTGTAGAAGGTAAGAGGTCCGCAATGTGAAGATCAAGTAGGGTTGCTTCAAAATTAAAAGGTAAAACAGGTGCAAGAGTATAGGGGGTGTATGCAAGGAGTAGACCAGCAATAACTTCTTTTGGGTCTAATAGGTCGTTGTTATAGTGGCAACTAATAACAATATCTCGAGCAGCAGCTCTAGCAGTATTATAATCAGTAGTAGCAACTAAAATACAGTAAGAGTCATTTGTCTTTTGTGAATATTGGGTAGCAAAATAATTGTCTCGATATGTTCCCCAAAATCGGCGAAAGGGACGGTATAAATTAGCAACAGAGTAACAGATTGTACAGGATAAATCAGGATGGTAGGCTTGCAAAACGTCTACCGCAAGTGAGGAAGGATGACTTGTTTCGTGTACTTCAATTTGTTCTAAGTATAGTTCATATAATCTATTCATATAGAAAAGGCAGTTCCCAAGTCTTAAGGAACTAATAAAAGAATAATAAAATACCTCCAAAAATAAAAGGTTAGTAGTAAGTTGTTAACAAAATTTTAATCTTCAAAATATAGTAAATAGTTAATATCTAACAAAAAGAAAATTCCAAGTAAGTAGTAAGGGAATAATAAGAGTGCAATTAAACAGCAAGAGAGTTAGTAACAGCCAAAAAAAAAATGATTAAATTTCTGCCAAAGTAATAATAAGATTTCCAAATTCTTCAATAATATCCAATAATTTAAATAGGTTTCTGCCAGAAGGCACCAAATGTTACAGTACCGGAAGCCTTCTTTAATTCTGATAAAGTAACAATCACACGGCTTCTGAGATCCCTTACTTTGGGCGTGAAGCGGTGTGCAAAAGGGAAGTATAGTTTCTTTTATGTCTGTAAGAAACTATACACTTCTCTAAGGCAGTTTGGTATAAAACAACAAGAGATAGTAGACAGTTTATTTATTTAACAAGAGGGCTATTCCAAGGTGTCTGTTCCTTAGAAATCCCAAGAGTTTATTAATAACAAGAGAAGAGGATAAAAAATATAAAGGTAAAGATAAAATACAATATCTGGATCTGTCTAAAACTAAGGAAAATAAGGTGGGTTTATATATCTATTGAGCTAAGCATCACTAAGCGTCGTTAAGCGTCGCTAAGCGTCATTAAGCGTCACTAAGAGTCGTTAAGCGTCGCTAAGCATCATTAAGCGTCGCTAAGCGTCGTTAAATGTCGCTAAGCGTCATTGAGTGTCATTGCACATCAATTTCGCATATCACTATTACTAAATATAGTTATTACAAAATTTCCTTATTAAGTTCTAATTTTTAAACTAATTTCTACCAAAATTAACTACAACTTATTCTATAATACCAGCCTTTGTCTAATACTTGACCACTGGTTGTTGTGGTTGTTGTCGCTATCAGGGTTCCGTCTCTCCGCTCCCTATCAGCCTTTTCGGCATTGGTTTCGGAAATTTTATCACTATGGTAACCTCGAAACTGCAATGCCTAGTAAATATCAGCAATTGCTTGTTCTTCATATACATTCTTTGGAAAATTTCTGTATAATGAGCGGCTTTGCATTGTTAGTAAATGTTTAAAGCCGCTCATTCGTCTTTGGAGTTTCTAAAAATAAATTAAAAAATAAAAAATTAAAATAAAGTGAAAATAAATAACAAAATAAATAAATTAAATTAAATTAATGAGTAAAAATAAAATGAAAAGATAAAAAGAAATAATAATAACGATAATATTAAATAATAATAAGTGTGAGATGTATAGTGCCGATATTTATATATGTATGTTAATAATAATCTACCTGTGATGCCTGCGTCTTCTTTCTTCTTTTTTTTTGTCGCTCATGCCTAGCTGGTGCATTTTTTCCAAATACATCTCATTGTTACAGTACCGGAAGCCTTCTTTAATTCCGATAGAGTAACAATCACACGGCTCCTGAGATCCCTTACTTTGGGCGTGAAGCGGTGTGCAAGAGGGAAGTATAGTTTCTTTTATGTCTGTAAGAAACTACACACTTCTCTGAGGCAGTTCGGTATAAAACAACAAGAGATAATACACAGTTTATTAATTGAACAAGAGGGCTATTCCAAGGTGTCTGTTCCTTAGAAATCCCAAGAGTTTATTAATAATAAGAGAGGAGGATAATTAATATAAAAGTAAAGATAAAATACAATGTCTGGATCTCCTGGATCTGTCTAAAACTAAAGGAAATAAGGCAGGTTTATATATCTATTGAGCTAAGCATTGCTAAGCGGCATTAAGCGTCACTAAGCGTCATTAAGCGTCACTCAGCTTCATTAAGCATCACTAAGTGTCACTAAGCGTCACTAAGCGTCACTAAGCGTCACTAAGCGTCACTAAGTGTCAATTTTGTATATCACTATTACTAAATACAGTTATTACAGAATTTCCTAATTAAGTTCTAATTTTTCAACTAATTTCTACCAAAATTACTAAAACCTATTTTATAACATCATGTTGATGTTTATGGTATTGCCAGATTACATATAGCACTTGGTCGTTAGTAGCAGGGTAAGCAATATCACGCATAATAGCCGAGAGGGAGTTTGTGATAAAATGATCTCCGAATTTATGCCATTGCTTGGCAGAGTCTGGTCTATCCCGTTCGTTTAGACCCTCCATGACTAAGAGGATTTCTGTCTATTATAATAAAAAAAATATTAGATATTACATGCATAAAACAAATCTATCAAAAACAAAAATAAACCAGCTGTTACTAGTACATTCATAATTTACGTTAAACTAGTATTGTTATAGATAATACAAAAATAATACTTTTTTTTTTTTAATCTTAAGACCCAGCGCTCTTCTCTATAACCCTACTTTTGAGCAACCTCCACTTAAACCCAACTCTGATAAACTAACTGGCTTGCCTTACGCCGCCCAGAAGACCTCTGTCATTGGAGCTTTGGCCACTCGGAGATGTTACTGTGATGAAGGCTTCATCCAGCTTGCCTTTCGCTGCCAAATATGGGTCCGCACCGCATTATTTAACTTCCTGCAGGACCGGCCGAGCCACCTCAGTCCTGTTTTCTGTAGGTACGTATACGTTACATAGAAATGCCGCCATTAAGTTCGTGCCTCATTGGACTGACCTTACATCTTGTATGACTTCGGTTATTTCTAATCGGGTTCTGACTATCAAATTCAATTTACCGCCAGGCGGTATTGAACCGGCAACCTTCGATTGGGGACCTGGGAGCATAACCGCTATGCTATCGACCCGCAGGTCAATACAAAAATAATACTATATGGTATTATTTTTGTATTATCTATAACAATACTGGTTTAATGTAAATTATGGATGCTGGCTTATATTTCTATCAGGACTCGATACTTATATCTAAACATAAAAAAAATGTACTCAGAGTGCTGCTACGATATCATTTTCACTACTAATATTGATACTTTCAATATCGCTATTACCACTTTCGTTATCACTGCTGCTGCTGCTAATATAAATTGGTGAAACTGGAGGTTTTCTCTTTCTATCTATATATATATAATATATAATAGCCTGGCTTAGTACATAAAATTACACAAAACATAAAATCCCCGATATATATATTACCTTCTGAAGAAGATAAAGATAATGACCTTCTTTTCTTGCTTCCACTTCAAACACACCCCTTTTTTTCATTATATTGTCTTCTATGTGAAACAACTGTATCTATGTTTTTAATATATAACTGTGAAAAATAAGATTTGCGAATCGAAACAAAACTTAAAAGAATTGTGAATTGAAACAAAACTATAAAGAATTGTGAATAAAACAAGATGAAGAAACTTATCCTATTTATATTTATAACGCTTTAAAAAATTACATATTGCTAATAAAATAGTTGATGTATTTCTTCCCAAACGTATACGCGAAACAAAGAATTGACGAAATAGAAGAGATTACATCAATATTAAGACTTTATGGCAATATTATATTGAGAAATTACACAATATAAAATCTGATATTAATTACGATCGAGCTTTAGTTATATCAATATCTGTAATATATGATACAGGAATTTTTTATCTAAAAAAATTCATAAAATTATACGATCGAACTTTAGTTACATTAATATCTATCATGATATATTTTTTTTGTGCAATAAAAAATCCCGATATTAATTACATTCGATCAATATCTGTAATATATGATTTATGCGCTGATATCGGGGTTTTTTTAGATAAAAAAATTTCTGATAATATATGATTGAACTTTAGTTATATCATGATATATTTTTTTTGTATAATAACGAACTTTAGCTACATCAACCAATATCTGTAATATGTGATAAATTTTTTATGCACTAATATCAAAATTTTTTTATCTAAAAAATTCCTAATAATATATTACCAAACTTTCAATTGAACTTTAGTTACATCAATATCTGTATTTTTTTTGGAATTTTTAGATAAAACCTTCCCGATATTATTATATAAACTTGTATCAATATCGGTAATATAAGGGTTTATTATAAAATATTTTTATTGAGAAATTACATATTTTTTATTTATTATATTATATATTAACAAACAGCTTATTTAAACAAATGACAAAATGATTATCAGTGAAGTGGCATTATCATATCCCGATATCATTCTTTCACACGCGAAAAAATTTAAAAATTTCGCCATGTTAATAGTATACAAATATGCTATCCAACTTAGTAAAATTTTTAAATTTTACTGATACTAATATGAAAAATAAAATAATAAAAAATTTGGTAGCGACTTATTTATTTTATAACAAATAATAATGGCAAGCAATAGATTATATATATTTATTTATATAGATAACGATAATATTTAGCAAATAAAAATAAAAATAATAATATTATACAATTATTATAAAATGCACTTATGGACTATAGATAAATTAGATTTGCAAATCTATATAACAAAAACAAAAAAATAAATTTTTATAAAAATAAATTTTAAAGGTGGTTTCATTAGCAAAATTTTGAGATATGAAGGTTTTTTTAAAAAATAAATTCTATGGGAATTTTAATGAGTTTTTGGTTAAAATGATTTTATAACAAAGAAAATTTTTAATATCTCGATATCTATTTAGTATTATATTTTACCAAGGGAAAATCACAATTTAGAATTTTAAATTTTATAATTTACCGAGTTCAGTATATTTGATTTCTTAGGGATTGTATCCTAAAATTTAAAATCCTGAAGCCTATACACAAGTACATATGATGACTGTACGTGCTTTGTTTTGATGCTATATAAGAAAACAAAAAAAACGCGTTGTGACACATGTATATACACTCTTCTCTATTTCTCTCCAAAGGTAATAAAAAAAACAATTTCTATTTTTTTTCTATACAAGAAGCACTTGCTATATCACTTCGAAATGCAAAAGTCTTCACATTATCCAACATAAGTCTCTCATATGCCTCGAGTATTTCTCATTTATCCTCAAGTGTTTCTCATTTATCAGTAACCATCGAAAGAAGCAAAAATAAAAAATATGAAAAATCGAACGAAAGAGTTAATAAATTAATGATGTTACATACTGGAGATATATACATATATTTGTAGCACATATGCATGTTAGGCGTGATTTTATATATATATCAGTACAGTGACTTTTTTTTTTACGTACTAGATGACTTCTTTTTTTTTGGTTTGTAGATGATGNTAGCACATATGCATGTTAGGCGTGATTTTATATATATATCAGTACAGTGACTTTTTTTTTTACGTACTAGATGACTTCTTTTTTTTTGGTTTGTAGATGATGAATTAAAAGAATTAAGAAATGAAATAAAGAATCTGGGTGATAAAATCGATAATTTTATTAAAAAAAGGGCCCGTTCTTTAAAAACTGATAGCAATAGTGACAGCGACAACAGCAACAGCAACAGCAACAATAGCAACAACAGCAACAACAATTACAACAGCAACAACACCAGCAGACATGGGCAAAACAGGCGTAGGGTTACAAAAAGTCGCTTGGAACTCTCTTCGAGTAAAAAAAAATTATTAAGAGTATATATTATTGTATCATTTTTGATGAAAAAATAGTACTTTTTTAATTTGCTAAATAAATATCAGCAATTATACTATTTAACTTAATCTATATAGATATCGGTATTTTATATTAATGATCTATCTATTTGTTTGAATTTATTAATATAGAACGATATCATAATTTTACTAACTGGGTTAGAACAATCTAATCAACCTGACCCATCTAAGCGTTGGGTTGATTTTAAGGATGTATTTCTTTGAGATGCATTTAAAACAGTAAAATGAGACGTAAAAAGATATTAGTTGGAGGACTATCATATTTTGAAAATAATAAAGGAACGGCACAGACATCAAAGGGAAAATATCACAAGCAACAGAACCCGGAGTCAGACAGTCAAGATCATGCGAGGATGTGTGAGAACAAAAGAATGGAATCAGTAAGCCTTTTTTTTTTAGATTATTTATATAAATATCGTTACTGCCTTATATAAATATTGGTACTGCCTTATATATTTTTTAATTATATAATTGTCTGGAGCGTAGCGACAGACCCATACTTTTATGCCCTATGATGACCTAAATTACGTTTTTGATATATTATAATTAAAAATATCAAAAATGTAATTGTGGCATTTTCTGGATGTAATGCCGCGTGCCTATATTTGCACATTTAGTGCAACAACAACACAGATTTTACGCATTTGTGTCATGGGCTGATTCGAATCAATTACCCGGTTAACTAATTTATACATTGTAATTATTAAATTTTTTTGCATAACGATAATCAATATTTCTACTAACGGTTTTTTCTTTGAATGTACAGTTAGTATTATACGATAGTATTTTTTACATATATATTATATATATTTCGCAGTACTAACAGGGGTTTTTTTTAGAGCCCTTACGTTTGATCGACAGATTTAGTAAAATTATAAATTACGAAAAGGTATTGAAAAAATTATAACAGTGACAGACGCAAAAGAATCAACTTTAATAACGTTTGTTGTTTGCACGAAAGATCTCTATTCTTCCAAACCATACTAATTGTTGTTTTAAATCTATTCAAGATATTCTGTAATCATTTTTTACGATGTATAGCGATTCAACGATTAAAAGTTTTGGAAGTTCTAGAAAATAGACATATAGTATTTGATAGAAAAATTAACAAATTGCAATCAACACAACACGTCACCAGCTTGATGTCGAACATATGATCCTCAAAAAAAAATACAAGGGTGGATAAGTAAAAAAACAGAAATAAGGATGTCGATAATTATGTCAAAGAATTTCAACTTAAAGCTACAAAATATGAAGATCAGATTCCTTTTAATAGATTAGATAATATTCAAAAGATTGGTATTAGATTTTTAGTAACCTCGTTAGATAATGTATGAACATCAATATACACATATAAGAAGAAAGATATATATAGTCACACACATCACACATAATTATATTTAAAATTCTGATTAGTTCTCAAAATTTGTTAAATATTTTAAATTATTTTATTATATGTAGCTAATTTAATTAATATACAATGCGTAATATAAATTCTACTAATAAAATTTTTGAGCACCATAGTTATAAAGAAATTTGAGCCTATAATAATTCAAACAATAATCAAAAAATTGGGAATATGTTAATGTCGATTTTGACGATATTTTTATGAAAGTTGATCATTTTTCCGGATATGCAAAAATTATCTAAAACATCATCAGGAAACATAGTACGATTGGTATACATAGTATTCTTTTTTTTTTTTTTTTATACACGTATATATATATTATTTTGTAGTTCTAACAGTTTTTTTTAAACACAAATTGTAATAGAATTCTAAAATGTGCCTGGGTCATTAAAGAATTCCAATTCAACCTACATTAAAATTATGCGTATTCAAATTATTTCATTAAATGCTTTGTTTTGAAATTTAAGTTGCTTAATCCTGTAATATAGAATAATTTAAAAGCATTACATGAAGTTTTTAAATACAAGATTAGTATTCCCACAAGGTGAATATTTTTTTATTTGCAATAATTTTTTTCACATGCGCTTTTTGCATTTGATTTAATATTATTTAATTATGAGGAAAAAAATTCATTATAAAAATTTTTGCACTCATTATATTTAAAGGTGTTATAAGAACGTTCAAATCTCAAGGCTCGACTTACTACAATATTTAATTCTAGAAACTTAGAAGTAATCTAATAATATTGAAATTGTATCCAAGCAATATATGTCACTCAAGGATCTTTAGCAGGAATGTGTTTCGATGTTATCTTGTATTTTCTGGATCTATGTAAAATCAATTTAAAATCAACATGATATTAAATTTACATTCATCGAATTTAGAATTAACTTAAGGTGCTTTTAAGTTTTGTACCAACTTGGGTTGCATTTAGAATTCCACTTTGCAATAATTCCATTTCTACGTATTCAAGCAATATATGTCACTCGAGGATCTTTAGCAGGAATGTCTTTCGATCGTTGTTTTGTATTTTCTGGACTATGTAAAATCAATTTAAAATCAACATGATATTAAATTTACATTCATCAAATTTAGAATCAACTTAAAGTTTCGTACCAACTTGGGTTGCATTTAGAATTCTACTCCAATCTAAGTCCGCAATAATTCCATGTCTACATATGACATATATATTTTGCAGTACAATACTATAAAGGATCAAAAAAGTATTAGTATCGAAGCTAAAAAAAGCAAGAAAAAAAATTACTTATCTTTATAATAAATAAAAATCAAATAGATCGTTGACGATCTATTTTAGATCATAATCTTTGATTATCACACTATTATCACCACCGGTGCTATTTCTGTATTTAAAAAAGTTAATAAAAAATTTAAATAAATAAAAAACGCATTTTTAAAACTTAAAATAAAACATAAAAATAAAAAAAATAAAATAAAAAAAAAAA
>QKWP01000217.1:0-12712 GCA_003550325.1 Gigaspora rosea | reverse complement strand
GACTAGGAATTTATAACATTCATGAAAAAGAAAAAGACAGACACAACCACGTCGTTAAAGTGGTAAATAAAAACTGGCGTTCTACTAGAGTAACTATTTCTGTATTAAATGTTAGTTCAAAATTTCTTAGATAAATATCAGTACTAAATTTTTTTTTAGTTAAGAGAAATTTTGATAGTGTGTGAAATTATTTCTGCAAAAAAAAACACAAACAAAATAAAAAGAAGTCATTGGGAAAGTGCTAATGTCAACAGCAGTACTTCACCACCACCTAGGACCCCCAAATAGTGTATTTCACGCTCATACAATGTGAGGCCTGGTAGTGCACCTGATATTAATTTTCCTGCAGTATCTTCTGGTAATTCCCCTTTGCTTGGTAATTCCCTTTCGCCTAGTAATTCCCCATTGCCTAGTAATTCCCTATCGCCTAAAAATTCTCCATCTCCTAGAAATTCCCCATTGCCTAGAAATTACCCAACGACTAGAAATTCTCCAACACCTAGAAATTCTCCAATGCCTAGAAATTCTCCAATACCTAGAAATTCGCCTGTGAAATCACTTGGTAATTCTCCTTCAAAAGAATCTGGTAATTCTCCTGCCCTCCAAAAAAATCTGGTAATGCTGCCGCTGCCTCTAGTTCTGGTACTTCTCCTCCTTTCCAAAAAAAATCAGGTAATACACATGCTCCAACAAAAAAATCTAGAAATGCTGCTGCTTCTGTATCAAGATCTGGTAATGCATTTACTATAAATTCTAATAACCATTTCTTGTAGTAACTGGTACAATCTGATTTTTTTTTGTTATAAATCGTGAAGCAGTTATCACTAGTAATGATCTAATAATGCCAATAAGGGCAAAGCCGTTAGTAAAAGTAAATATATAATATATTTGTTGTTGTAACTAGTATATAAATTATTAATGTTATTAAATTTTCATTTCTTCGATACCTCATATGCAAATATAGAATTTTATAACAATTTACAAGGTATTAATTATATTGTTCAGTGATATTTTTGTATTACTGATATTTGATTTATTTTAATTGTTTATGTTGGTGCTTATTATTTATTTATTTACAATTTAGAATCCACCGAGCATGATCACGATAGTCATATCTTTAGGTCTGCAAAACCACGTTATAGTAAAGATCATTCAAATCATAATGGTAGTTTTAGAACTAGCAAAAAAGTAAAAAATTAATAATTGTTTTTTATATGTTTAATTACAATATATAAATGTATAATATTATGCATAATAAATAAAAATAATATATTTTATTAAAATTGTATATTTATAAAAAAGCAAGTGGCAGTTAATAAGATAATGTATATTATAAATATTGTTTGTGTATGAAGTATACGTATTTACCAAAAATTGGTAAAATAACTGGATATAAAAAATAAAATATCAGCTTCTTATAATATCCTGATATTCATCTTTAATTATTCCGATATTCATCTTTAATTATCCCGATATTCATCTTCAATTATCCCGATATTCATCTTTAATTATCCTAATATTCATCTTTATTATTCCGATATTCATCTCTATTATTCCGATATTCATCTTTAATTATCCCGAAATTCATCTTTAATTATCCTGATATTCTATGTAAACTGGATTATATAAAAATGAATATTGGGATGTTATAAATAAATAAAGGATTAGTATCAGGATATTAATAGATACCCTTTATTTGTCTTATATTTATCTTATATGTTGTACCGATATCCATCCTTTATGTTACCATACATCCGCCAAAAAACTGTAGCAAACCAGATCAAAAGTGGATACATTTTGGATTGATATCAGAACATAAAGAGGTGCCTTTTATTCAGCTGATATTTATTTTGATCTACTGATATTTATCTTCTATATTTTCAATATATGCAGCAAAACAGATATATAATTATCATATAAAGGATTAGTATCAGAATATTAATAAATACTCTTTATTTGTCTCATATTTATCTTATATGTTGTACCGATATCCATTCTTTATATTACTATACATTCGCCAAAAAACTGTAGCAAACCAGATTAAAATTGGATACATAATAGATAGATATTGGGATGATAAAGGGATCCCAATATGTATCCTTTATATTTTTATTGAACCTGTGACTCTTACCAGAATCTGACGTAGCTGGACACAGTTTTAGGGCAGGAGGAACCATGGAGTTGGTAATGCGAGGTGTGCAACTGCCACTTATTTAGAGAATAGACAGATAGTCATCTGACGCTTTCTACAAGTATATCAGAACACACCTGGCAGCGGTAGCATCAATAATAAACAAGGCATATTCAAGTTAACGATTGAGACACGCACATACCTTGGATTCCCGATCATTAACAATGAAAAAAAAAAGGTAGAAAGAATAGAATAGGGTGCGGCTCAATGGAATAAAAGAGGGAGTAACAGTAAAAATTAGAAATAAAATGTATGAATATAACGATGTATAAAAAAAAAAAAAACTTACAATAAAACACAATGAAAACGGTAGGATTCAAGTACTATTAGCATCAGGGAATCCTGCCATTTGTTGTCGTTTCTTTAAAACTCATGACCAGTCGGCCTGCTTTATGCAGTGTGGGAGACCACCGGCTGATGATACTCATTACGAGTAATGCTGATGACGGTTATACCCGGCGCAAAATGTAGTTGCTATTTCCGGGAGCATAGCCTGTCTTGGCTTGTATATCAAGTGCAACAATGTACGCTGCTGCTGCATGTCATCAATAAAAATTCGATTAATAAAGTTCAATGTCTGGCTCTGGCGGTCAGATGATTCAAATAAAAATATGTCACATGCGTGCAATGATTTTCGTTGTTTTGATTATAATATGCACCCCACCGATCACTAATCAAATCCTTTCCCTTACTCACGGATTACGAATTAATTGTTTATTACATAAACAACCAGGGCGTAAGTATTAATTTTGATCCCAACTTGTTAAATTGGGACTTTATTTACTAAAGTATATAAAATAATAATTAAATTTTCAAAAAGTAAGTATAAAGGTCGATTATATGAGTGCCACCAAGGGAAATCCTGTCATCGGGCTTTCAATTATATTTTATACTGGGCACTATCTATTTAATTACTAGAGAACACTCTCAATACATAATATAATTAAAAGTCCATGACAAATTTTCCCTTTGCGGCATTCATAGTTAGTGATTAGTTAAATTAATTAATTATATAATCATATCAGCTACAGAGGGTATGAAGCTCGACTATATTCCTTTTATTCGTGTAATTAAAATTTAACAATGGATTAGTATTAAAAATGTTTCGAACGATTGTGTTAATTATTCGTAAATGAGTAAGTTAAATGTCTTAATATCTTTTGCAATTAATAATTATTAATTTACAATTATATGCATAATCTCAAGGTCCAGTCCGTGAGTATAAAGTTCAACTGTTTAAATCACTTTTTATTAGAATAACATTTAAGGGTAGGGTGTACATAGATCATTTTTCATATGTGATCTACGTGGTATATTAAATTTTTATATAGTAAATAAAAAAATACTTCTAATAAAACTTTTTAACATTTTAACCAATTGGTATCAAATTTATATAATATATAGTTTAATCCAGTTTGTTTCTAATAGTGAAGTTGCGCAATATGTATTGCTTTAAAAAAATTAACTTCACATATAATTAAAATCTTCCGAGGTCACTATATGTTTTTCCTGGGTAGTACAAAGAATTGCTAATTCTGATTGGTCGAATCATGTGATGTTTACATGATATTATATATTATTGTTACACAATGTTGATCTACATTCTATTTTATATGAATTTGGAAATGTTGACACCCTACCCTTAAGTCAATTATTTAATTGCTAAATTATATAAATTATCACTTATTAGCGATAAGTGAGTATAAGAAAATCGCATATGTTGGTTCAGAACTGTGCAGTAATTTTTAATTACATCATTAGAAGGAATAGGTATGTGCGAATATGTGTTGGTTTGTTGCTCTTATTAAATTTGAAATTTTAACATGTAAACTACCAATAGAAACATGTAAGCGTAGAAGCTCGACTTTTTATTTCAGAATTTAAATAATGTATTATTAATGAATATTATATAAACCATGTTGATTACTAGGGAGTGAGTATAAAGTTCATTCATTGAACTAGTGTACTACAATAAATACTGTCAGACTAATGCTTAATAATAAATTGTATAATTTTTAGGGAGTGTGTATAAATAATTTCATTTTTAGATCAGGAGCTTGTTATAAATCGACATTGAACTATATAATATTTATACAAACTACTAGGTTGTGAGTATATACATAAAGTTTGAATGCGTAAAATCTTTTTGATTTGAAATTATGTTAAATAACTTTATCCGCTAGTGCGTAAGTATTAATATCGATGATATGCCATGTCCAAAGTTCGCCCTTTCTAGAGTTGCAAATTGCAACTTTAGTATATGCCAACTTTATACAAGAAATCTATTTATTTATTAATAAACAATCTTACAATAAATATTTACAGAAAGTACGTAGGTTGAACTCGTATAAAGAATTAACAATAAGCTAATATGCAAATTACATAATTACAATTATTACCAGAGAGTGAGTATTAAGTTGATAAAATCATTTATTATATTAAATTAGTGCTAAGTAATATATCAAATTAATAATAGAGCGTAATTACAAGTTTTGATTATGTGTTAAATCAGAATTTTACTAAGAAATTTCTCTAAATTGCATAAATTTACATAAATTACATAACTACAAGTTTGTGAGTATTAATTTTAATTAATACATGCGTCATTGATCTAAATTAAATCTAAACATTAATTATTTTGCAACAATTACTAGTGAGTGAGTGTAGCTCGATTAAGTGTATTCATTAATAATAAATTATTAATATGAATTAAATCATGATTTACCAGAGAGTAAGTTACATTTATCATCATGACTAAAGCTGAAAATGGGTGATGCGGAAAATTGGGTCTAATATAATATTTGGTCCATCTTTTGAATTTCTTTTTTGGGATTGGACAAGATTTAGGTTAATGTACTTAATAAAGAACATAAGTAAACTTTATTGAGGTTTATAGCTTCAAGCAGAGACCTAATTTTTAGCATCAGCCGCGATATTAATTCATGCAACAATAACCACCAATATTAATCATATGACCTATTAATAGTTTGTGAGTATAAAATTCTATCATTATTTCGTATATTCATTTATTAGTTAAACAACTGCAAATTACTTTAATTACTAGTGTGTGAGTATGACGTTCGATTACGAATGAGTGCTACCAAATGAAAACATAAAATTTATCGATTTTTGGATTTTTCACTTCACGGAAAACGAGAACTGAATTTATTAGCATGATTCTATGGTCAAAGCTATATATCCTTTGACTATTTAATTTCTATCCGTTTGAAATAATAATGTTGATTATTCACATCAAATGAATATTTGAAATTAATATTTCCATGTTTTCATTTTGCGGCATTTACTGTACATTGGAATTTAGTATCAACAATTTTAAATAATTATATGTAAATGTCGCTGGATTATAGATCGTAAGTATAATCTACGTATGGAAATTAATTAATTTATAAACAATGATATTAATTTCATATACTTACAGGGAGTAAGTTTATTTGCCTTATTCATGTTTATTCAGTATTTCTTATGATCTAGCGCTAAATAAAATTTTAATGAAATAAATTATACTAAATGTTAGTGCGTGAGTATGTTGATTGCTCAAATATATCGAAAATTAGGAAGATTTAATGCTAAATTTTACTCTTTATATTGGCTACAAGTTTGTTAGTATAATATTTTATTGCTGTGCTCATTTATTAAATTATATATTTAGTTTTTTTTTTTTTTTTTTTTTTTTTTTTTTTTTTTTTTTTTAAAAAAAAAAAAAAAACCCCTTTCTATTGATTAGTTTAATATTAATACATAACTAATTCATTACTCAATTTGTTAAATTATTAGGGAGTAAGTCATCAAATTTATCCATTTACTAAATCAAAATTACATGGCAAATTAAAGCTAAATAATACAATAATTTATGATTGCATAAATCATTAGCAAGTAAGTTTGAATAATCAATAACAATTAGTTAAAACTAAACATTGTCTCTACATAATACCCAATTAACAACTAAAATATTCTACCAGGGAGTGGGTGTAATTTTTATTTTTTAAAATTATATTTCTACGTCGAATTAATATATTTGAATTATCAATTCCCAGCACGTGAGTATAAAGATTGTATTCATTGGTTAAATTAGCAATAACAATCAATTAATTACATTGACTATTAGGGAGTAAGTATATTTGTAAAATTAGAATTTAATAACGAATTTTGTGCTCAAGATATTCAACCTATTTACATTAATTGCCAGACAAAATATATAATCGTTTACTAGAATATTCACGACGTAATAATATAATTATATCAACTATCAGGAAGTTCGTATAAAGGCTGATTAGTTATTGAATTTTAATTTCGCGACGAATGATTATTAAATTTGCTAAATCGTACTTAATTATAAGGAAGTAAGTTTAAAATATAATTCATTATATTTAATAAAATACGAATTTTATATAGATTTAATACAGGAACGTAGTACAAAGTACGAAGAGTATGGTTTACTGAAGAGTTAAATGGAGACAGCAAAATCTGAGCATTAATTGGTTGATCAATCTCGTGACTTCGGATCTTTCTATATCTGTGTACATGCATATACCGGGAACAGAGTACGAAGTACGTTTACAGGCAAGTTAATTCTGTAATTGGTATAGCGCTGTTTCATCTGATTGAATGATCCATCCTCATGACTTCATCAGGATTCTGCCTATATCGGGTCTATATCTGTGTACGTGCATATACCAGGAATGGAGTACGATTACAGGCAAGTTAAGTGGTGTTGCGCTTTTTCATCTGGTTGAATGATCCATCCTCATCAGGATTCTTCCTATATCGGGACCGATGAGTATGATCTTGATGTTTCTATATTTTGCATTAAATGAGGCTTTTCTTCAAGTATCGCACGCATAATATCAGGAACGGAGTGATGTGATATTGAAAATTTCACGAAGTGTTTGGTTATAAGGCATTTGAAATGGCGTACGTCTCATAACTAATTAGACAATGCGTTAAACGCAGTAAATACGTGAATTTCTGCACTTAAACATTACGTTATGCATCACATAGTACTATATTTATCTATTGTATGAGAAACGTTTAACCAAACTCGCTTTAACAGGTTTTTGTCTCGATTAAAGTGCATGACGATCACTTTTTATTATTGTCTTTCGGAATTGCATTAACTAAATATTATATGTCAAGAAGGAGCTGCAAATGGCGATTGAGGAAAATTCAGATAATTTAAATCCTGATTACTTAATTATCTGATATATAATTGATTGATTAATGTGAAGGTATGTAGATCGCATTTTATTCTGTAAAAAAAGTTGAAGCGTTTTGCATAATCTTGATTAAATAAACTTAAAGTTCACAAGTGCAAGTCCGCAATAGATAAAAAAACTAAAGATTCAGATGATGATTTCTAGATTTTTCCATTTTTCGTAAATTTTTTAATAATAATTTTCTTGGTGATTCTTGTAGTTCGTAGTTTTATGTCAATCTACCAACCAATTAAATCATGGTTATATCCAAAATGTGATCAGCGTGCTAAAACTAATGCAGCAATATATGATCAAGTTTAACGCTTTTTATGTGATGACTAAAATATCGATGAGCCAGTTATGATCAAGAATGTCATCACAATACAAACTCATTAGCAATTGTGTAATCATAATAGCACCAAATAAACCACATACGGTATTGTAACAAAATTAAAATCATAGTAAAATTCATGAATAAACCAAATTCTGACGTATGCACGTATGCACATAATTTTTTTACAGTAAAAATTTTACATTAAATTGGACAGGAACCAAACTGTTAATTCCAATACTGCACAAAATTTTTACGGCAAATTATGGTAGGAATTAAGACAGTTGATTCCAAAACCAATTACACGTTGCAATTAGTGCTGCAGCCGGCTAAACCAGCTCAGTCTGTCCAACCGCGGCTTAAATTAATGTGCCACTGCCTTAGCTGAGCTGTGGCTTGGCGCAATAGACATTTCGTATACAGCTTTTGTAACGAATTTTTGCATAAACTAAATTAAAAAAAAAGAAGCTTTTTATAATCGCACACTAAATAAGGCCAGACTAAGTTGATTATGTGTTTTACATTACCCTCCAGGAGGGGTGGTTCACATAATAAAATTTTAAAAAAAAATTTTTTTCGAAAAAAATTTTTCCGAATTGTTCTATTTATCAAAATTTTTTTTTCTATGGGGGGAGTAATATAAAACATATAATCAACTTGGTCTGGCTAATAAATGAAAATTAACAAGAACACCCTGAAAATTTATCCTAAATTCTGTGAAAAAAAATTGCATGGTAAAAAAACAGTAAAGCCAAAATTACACAAAATTCTCTAATAAAATTGCCAATATTAACTAAGTGAAAAATGTTTTTGGGCCAATTTTATTGTGGAATAAGCCTATTTCTTAAAAAATTTCCTTTATTTTATCTCTCATCTTCAGGGTAACTCACTAATACGAGGACCCCGAAATATACATAGATAGGTTAGGTATAAGTTTGCTTATTTTTGAGGGTTTTTATGCAGATCTTTTCTATTTATAGTAATTTTTTGCTTATTTTTAAAGTTTTTTCTGCAGATCTTTCCTTTTTTAGGGGTCGTCTAAAGCAGAGCAGAATCACGTGACAATTGGCCAATCAAATTATGATGATCTTCGGCGAAGCAAACAGCAAAAACCTTGAAAAATACAATAAACGGCAGTCTAAACCTACCTTGCTGTGTTAATTAAAAATGTCGGGAAGGCGATTTTGTTTATATATTAAAATCTAAAACCTACCTAGCACTAACCTAAACTAACCCTAACCCTAAAGTTAATTCGATAAAATATATTATAAGAATCTGCTCCGCTTTAGACGTTCCCCTTTTTTAGTAACTCTATAATTAACCTGACCTATCTATGTATATTTCGGGGTCCTCTCATACGGGTCTTTCTCCTGCTTATCGAACAGCTTCCACAGCTTTCTTGGCACTTTACACATGCTCTTTTTCTTTCTATTTTTAACACGTCATGACTATCATCCCAATAGACAAACTGTGCCATTTGTATATAGCGGTTGTCCGACAGGTTATAAAAAACTTAAACTTCAGCCCAACCCCTACATAATTGTCGTCTGACAGGTCATTGCGAAATTCGAACATTATGGCAGAGGAGAGTTGATTTAACCAGAACGAAATTTGCAGAAGGCACTCCCTACCCTTTTAATCATTATCAAAATTAATCAAAGTTACCTCATACTACCAAACTACACTCTAATTTTCTTTACCTCATTACTTACGAAATTACCTTATACTTACTCCATCTTGCCAATCAAACAATATATCTGTAATCAGGCATGTCATATGATTGATCTGACCTTGAGAACTGCCTCAATACTTATGTATTGAGCAGTTTTTTTAAATAGCTAAAAATTTCAAAATAAAATTTCTGCCAAAATTAAGTATTTTGGAAATCGTTTACATAAATTCTGGGACATCTGTGACTGATCAAATATTTAATAGTTCAATAAGTTTTGGATTACCTCAAATCAGCTGTAATCTAGGCTGATGATATTCAAAATTCTTAATTTTGGCCAAAAATTTATTTTTTTGAACTTTTTAGCTAAAAAAAAGGAAATTTTTTTAAAATTGGTTCAAATACATTTTTTTATTTAATGATTATTGGCAGTTTTATTAGTGGAATTTTTGATGTACTTTTTTGCACGGAATTTAGGATAATATTTCAGGGTGTTCTTGGGGTAGTTTTTATTTATTATTTAATGCATAATTTTAAAAAATATTTATTAATTTAGTTTATGCAAAAAATTCACTATAAAAGCTTGTTTTTACTACGCCAGGTCATGGCCAGACCGGCTGGGCTGGCTAAGCCAGCTTGCAGCACTATCTAAAACTATTATTGAAATTTGCTAATAATCATCACAAAATTCATCACTTATTTTCAGATCAGCTGTATTTGTATTTGATATATAATATAACTAACCATTTATATCAGAGTTTATTCAACATTTCTAAATTAGACTTTCTGTATAAAATGCGAATAACACCAAAAAGTGTAATTTCGAATTTTAATCGAATTAAGCTTAATCCTGACCATTATTAAACAATACTTCTAGACGTTATTTTGCGTTTACACAGTTTATTATCCATTCCCGGTTTAGCGCGACTGCGTCGAGCAGCTACTTATGCTATACAATATAATAAATTATTTATCCTCTAGATCGTGAGTATTAAATTCTACAAAGTACCGTTATGAAGATTAATTAGAACTAAATATTTTTTCAATCTATTAACTAATGCCAGTTTAAAGTAAATATAAATTCGGATGCATAATCTAAATTTAAATTTAAGATAATGCTATTTTTAATCAATATTTTAAATGTTTATAATTATTTAGCATAGTATAAGTATTGAAATCATTAAATAAATTTTGCTATAATATAGTATTACATTGACTCTGCGATGTCTAAATTTATAGATCGTGGGTATTCATTTGAGTTCCAACCTTAAGTGAATTAATGATGCAATAATTAAAAAAAATTAATGGGAATTGATCAAATAGTATAGCAAGGGCACCGGTTGCGCCCCATTTTTACTTGTATACTATATCGATATGCATATTTAATTTACAGAACAAACCGAATGTTTTACTATATTTGAATATGCGGTGTTCTCATATACAGTAATATAAATAATACAAATTTGGTTATGATTTTTTATTTATATTTCTATTAGAATATTCACCTGTTAGGTTCATGATCCATAATCGACAAAACATTTGCCATGAATACTCTTTTTTGGTAAGATCTACCATTACGAATTAGGAAAAAAATTCGTGGTGTTTATATATACTCTATTATTCTACTATTTTCTATTCTTAATTATACTCTTTATCAAAATTCGATACTCTTTATCATGTCTAAATTACTCTAGAGTACCCCCACCTGCCCACTTCACGAATTTGAGTTAAATATATAGTTTTCTTTCGGATAAGCAGCCACATTATTTTGACTTTTTTTCGGTAAAAGCCACATTATTTTTGCTTATACTATTTTTTGAAAATTTCAAAATAAATGCCACTTTTTTTTCTTTAATTAAATTAAAAAAAAATAAGATTTTTGAATAACCGCACTATTATGGTTAAGGATAAATCCCGCTAATATTGTATATACTTTTTTTCCCTTTATTTTAAAAAAAAAGGTATTTTAAGGCAACTGCCACTATAATGGCCTAGACAAATGTAATAACGTGTATGCATTTTTTCTTTTTTTGATAAATAAAAAAAAAGTTTTTTATTTTTACATAATTATCACTAACTAACTAATAATATGGCTTAGAATAAATGCTATTTGATGTAACATATATACTGATGCAAAATATTTTCAGATAACTACGCCACTGTGTCTTAGCATATATGCCCATTGATCATTATGTATGATGTACATAAAGATCGCTGTAGAACCAAATATAATAAATTTTTAACGTATAGTACAGAACAAACTGAATGTTTTACTATATTCAAAAAATATGCGGTGTTTTCATATAACAGTAATATACAGTAAATAATACAAATTTGGTTTAAGATTTTTTTATTTATTTTTTTATTAGAGTATTCCCCTGTTAGATTCATGATCGATAATCGACAAAACGTTTACCATGAATCCTCTTTTTTGGTAAAATCTACCATTAAAAATTAGGAAAAAAATTCATGGTGTTTTTATATACTCTATTACTCTACTATTTCCCATTATTAATTATACTATTTATTTTAATTAAAAAAGAAAAAAAATTTTCGAATAACCGCGCTATTATAGTCAAAGATAAATGCCACTAATATTGTATATACTTTTTTCCCTTTTTGAAAAAAGAGATTTTAAGGCAACTGCCACTATAATAGTTTAGACAAATGTAACTCTAATACGTGTCGGTAATAACGTGTATATTTTTTTCTTTTTTTGATAAAAAACAAGTTTTTTATTTTTACATAGTCATCGCTAACTAACTAATAATATAGCTTAAAGTAAATGCTATATACATAACATGTATGCTGATACAAAATATTTTCAGATAGCTGCAATCAGTATGTACGATGTAATAAAGTTCACTGTCGATCCAAATATAATAAATTTTTTTAAATCGGTAACTAGGCGCATGAGTTGCTTTAAGGGAGCTAAAGATGAGTGTAGTATGGGTATTGTATTGTACTAATACATTACCTATTGTGGTATCAATTTTTTTATTTAGCATAATAACAAATGTAGTAAGTTAGTAGAAGTATAATAGTTTAGATTTTAGTAACATATAATAATTTTTTTGATATATATACAGTACTAACATTTCTTTTTTTTTTAGAATAGAATGTAGCATGATAACAAAAGTACAATAGTAAAAGCATGTTAGTTCAGGACATAGTAAGTTAGTTAGTAGCACAGTAGTATTTTTTTTATACAGTACTAATGTTTCTTTTTTCTTTAGAATGAAATATAGTACAATAATAAACATAACATGATAGAAAAAATGATAGTTCAGTAGCATAGTAGTTTTTTT
>QKWP01000216.1:362032-432112 GCA_003550325.1 Gigaspora rosea | reverse complement strand
GCCCCTTCGGGCCTGGATATCTGATCGATGTTTTTATTAGTAGATGACATTTGAATATGTGATATGTTTTGATTAACTAAAGTTTTGTATATGGGTGTTGGTATTCCGTTGTTTGTATTAATATAGCAGATTTTTTGTTCAATTTGAAAATTCATATATACTAGATATATACTATGCTAGGTGATTATACTTGTGATTATTTACTCAGAACTGGAGACATCTGTAGGCGTACTTGTCATCGGCCTGAAGGGTGCTATGAACATTGGAAGGCTAGAAAGCTTTTTCCTTGCAAGGTTTGTAATATACCAACTAGCTCTAATCCAGGCCTTTGCAGAAAGCATGCTAGTGGATATTATGTAACCCAGTATATTAATAGGCTTCAGGAAAAGGCTCAGGAGCTTCTACTTTATAAAAATTGATATGATATTGCGAAGCAATGACCCTTTGGGTCTTGGATTAGTGCTCCTTTGGAGCGACTCTTCGAGTCATGACGACACAATTAATTTTTTATTATCACTCTAACATATATGAATGACGACATGATCAAATTTTAATCGTCTTCTAGCTATATAAAAATTTTCACCAAGCTAATGTATATAAACTTGATATAAAATATAGCAGGATAGCAAATAAAAGACTTTTAAAGCAATAGTCATATAGAGGTGTGAAAAAAGTGACCCAGAACTCCCCTTTTGACCCTACTAGAAGAGCTCCTGTTTGTAAAAAGAGCAAAGTGAAGAAGTGCCCAAGTTTCACAACTACAAACCCCTAAGTTAGGGGTTTGTGGTTGGGCGCCGCGAAAAATCAGTTGATAATCCAAATCAAGTAAAGCCCTTTTGGGCGCTGCTTAAAATCAATTGATAAACATATATTCATGCCAAAAACCAAATTTATCTTTGATAAGAGCAAAGTTTGCGGTTGTGAAACTTAAATTCAAATCAAGGAAAGCTCTAACCAATTAAATTTATTTTTGACAATTAAATATATCTTTAATAAGAACAAGAAACTTTAGGGGTTTGTGGTTGTGAAACTTGGGCGCTGCAAAAAATCAGTTGAATTTATTCAAATCAAGAAAAGTCCTGGGTGATATCACTTGTTAATTTAATTAACACAACTGATTTTTCGCGGCGCCCAAGTTTCACAACCACAAACCCCTAAGTTTCAATCAAAAGATAAATTTAGTTGGCATGTATATTAATTATCAAAATAAATTAAATTGGTACAGTAACAAGCAAGAGCTTTTCTTGATTTGAATTATCAGCTGATTTTTCGCAGCAGCCTAAGTTTCACAACCGTAAACTTTGCTCTTATCAAAGATAAATTTAGTTTGGCATGCAGATATGTTTATAGTAACGAACAAGAGCTTTTCTTGATTTGGATTATCAACTGATTTTTCGCAGCGCCTCTTCACTTTGCTTTTTTGCTTATCAAAAATAAATTTAATTGGTTACAGTAACAATCTTGATTGAATTATAAACTGATTTTTCGCAGCGCTCAAGTTTCACAACTGTAACTCTTTTACTTATCAAATATAAATGTAATTGGTACAGGGCTTTTTTTAATTTGGATTGCAGTGCTTCTGAGTTTCACAACCGTAAACTTCGTTTTTAACTTAGATATGTTTACAACAACGAGCAAGAGTTTTTCTTGATTTGAATTATCAACTGATCTTTCGCAGCGTCTCTAAGTTTCACAACCATAAACTTTGCTCTTTTGCTTACAGTAATGATTATGCAAGCTTTACTTATTATTTGTGCATTAATGTATTATTCAAATTCTACTGGTTACTAACATTATAACATTTAGTTAGCTAAAAACTTGAATTAGATTAAGACTTGTTTAATTGATAACTCCTTGAATAGTAAATGATATCTTCTGATTTTTTCTATACACACAGCTTTGCATTTTCCAGTCACATAGTGTGGACGCTTTCCAGATTGTATCAAACTGCATTTACGGCCACCTTTTCAATGAAGTAATTACAGTTTTGGAAATTTTGCCATCGTTTCTAACAACGAAATCAGATCAAGAAACCAAATTTCTAAATTCGATTGTTTATACCAAAAATGAGATTAACGCAAATATTCTGTTAATTAGTATCCATATATTCTTCATCTTTTGAAGACATTCTGTCTCCCAGCATCAGTCTTGTACGCGTTCCTAATAAGAAGCATAAGTAATTAAGAATATTATCAATTTATCTCTTTCATTTAGTTCCGCACTAATATTTCTACTCGATCCTGTAAATTTCTTATTTGTTCATTTTGATTAGCAATCATATTCTCGCCAAACCTACTGACGATTTCGAGATCCTGATTAAAACGTTGGTTTTCATCGCAAAGTCAACTGATATTGTAGAAGTATTGACTAAGAAAGGCTAAATGTATCCTTTTTTTGAAGTTGTCTATTTTTGTGGGATATATTCATGTCATAGTTTTGTTCATAATGTTAGTTAGTCTCGGTTCGTAATGTTTTGATCCTTTGGTTTTCATCGCGAAGTCTACTGATCTAACAACAGTCTTGAATCTCCTAATTACTATAATTAGTAAATTATCTCTTAATGTCGCACTATATTTCTACCTTTGGGGTTACTGTCCTTAGTTAATATACCAAAATCATATCAAGTGGATTAGAAGTAAAAAATTTATTTGCAGTTTATATATTTTATTTCATAAAATGGGATTAATTGCTTCTTTAGATTTTATGACTGTGTGCTCTATGAGCCAGTCAAGAATGTGTGCTCAATGGGCCGTTCTTTTTTTTTTATTTTCTTCTCCAGAAAATCATAAATAGATGCTACAATTATAAACCAGAAGTTAGCGATTTATAGAAGTTTTCGACTGCATAAAAGTCGATGGAAGTATAATTATATTTTAAATTTTTTCTTCAAATATTTACTAATTTTATTTCTTTAAAGTTCACAATTGAAATAATTATGATGTTTAAATGATCTGATCTGATAGGTTCTCTTTAATCTGAATAATTTATTCACTCTCATATGATGATATGTAATTTGATGCTATATTTTTAATAATTATGTCTGATGGGAGTTTTTTTTATATCAAATTGAAAATTTTATTTGCATTCGTACGATTATTTAGTTTTTTTCATTAATTTCATTTTTTTTCCCTCTGTAAGTATTTGATGTGCTCAGTAAGAAACTTATCAAGCTCCTCTTTCAGAGTCAAATCGCTGGAATGAGTATAACGACGTTGATATTTTGAGCAAGTCATAATTTTCGGTTGCTGTAGTTTCGATATATGTATATTATTTATACCGAAATTGTAACAAGTGAATTTAGAGATGTAAAAAATTTATTTGTATTGTTAATGTATTTTATTTCATAAAATTTGATTAATTGCTTCTTCAGATTTTATGACTGTGTACTCTATGGGCCAGTGCTCAAAGGGCCATTCTATTTTTAATAATTTCCAACAATTAGAGATGTTACAATTGTATGCTGGAGTATCTGACTGAAGAAAGTAGATGGAAGTATTATTTTATGTTTTAAATAATTTCATTGATTTTTCTTCAAATATTTACTAATATTTATTTCCTTTAATTACAATAGAAGTCAATTGTGATGTTTATGATGGTCCGCTTTAATTTGAAATATTTTATTTACTCTCATATGATACTATAGTTTCAAAAATTTTGTTTATTCGCATATTATGAATGTAATTTAATACTATATTTTCAATAATATTAAATGTCAGAGAATTATATTAAAGCCTTATTAATTTTTTTTTTATTATTTAATTTGCGATCACAAATCAAAGTGAAAAATGAAATAAATAAAGTACAAAAAACCAACTTGTCATTTATAAGAAATCAAAATCTTGACTTTCGTCTGTGGAAATTTACTAATCGTAACTTTTACATTTTCATAAAAAAACTCAACAATTGAAATTCAATATTCATGATTTCAAGAATTTTTGCTTAATCATAATAATTATTCAAAAGCATCTTTGATGAATTCGATTAATTAGCTACTTTATTTTTTCAATGTTTGCAAAAAACATGAAATTTACTCAGTAGAAATAAACAAATATCTAAAAGAAAAAATTTCTTAATTGTTTGCATCATTGTTATCCACCACATAAAAATGAGGTAAATGATCTAAAGATGGAAAATTTTATTCCCAATTATTTTCTTCAATTTCTTCAACTATTTGGCTAGAGGCACTTACAGCATCTTCAAACGAATTGTATACTATTAATTTTAGAGAATTCTTTATGAATTTAATCATGTGACATAAAATTATTGGCTTTTGATTTGTGACGATCATGTGATTGCGATTTCAATTGTATTTCATCTTTATTCCAGCCAGGATCACATGGCTTAATGCTGATTCTGGCCAAAATCGAAATAAATTGAATAATATTTCCTGTCCGCCAGGAGTCGATTTTGCATGAAAAAGTCACTGTCTATATGTAAAATCGCTCTGGCCAGATGAATACTTTTATTTGCAAAAATCTTGAAAATTGGATGGTCGGTTCGGTGAATACTTTATTTGCAAAAATTTTGAAGTTATTGATCTATGTGGTGTGAAAGAACGTAGACGTGTAGAATTGCTTAACAAAAAAATATCATAATTTGATATCAAGCTACTTTATTTTATTCAAAAATCTCGAAATTTTATATTTATTCATTTCACGGTAATTAATATTTAAAAAGAAAGAAATTCTTGATCTTATGTATTATTTGCATTTTTATTTTCTTGATCATTTGTTTGCGCATAAAAACGCTGATAACAAACCAAAGTTGGAAAACTTTGTTCTGCATTTATTTCTTCAATTTTTGGTTCTGATTCCAATAAAGCATCTTCAAACGAATTTAATACTATTAATTTTAGAGAATTCAGTAAAGTCATTGATAATATTAAAATTCTTTTAGATATTTAAACAAGCAATTTTACCTATTCCATCTGGGGAGTTTTCTGTTGTAATATTTGATTCAACTTCACTTCCTTCGCAAACTTCTTTAATTTCATTACATAAACCTGCTAATTGTATCGTATCTGGTAATGAATTTTGAATTAGGAAAGTTATAATATAAATTTAGAACTGCACAAGTTTTTAATTTACCTATTTTATTAGAACTAAACACCTCCTGTAATATTGAATAAGTTCTTTGAATAACATTATAATATCTTTCTAGATCTGATTTATTATCTTCATATAAGTTGGTAATGCGGTTTAATTTTTCTTTGAGTTCATTGTTTTCTGTTTCATATAAAATTTTATTATTTTCTAATTTTTCTAATCGTTTAGCTTCTTTGGATTTAAGTGAATCAATTTGATTTTCTAATTTTTTAAGCTCAGAGTTTTCTAATTCATAATTTTTTGTGGTGATCTCATTTTTATTCAACTGGCGTGATATGAAAGATTTACGTTCTTTAATTAATTTTTTAACTATTCTTATTATTTCATTAACGTTTTTATCTTCTGAACAAAGCTTCATGTTAAGTTGTTTTTGCGATTTTTTATAATGGTCTTTTCTAGGCATTTTTTTTTATCAGTTTGAACTATTGTCACTTGTTACTTTAAATATAATTTATGCTTTAGACAGAATTTTAACCGGTTATCGACATGAATATAAATTATTAGATTAAAATTATGCTTTAGATGGAATATTAACCGGTTATCGACATGAATATAAATTATTAGATTAAATTAATAATAAACTTCACATATACTGTAGAGATGTGACCCGGTCATAAATTTTATATGTAAAAATCGGTTTTTACATATAAAATTTATGATCGGGTCACATTTGAATTATTATACAATTAATATATTCATGTCCATTTTAGAACATTGACATAATCCAATCTCAAAATTTTCCAAGAAAAGATCAAGTATTCTAATTTTGGCGAATTTATCAAGAGATTGTATTATTTATGTATTGCATTCAGTTATATTGTATGTTTTTATATATATTAAATAAATTAATATTATATTATTATTATAGTTATATTATTAATATTAATTATTCATTATTACAATAAAACGCATTCTGAACTAAATTAGATTACTTTTTATATTGCTAAATAATAAGTTGACACAACAACCCTAGTAGATACGAAAATTACACGTGATTTGTCAGTTCAAATTTTTGCCGAGCGTCCCAATTTGCAACAATACATATGGGCAGATTTACACTGATTTATGTGATGTTTACGAATAACGTGATTAAGATCTTCAACAAATATTACCAATCAGATTTTAGAAAGTGACATTTGTAAATAACGTAATTAAGATCTTCAACTTTGTACAACAACCCTTACCAATCAAATTTTTTGATTTATGATAATTGATGATGCTAAAAAAAACAATCTCTTCTAACCAATCAAGAACCAAAGCCAGACACTGGAGATGAATTGGAGATGAGCTGGAGATGAGCTGGAGATGAGTTTTGATATAAATTTTAATATATGTAGAATTTAAACCAATATAATAATATTTTTTAAAAAAAAAACTTTGCCGTTTATAATACAGTACTAATAATGAAAATTCACTGATTCGATCTCGAATAAACTTTATTCAGAAAACAATACTTTACAATTCTACTTTTTAATATTTTATACGGAGTAGTCAACTTGAAAAGAAAAACAAGGTATTCAACGTGTTTAATTTTAAAAAAGAATCTTAAATGTATCGTTTATTTAAAATCTTTAAAATATTATTTTATCAAAATTATTGACATTAATATCTTGTTTAATTTAATATAATAGAAATTAAGCCTGTTGGATTAGTAAATGTGAAAGCAGATAATAAATATAGTGGTGTTTTTTGTTATTTAATCGACAATATAGATTCAAAGTACGTATTTTTAGTAAAAGCGTTAATAAAAAATTATATATAATAAATTGTATATAATAAATTTACTGTTTAAAATATGCGATAATTAAAGTTTGTTCGTAATATTGTAATTAATTATTTACTTATGTTCACATATAATTTTTTTATTTTCTTTGACGATTTTGATTAATATGTTTAAATATTAGCCAATTACATGGAATGTTTATCAATCATGTGAGGAATCACATTTTTATATCACATTTTATATCACATAAATCAGTCAAAATTAGCCCATATGAATATACAGTACTTAAATTTATTTTCTAATCACATTAAAAATGTCATTTGAACCAAGTCATTACTTCTTTCTACCCAATCAAGAAGAAATTTACTATCCAAATTTGGATTCGTTAAATGAAGATGCATTAGTTTCTTCTCAAGGTAAGAATTTACAATTAAAATAGCAATGGTATATTGAGAGAGAAATTAATCATTTAGTTTTGTATAGACACAATTATTTCCGAATCTTTTGATTTTTCAACCAGTGAATCACCAACAAAAGAAGTGAAGTTTGCAAAAACAACGCTAATGAACTTAAGCAAGAAGCAAAGCACAACCTTGAGACAATTATAAAAAATATTAATTATGCTAATGATCGTATAATTAACGATGTTAATGATCAATATAAATTTTATATATTGCTTTTTACTCTTTCATTTATACTTAATTTATTGATTTATTATTTTTATTTGAATATAAGAAATGATATTTACTTTTCATGTATATTGCAAGAAGTTTGTTGTTAAGAAATAAAAAAATATTTTTATTATTCGCAAATATTTTGATAATTTTTGTTACGATAAAATTTTAATCTAGGCCAAAATTAGCAAAAAATCAAAATATTATCTGGCTTGTCACATATTGTATATTGACATTTGATTCAATGCATCAATTTCACTTTGATACCAACGATACATTTTTTCTGAATTATCTTCATCTGTTTTGACATTGTTCATCATTCTCGTTGACTTCTACCTTTTGAATATCGTCAGTACGAACTAAAAAAAAACAAACATTAAAAATCTTAATTGTTTTTATAATTATTTTTCTTTATATTCGATACCTCTTTAAGTTCCTCTTTAAGTCTGCGTCTTTTGCGCAATCTCTAGCATCAAATTCTCTAATTTCTCTTAAATAATCACTTCGTAATTGGCTGATTGATGTCAAAATTCAAATATTTCATCATCCTTTTCTTGCATTTTTCTAGAAATTTCATCATCTTTTTCTCGCATTTTCTAGAGTAAACCATATAATCATCATTTTGACCTTTGATTATTTCTCTGTTGAGTTTTTGTTCTTCTTTTAACTACGTAATTTTAAAAGTAGAGAGGTTAATAAATTATTTCTTTTTAACTTAGCAAAAAAACAAAAAAAAAACCTTGTTGGTTAGATCGGAATTTGTGAAGTGTAAATCGGCCATCCGGTTTTAATAACATGTATTGTGTTGAAATATTAATAATAAAGTTTCAATGTATCATTTTTGAGACTTAGTTCGTGTATTAGATCATTGTGAAACATAAGAACAATCCACCAGAAGGGCAATCAATCTTATAAATACTACTGTATGCACATTTCAAACAAACCATATTTCAAAAGTGATGAATTCAAAAAAACGTACCGTTTCAAATTCTTATGAAAAAAAATTTCAAACAAATCACGCAATGAAATTTTGGAAATACCTAAACTATCTGATTATGGTTCGAAACCCAAAAATGTGGTTGTTTTTGGTCAAAATGAGTGTGGTCAACTTTGCAGTAAAAATTATGATGAAGTGATACAACCTAATCGAATAGTGGATTTAGACAAATTCCAAATAATTTCAATAAGTGCTGGATGCATTCATGCCGCTGCTTTAACTGTGGACAGAAAAGTATATAAATTATATTTTCTCATTTTTCAATTTTAAAATCATTATAATTAGCAATATTTTTAGGTTGTCACTTGGGGCTGTAATGATCATGGTAAGCATAATGAGTCCGATTTTTAAGTTTTAAAAAGTAAACTTAATTTCTATCACATAGGTGCACTGGGTCGAATTACTTTAGATGAAGAAGCTGAAAAGGCACCCAATTATGCTCAAGGCATTGATAAAATTATTGTTAAAGTATTGTGTGGCGCAAATATAACGGTAGCCTTATCCGTTGATGGACAATTGTATATTAGTGGTACATTTAAGGTATGAAACAACAATTCTTTATCAAATAATGCGAATGTGGACATAATCATCTTAATTTATAATACCTAAGGATCAAGAAGGAATTTTGGGAATTTCATCTAAAAAGAAATTTGAGCAAATCTTTACGAAATATATTCCTGCTTCCAAATTCAAAATTTCAGATATCGCTGTTGGAGAGAATCATGTAATTTTCTTGACAACTGAAGGCTTTTTATATTCATTTGGAAGCGGAGACTATTATCAACTTGGGAGAAAGGTTTCAAAGCGCCATAAGAAGAATGGATTGCATCCCGAAAAACTACACATTAATCGAATTCGATTTAATAAGATTTTTGCCGGATCATGTCATAGCTTTGCTGTAGACTTAAATGGAATAGTTTATGCGTGGGGGCTTAACAATTATGGGCAGTGTGGCATTGAATCTAAAGATAGCTACATATTACCTACGAAAGTTGAATCTTTATGAGAATTGCTAGAGGTGAAACAAATTGTTGGAGGGTTGCAACATACTCTTGTCCTTCAAGAAAATGGTTATGTATTCTCCTTCTGTCGTTCATACTATGGGTCACTGGGTCTTGGTAAAATTTCTCATGATAAAAAAATAACATTTCCTACTCGTATCAAAAACCTTGAAAACTGTCATTTTATCGCGACTGGTGATTTTCATTCAATAGCTGTTGATAAGGAAGGAAATGGATATACTTGGGGATATAGTGATACCTTTGCTTTGGGTAATGTGAATGGAAATGATGAATATGAACTATTCAAACTTAAAATTCCAAGCATAGAATTCGGTGATTGTGGCTCCCAATGTACTATTTTATTAATTCAACCTAAAGAATAATAATTAACAAAACTTGTTTTATAATAAACTTGGTCAATAATTAAGAATGGTTTTGAAGGTGACTTAATACCAATGCTGTCACTTAGTTGAATGTTGGTATTAATGATTCCGATGAACGTGTGCCGATTTGTTTCGACCCAAATCAACCAGAGGATTATCAAAGAAGGGGCGAATTTTCAATTATTAATGGCTAAAAAAAAATCCGCACTGGTGCTAGGATGAGTTTCAACAAATTCGGGAACCAGTTGGTGAAATAATTTTAAGGCTTGGCTCTCTTCACTATCAGGATTTTTCGGGGCTGGCTCCCGCTAATTTTGTACTTAAAATTTATTACAGTCATTAAGGAAATAATGAATTGATAGTATAGTCAAATTTAATTCTGAAAAGCTAAAACGTATATGTAACAAAAAAAAGAAAATGTGATTGAATACAACTTGTTTGTAGCTAATAATTTTTTAATAAAATTTTTGAACAATATATGCTTATACAATAAAATTATCATGAAACTTTCTATTACATAACAATCTTTACTGTTGTGAGAAAAACGTCAGCATAATGATGTTTATACAGTATTAATATTTAATTATAGATTCATAAATGGATTCGAGGAAAAATATCATATTGGCTAATTTACAAACTTTTGGAATAACTTTTGACAAATATTATAATTTGACTCAGTCGTCACTTTTTTTAAATTATAAAAAATATCGTGATAATTAGGGCATTCTCCAATTTTATATGTAGCAATTATAATCTTTTTAGTATCAATAAAATAATAAATTGGATTATTGATGATACTGTTATAGAATAGGTTTTAATTTTGGTAAAAATTAGTTTGAAAATTAGAACTTAATAAGGAAATTTTGTAATAACTGTATTTAGTAATAGTGATATGCGAAATTGATGTGCAATGACACTCAATGATGCTTAGCGATGCTTAACGATGCTTAGCGACGCTTAACAACGCTTAGCGACGCTTAGCTCAATAGATATATAAACCCACCTTATTTCCCTTAGTTTTAGACAGATCCAGACATTGTATTTTATCTTTACCTTCATATTATTTATCCTCCTTTTTTATTATTAATAAACTCTTGGGATTTCTAAGGAACAGACACCTTAGAATAGCCCTCTTGTTAAATTAATAAACGGTCTATTATCTCTTGTTGTTTTCTATCGAACTGCCTTAGAGAAGTGTGTAGTTTCTTACAGACATAAAAGAAACTATACTTCCCTCTTGCACACCGCTTCACGCCCAAAGTAAGGGATCTCAGGAGCCGTGTGATTGTTACGTTATCGGAATTAAAGAAGGCTTCCGGTACTGTAACAATACCTTGGATTCTATCTATTCCATTGAATTGTTACTTAGTCAAAACATTCTCTATTGTTTTTAAGAAAATTTCATTAATTGATGATTTAGTTTTCTCGCTAATATTATCCTCCAAAGTTAAATTAAGGCATGGCAAACAGTCAATTGAAATATCTGGATCATTAATAAAAGGATTTTGTGTGTTGAAATCTTCAAAAAATTGTTGTGTCGCATGATTAATTTTATGGATGTCGTTAAGTGATATTGAATTGGAATGATCTGCAAATTTAATCCGGGAAAAATTTGTTCCAAGTACACATTTCCACAAATTAAAGTCATGAAAAAGGTCAATTGTTAAGCAATAAAAAGGATCTAAAATATCTCATTGGATGAAATCTTTTTTGAAGCAATTTAAGGATGTTGAGTGAAGAGAGGACAAAATTTCTAAAATTTTGAATAAATAATAATTAACTACTAGAATAAATTCAAAACTATAATTTGTTTTTCTCTAACCGTTATTTCAATCCATTTTTCAAAGATCCGTTGTTTTTGATTTTCTTGTGTCCTTTGGATAATAATTTCTCGTTGTTTCTTTATCATATCATTAATGTATTTATCAAAATCTTCAAGCTGACCAAGATCATCGCATTTTGCAAGTTCCCAATAGAGCCGTCCAGATGCAAAATTCATGAGAGTTGGAACTAAATGAATTAACTTTAATTACAGTAAGAATTGTCATAATTAAATTACGCATTAACATAAAATTACCATTGCTACTGCTGCTTTTATCTTCTTCAGAATGTGCAATATCTGTCCAGAACTGTTGAACTTTGCTATTTTGTATCTCAATAAAATAAAAAACAATTATTAGTTTAAAGAAGTAATATATAAAGTTCATTAATTAATAATATGATTTATTCATATTAATAAATTTAATAGCCTATTCCATTTATTGCGGTCATTAGATGAATATTTTAGGGTAATTGAATAGCCTGATTCAAATATGACAACAATTAAGTTTCCAAACTAATCAATTCAGGGTAACTGAATAGCCTGATTCAAATGTGACTATAACGAATGGAATTCAGAATAGGCTATTTCTAATCAAGAAATTGATATTAATTATAAACATAAACTTAATTATTACCTTTTCTTTTGCGAGAAGTTTCAATTTCTCTTTATCGTGATTTTTTGTAATATCTTCATATAGAATTTTTATTTCGTTTGGTTGTTGATCTATTATATAGATAATATTTTTACTCTTGATTGATAACAAATCAATTTAACAATCCAGTGACTAAACTTACTTAGGCACGCAATATTTCTAATTTGTGTAAAAAATACTTTATGGATTAATATTTTGTGACAAGATGCAACTTTATTATTCGAATTTATTTGAACACAAATAAGGAAGTCGTAGAGTATTGGGAGTTCCTTTTCGCAGGATTTGAGATAAGTCAGAAAACACTTGAGTAAAAACTTTTCATCCATTTCAATAAGTATTCAGCGAGAAAAAAGTTATTGTGTTTGTTTGGGGGTTTGTTTTTGATTATAATGTAAACAAATGTGTGCAGATCAACACGTGATCATGTCAGGGATCAGGGCAGGGACCCGTAAAAATTGGTTGAATAATGGGGAAAAATGGGCAAAAATGAAAAAAATGTTTTTTATTGCGATATAAAATTTACTAATTCAATTACAATAGTGTTTATTTTTATTATATTTATTATTCAGTGCTTTATTATAACACATACCTATGATGGTTAGGCACCCTATTATATTTTTTCATTATGTTTATAGATTTTTCTCAGTTTTATATCATATATAAAATTTTTAACGCAAAATTTTTCACGTTAGGGTTAGAATTAAGGGGTTTTGGGGACATAGAACATTTTCACTTAGAACACCCTATACCGATTAATTCTGAATTTTGAATGAACTACCATGTTCATGCCACGTGGGTCCGTTAAGTCATATAATTTTATTAATTGATGATCTGATAGTCTTTTAAAAAATGTTTTGCATGATCTTACAAAAGAATATTCGTATAAGATGCAATTAACCATGAAAATGATCTTAAGATCAAGAATTACTTATTATTACAAATCGAACATTGTTTTTTAAATTTTGTGGTCATATCAATTCATTCTTTATTAAATTGAAATGAAGATATAAGGGAAGAAATCATGATTAATACAAAGAAAAATTGCACTTGGTTATAATACAATCGAATACAATTTGTGCCGAGGTAGAATGCAGGGATATTAAACCAATGATTACTTCCTATCAAAATGATTCTTCATTTTATTATATAAACGTTCTTCATCCATTTCATCCATAAGAAGGGAACATTCAAATGCCTTCCTATTATTGGAATTAATTTTTAATAATCTATTCAAATCGTCTGAAGCTTTGTCATATTTCTCAATCACAGTATATGTTTGAGCTCTAATACTCAATATCTCTTCGTTATTGCGATTAGTTTTTAATAATCTATTCAGATCGAACAAAATCATATTTACTAATCGCAACGTATGCTTGAGCTCGAATACGCAATATCTGTTCGTTATTTGGAAACATTTTCAATAATTCAGTTGTAATATCGATCATTACTTCTCCTTGAACTCGTAACAAATTCTTATGATTCGGATAAATGTCTAACAATCGATTTAGATCGTTTAGTTCTTCATTATGCCTTCCAAGTTTACAGTATTCTTTAGCGCGAATTTTCAACAAGTACAGATTATTTGAATAAATGTCTAACAGTCGATTTAGATCGTTCAGAGCTTTATAATGCTTGCCAAGTTTACCGTATTCTTCAGCGCGAATTTTCAACAAGTACGGATTATTCGGATAAATGTCTAACAATTCGTTCAGAGTTTCATTATGCATGCCAAGATTACGATATTCTTTAATGTGAATTTTCAACGAGTAACAAATATCTAACATTGCTTCATTATGCCTGCCAAGTTTATAGTTTTTTTTAGCGCGAATTTTCTACAAGCACTCATTATTCGAATAAACGTTAGTGATAGTATTACATAGATTTTTAAGATTTTGTATTAGCTATTTCAAATAATTATTCAAGATATTTGAAAAAAATTACCTATTCATTTTTTTCGTGCATTTTTCTCAAAAAAAAATTCATTTAGATTTTCAGAGAATGATCTTTCTTGCTGCAGAAAGATAAAGAATAAAAGTGACGAACGATGTCAATTTAAGAAATTTCTGTTCAAATAATTTCTCGTGCAAACAAGAAAAAACGAATAACCTTATTAGTAAAAAAACCGGTTCTACAACAAATAACAGTATTATATATTTATAATAAAAAATATAATATGATATATAAATTTAAGACTTCTCGAGGGTATAAAATGTACTGTATTCGATGAATTCTCGTATAAACTAAATAAAGTTATAAAATATATATATATAAGTTCGCTTAAATTATTATAGTTTATCAGTATTAAATAAAACATATATATAATTCTGTGCATACTTCAATATTTATATATATCTACAATCTATATATATAGCCATATATACTTATAGTTTACTATTAAAACTTGCTTATAGTATGTTTTTCTCGGTTTTAAATAAATACATGTATAAATTCTGAGTATATATACTATTTAATAGAAAATTATCAGGACATGTTTCATTTTATCTCTAACTGTAAAAAATGATTAACGAACAAAATGAAGTGTGGCTTCATTTACACAAAATTTACCTAACTTTCGGCTGTCTTGTTTTTGGAACTTTGTATATTGTTAACGTCCGTTTATTTTTATTTTTTAATCATATTTGTGTTGGCCATCATATAGCTGAATTAGTATTTCTTTTTTGCATTCTTAGGCATTAGTGTTTGTCCTAGGACAACATTTAATTGGATTTTGGGTTGAAATTGTCTCAATGTTACAGTATGTTAATTAATTTTGCCGCATTAGTTTTTGCCTCGCTCAAAAGCAATGCTGTTTTTTTTTTTTTTTTTTTTAACATTTATAGCCATAACGTCATCAAAATAAACTTACTTTTACTTTTTTGTTTTTACACGGCACTACCTTTATATATTAATACAAGAATCGTGGATCTTGGAATCATTTTGAGATTAGCAATTTCGATATGAAATTGGCATTCATTTGTTAACACTGGGTTTATTTCCTACTTGAATATTCTAGGATTGACTCTTTTTTCAGGTAATATATATCACCGAATGTTTAAAATGTTTGTTTCAAATATTTTATTTTTACATTTTGCAGTCTTATTCGAAGTTGAAATCAATATTTACCACTTTGCGAGATCGGAGCCTCAAGTTTTTTTTCGACTTATTAAATATTTGTTCATTTTTATTTTCCTTTTTACTGCAGATTTTAGTTGGTTTTCTGGTTTGAACCGCATTAGATGGTTTTGTCTTTTAGGTACAAAAGTTTTTCATAATTTTTAAATTGATTAAATTGATAACTCAAATTAGAGTATTAATTAAGGTTTTTTTATTTAAGTTTTTTTTGTAGGAGAACTTAAAATTTATCACTTTGCGAGATCAGGATTTATAGGGCATGCATTCTACTTGTTTATCTTTTTTACCTGTATTCATTTATTGTTAGTGTTTGAATTATTTTACGCTAGATGTATTTTCACGATTTTGAACGAAATAAATTCTACGATGAATTAATAAATTTAGTGTAAATTAGGCGAAATTACTCTGCAATCAAAATTTTTAATTTTATAAAATTCGCGCCTCTTTATTATTTGTTGTTATTTTTACTTTGGGAGCTTTCCTGTTTGAAATTATATTAGATGTATTGGTTTATTTTGTATGAAATTTCACTACCATACCAGTATTTAATTTGATGCATGCACAATGTTAATTTTTACGTTTTGCTCCCATATCGGCCGATTTGTTCAGATGCCAAAATCAACCAATCATGATTGAGGATTATCAAAGAAATTTCGAACTTAAAATTTAGTAAAGTGCGAATTTCATAAAACGGCCCTTTTAACTAACATTGTATTTACAATTAAATACATAGAAAATTATGGTGCTCGTATATTTAATTATAAGCCAAATATCTGTTAATAAGGTCAGTTTTTTAAAAATTTGATTCACCCTTTCAACAAACGGTAAAAGTACTTCTTTCTACAGCTTAGCTTGGTTTTTTTAGTTGTAATTTGTTAGTTTTTAAGGAGCAAATTTTCGTGTAACAGTTTATTGAAAAAAGGCCCAAAAATCAAATCAAGTACAAATATCAGATAAAGATGCTACTACATTTTTTATTAACTTTATCTATATATTGAAGTAAAACAAAGATTCATCCAAAAACAAAAGATATTAGGCTTTATGGTGTTCTATTCATATTTAAATTAGGACTATTTTCATTAGTTATTAATCTTCTTTTGTTTATTATATCGGCACTATGAAGTTTTATTACTGTTTCTTCTGTTTTCTTTAATTTTGACTGTTTAATTTTAAAGTTTGCTATTTAATAAATTTATTTCATGTTAAAATTAATACTGAATCTATTAAATCAATAGTACGTACTTCAAGTTCTGTAAGAACGCAATAAATTTCTTCAAATAAATAACAATTATTTTCCTCTGATGGTATTGTGCAAGAGTCAATTCTTCCCAAAAGATAGATTCCTTCAACCAAGACATTGCATAAAAACTTATTTCAAGTCCTAGAAAAAATTTTTTAGTAATACATAAATCAGGTACAGTAAATCAGTTAATTTTCACCATCTTGTGTAAATCCATACACAACCAAAGACTTCCTGTCATCATCATTAATGTGCCTCCATTGTTTTAAAGCCTTATTAATCGAATCACGCATCATTATAGCTAATTTGACTTTATCAAGATATTTTTTCTTTCTGCTTGCTATTGACAAACCAAAAGGCCCTAAACCTCCAGATACTTCTCCATATAAAGCCTCTAATTTACATGAAGTATTTTTTAATGTTCCTTTCATGTTTGCTTTGTGACCAACTTTAGCTCTTTGAAAAGGATTATTTGATTCATTATGAGCTTCATTATTTGCTAAAGACTGAACTTCTCCTCTAAAAATAAAATGACAAGGTTGTTCTCAAAATTCTTTTTACTTTTTTTTTTATTTTAACAGAGTGAAGTCATACCATTTATCTTCAATTAAATTTTTTGAAAATATTCCACGAATTAATGGAAATACTGTGGTCATTTTTAATTCCTGCTCGCTAATAAATCTTAATCGATTCATATTAAGTTTGCTATAAAATAATTATCAATAAAAATGGAATGCAAATTAAAATATATATAATAAAGTTTAAAATATAAAAACCTTAAATTATACTTACATATACTGAATATAAATATGTAATTCTCCAAATCCACGAACCGATTCTTCACATTTACTGCTAAAGTAATCTTGTAATACTTTGGGGGCTGTTTTTGGCAACCATGCAATTGTGTTTGTAAAAAGCTGCGATAATTCATTCAACAATTTATTATCAATATCTTTCCAATTGAACAAGCTTTCTGTAGTAAGGTCTAATATGCCCCAGTATGCTGGTCTATTAAGCATCAATAATACAGATATAACGATATTAACGATATTATGAGAATCAAATTATTATACATAAGAATCAAATTTATACTAAACTTATGTTACTACTTTTTTTGAACTAGATATTGACTTTTGGTAAATTTCAAAAGAATTTTTTAATTTTTGAAAGCTTAACTAAAAATTGATTACATATTATGAGTTAAATTAAAATTTTGAACTCTTATTAAATATTTATTTTTACCTTCTCAAGTTCAAAATTTATTTCATTAAATGTAGGGAGATTCGTTTTTTCATTTAAGACGCTATCATCTATCAATTGACTTAGGTTTTCTATATTATCTTCATTAAAAAGCGAATAATAATCCTCTGGTAATTGGTCATTTTCATTAATAACCGATGGTTCTGTTTCAAATATATTTGTATTATTACAATGACGTTTGCTGTCACAATTAAATCAAAAAAATATACGATACCACTTTTTTTAAGGTTAAGCCACAAATTATTTACATCAAGCCCATGTTTAACCTTGAAAAATAAAAATACTTAGTCAAAATTAACAGTAAGCACAGATTACATATCACATATTATATATCTCAGAGATAAAAACAAAAGTGCTGTTTTAGCAATATAGTTGACATACAAATCTAAGTGATAAAACAGTACCCGTCACCATGTGTTAGATACAGCGAAAGACGGATACCTATTGAAATTTTCTGAGTATAGTCACTTTTATAAAAAATTATGACTTTACTGTGATAATTCGTTAAGTATTGAGCAATATCTAATAACGTGGCTTAGTGATACAAGTAGTACCCGTCGATTTTGTCGTGGTGATATCGCAAGCACAGCATGAAGTAGTATCCGTTAACAATATAATATTCTTATGAAAAATGTACTCACCCTTAAATTCAAAATAGAATTGGCTTTCTCAACTTTCTTATTATCTCTACAGTTATTGGCGATCGAACGCAGAATTCTAACTAGTGCATCATTTGCTTTTTGAAATTGAAGTTTTCCTGAGTCGTTTTTGTATTTGTTTATCCAGGCTTCATGAAAATTTAAGATACTCCAAGTATCTGGTTCATTATCATCGAAATAAAAATTCTTTTTTTTTGTATTTGTCATTATGTAACGAAAAAGAGAAAGTAATGATTTGATTTTCAGAATTTATTTAGATCATCAATCAAAATCACATGATCAACTTGAAAACCAAATTCTAGGTTGGATGCGTTGGATATAGGTCGGCGTTTAGCCCCAGTCGTTAGCAGTTTCTATAGCAAAATTATCAGCTGGCATTTTCTAATTAACGAATAGGTATGATTTATTAGTAAATTTTTTTATGATCTTGGGGCAAAATCGATCAATTTCGACCCAGCCGACCATGATTCCGATGCACTCTGAAGTATTCCGTTATTCCTACCCAGAATTTTGACAGGGACACGGAAAATTTTGGATCATAAATTAATATAAATTATTAAATTTCAATTTCGAAACTTACCGGCAGACATACACCACAGTTTCTAAGGATCCCGACAGACTTTATCTAAAATTTTGGGCCTGGGTTCCCAAATACTTTATTTTTATTGGTTAGATCACACGAAACCTGAAAACGTTTGTGCCAAAATTTGAAAATTTGACTTATGTACCAAAAAAATATTTTATTTTTAAACGGAAAAATGAGATCACCTGTACTAAGCAAGCTGCCTTCGATCACTTCATAGCCTAGAAAGCAACAAACATAATTACTGGACGCATTATTAAATTATTATTTTTTGTTTAATATCAATCAATAGAAATAAAATCATACTCTTATACTGGTAAGTGAAAGACATTATAACAATGTACAGTAAGGTTACATGAATTTTTAAACTATTATTACCAGTATGAGTTTTTATAAAATTATAGGAATTCTTTTTGTTATTGTTCTCAAAACTATACATAATTAAATCTTGTGTGCGCGTTTTTTGAAAAGATAAATGTATTCAAAGAACGATCTGTCTTGCCGTGACGAAAAGGATATATCAGATTTTATTTAATGAATTCTCGTGTAAACAAGATTAAAAACGTATAATATTTTAATCAATTGTATGTAAACTGCCAAATCATGAGTATATCGATATAAATCGATATTTTTGACTGCTGTCCCGTGGGTCCGTTAAGTTATGTGATATTATTAGTCAATAAACTAGTAAAAAAAAAGTCTAATTTTCTCATTTTAAAAAGGTTTACGTGATCTATACAAAAAATAGCAATTCATAAATTTGACCAATCATCATAAGATGCAATTAACAATGAAAAGATCTTAAGATCACGAATTACTTAGTATTACAAATTGAACATTGTTTTTAAATTATATTCACTTTGTTAACATTAACAATGAAAAGATCTTAAGATCACGAATTACTTAATATTACAAATCGAATATTGTTTTTAATTTATATTCACTTTGTTAACTGATTTAATTGAAATTAAGATATAAAGGAAGAAATCATGATTAATTCAAAGAAAAATCGCACTTGGTTATAATACAATTTGTGTCGAGGTAGAATGCAAAGATATTAAACCTATGATTTACTTATTATCAAAATACTTTTTCAATTCAAAATATGAGTGTTCTTCATCCACGATACTACTCATAAGAAGGGAACATTTAAGTGCCTTCTCATTGTTGTGATTAATTTCTAATAATCTATTCAAATCGTCTGAAGCTTTGTCATATTGTTCACTCGCAGTATATGTTTGAGCTCGAATACTCAAAATCTTTTCGTTATTGAGATTATTATTTAATAATCCATTCAGATCGGACAAAGTTTCATCATATTTACCAATCACAGTGTATGCTTGAGCTCGAATACACAATATCTGTTCGTTATTTGGTAACATTTTCAATAATTCTGTTGAAATATCGATCATTACTTCTCCTTGAAATCGTAACACATCCTTATCATTCGGATAAATGTCTAACAATTGATTTAGAGCGTTCAGTGCTTCATTATGCCTGCCAAGTTTACAGCATTCTTTAGCGCGAATTTTTAACAAGTACAGATTATTTGGATAAATGTCCAACAATCGATTTAGATCGTTCAGAGCTTCGTTATGCTTGCCGAGTTTCCGGTATTCTTCAGCGCGAAATTTTAACAAGTACGAATTATTTGGATAAATGTCCAACAATCGATTTAGATCGTTCAGAGCTTCATTATGCTTGCTGAGTTTACGGTATTCTTCAGCGGGAATTTTCAATAAGTACGGATAAATACCTAACAATTGATTTAGATAGTTTAGCGTTTTATTATGCCTGCCAAGATTACGGCAGAATTATTAACAAGTAACAAATTTCTAACAATACTTACGGTTTTCTTCAGCGCGAATTTTCAACAAGTACCCTTTATCTGAATAAATGTTTAAGATAGTACTACATAGATTTTTAAGATTTTGTATTAGCTATTTCAAATAATTATTCAAGATATTTGAATAATTACCTATTCATTTTTTTGCGCGTTTTTCTCAAAAAAAAAATTATCTAGGTTTTCAAAGAATGATCTTTCTTGCTGTAAAAAGATAAAGAATAAAGGTGACAAACGATGTCAATTTAAGAAATTTCTGTTCAAATAATTCCTCGTACAAACAAGATAAATGTGTGTATAGAATTTCAAAAATTATTGCATTATAGGAAATCCTATAGTAATATCACCATATAATTTAATTTCAGTTCTATGAATTCTCGCGTAGGCAAGACAACCTTATTAGTAAAAAAACTGGTTCTACAACAAAATAACAGTATATATTTTAATATAAAAAGATAAAGGTAGGCATTAAACAAGTTTAAAAATAAATACGATAGGATCTGCAATTATTTATTGGTTGTTATATGTTATCTAAGTTTATATGAGATTTACAATACAAAATGGGTTTGAGTACTGTTCATAATTTTAAAAATATAAAAGAATTGTAATATACTAATACAATATTTTTGAATTTAATATTTAACTTTTATATTTCATATCACTATTAAAATTTCAAATATTAACGTCAACCGGTTTTATAATAAGTAATATAAATCAATTTAAATTTTATTTTCATTATGCTAATATAAAAAATTAAGTCAATAATGTTAACATAATATAAAAAATTCCGGATTCATGTAGTAGTTGCCACGAAAAACCTATTGAAAAGAATAACACAAGGATGCTAACTGTGAATAACACAAGGATGTTAACTGTAAGCAATACCAGTAACATTACAGCACTGGTTGAAATGTTATAATTATTATTATTTACTATATTAACTAGAGTATTTGTTCCTAAGAACTTTCTATTTCGTCGACTATTCAAGAATTGAGAAAAATATCGCAAATTATATTATTCAACGCGCGCTGTAAAAAAATTATCCTATTATTCTTACTGGTAGTTCTTTTTATTTCAACTTCGTCGACTATTTAAGAATTGAGTTAAATTTATTAAATATCTTGCAAAATTTATTCAACGCAAATTTCAGTTGGTCTTAAAAAAACAAGTTTAAATATATATAGGATCTGCAATTTATCAGATACAATATAGATATATTATATTAGTTTACTAATGCTATATTAAAACTATATTATGGTGTATTTTCTCGGTTTATATAATTCTGATATATATGCTATTTGAGTTAATAATAAGTTTGAATTCTAACTTGTAAAAATATGAGTACTCAATTTTCTGAACAAGATATACAAAGCCATTTACTCAAAGTTTACAGAAATTTTTGCTTTGTTATTGCTTCCGGAGTTATTATTTTTAGAGTATGTTTAATTTTTAATTTATAATATTGCTTTAGAATAATATTCTTTTTTTTTTTTGCTAAATTCATATTTTTTGTATTTTAGGTATTAGAATTTTTCTTTGGATTATCATTTAAACCTTCGATCGAAGTTTTGTTACAGTAAATTCTATTTTTTCATTATTTTTGCTTGCTTCATATATTATTAATGTTTTTGTTTTACATTTTACAGCTATGAAGACGTGATAAATGTCTACAAAATAAATTTTGTAATTTTTGGTCCTGTCGCAATGCTACCTTTATTAACCAACAAAAAGATAATCAAAGATGTACTATTCATTTTAAGAATTGCGATTTCAACGTGGAATTGGTATTCATTCGTTAACTATAGCAGGTTTTTTAACGGCAAATTCGTTAACATTGATTGGTACTCTGATTCAAATTTTTTTGGATGGCTATGTTTATTTGGTATATATGAAAGCATTCATTAAGTTTGTTGACTCAAGTATGGTAGTAATGTTCCGGACGCCTGTCCATTGACATGTGGCTGTCCATGTAGGTCCATATCCATGTTCAGGAACAACCCTAAAGTACGGTACTAATCATTTTTTTTTCCATTTTCAGTCTTATTTGGAATTGAACTTAACCATATCCGTCGTATTGCACAATCAGGATCTTTTCGTAAAATTTTGGGGCATACAGTGTTTATCTGCATTTTCTTAATCTGTTATTCAATTTTGAATTTCATTGGCTTCGCTATCCTTGTTCGATATTCTGAATTGAACTACATTGGATTGTTTTGTTTAATAGGTATATACCAATTTTCGTCATTATATTTAAATTTTAGAATCAAAAACCGTATTAATTATTTATTCTTTGTAGTTTTATTTGGTTTTGAATATGATATTTATCATTTTGCTCAGTCGGGATCTCATGATAGTTTCGACATTATTGAACATACTCTTTATTTGTTCTTTTATTTTGTCTGTTGTAATTTACTATTAATATCAATATTAGAAAAATTGTTAGAAAAATTGTTAATGGTTGAACTTATAAATCCAATCATTTTAAATTTGTAATTCTTGAGATACTTTTTAATTTAGATTTTGGGATTGTTTCTCTGATAGTAACTGTTAAATAGTCCAAGTGATCCTTAACGAATATATAAAGCGCATTTTTTTTGGATTAAATAAAGGGTAAACCACATTATGAATCGCACCAAAATAGTTGAAAACATGTATTTTAATTAAAAAACATTAAATAATATATCGATAAGATTTGTTCCAGTTCAAAATATTATACACCTATAATCCTAATGAAAATTGTAAGGAATTGCCAAACATAAATAGTGAACGATTTTGTGAACCATTATTTCTTGAAGAAATCGAAAAATTAAGGAAAAGAAATGAATCGCTTTCTTGTATATAGATAATAGCACACAAATCTAAAAGATTAACCAATAACAAATGAGGCGCATGTTAATAAAATCACGAGATTATTATTGCGCAATTCTGTTATTTCTGGCTAATTAGAATTTTGATGATCATCAACCTAAATTAGATTAATGCGGGCCAAATCCATGGTTTTGTTTTTTAGGTACAAGTTTTTCATCATTTTTTAATTGATAAATTGATGCCAAAAATTAGAGTATTAAGGCTACACAAAGTTAATTTTTCGTTTTGCACTACCTGGTGATTCAAAATTCCGGTCTGCGGGTTGGATTTTTATTTTTTTTATTTTTTTTATTTTTTTTTAAATAACTTTACGTGGCCTAAATTGATTCATGTTCACATCAAAGGTCATACAAAGTTAATTCTTCGGTTAGCATAACATGAAATCAGAAAATTTTGTCTTTTTTTTATCGGTCTATCAGGTAATTACGGAAAATTAAGGTCAGCATCAGGTGACACCGGAGAAAAAATTAAATAGCAAAAATGGAATAATTGGCACAATAGGATTTTTTTTTAAAAAAAAATTTTGGAAAAATTGGGTCGGCGGGTTATGCAAAACGAAAAATTAACTTTGTGTGGCCTAATAATTTCTGGCCTATAGTCAAACATGCAGAAAACATAATTTTACACATTTAATTGTAAGTATAATGTAAGTTAAAAAAGCTGTTTTAATGAAATTCGTTTTATAATAAATTTTTAAGTGAAAATTTTTCTATTAATCTTTAATCGTGATTGGCTGATTTTGGGGTTGAATTAAATCGGCCCATATGATATATTGCAAAATGGTTACCAATGAACTAAAAAAATTGGTTTTTGAGATGCGATGGATCGGATTATTCTCAAATGGTATGTAAAACTACATAAATTGTATGGTCTAGTAACATTTATAATGTTTTTTTTGTTAATTTAGATGAGAAGATTTATTTTATGATATACCAAATATGTGAAGAAACCAAGATACATTTCATTACATATCAAAGTTCTTCTCCCATTTCAATTCCAATCAAACATGAAAATCATGATATGGCAAGCGCATTAGAAATATTTTTTCAGGTTGAGGTTATTATCAATAATAATAAGATGCAAAAATCTTTCTTTCTTTGTTTTTCAAATAATATTTGTGTTAATTATTTTATATTTGATTTATGTTTAGGACATTTTTCGAATGAACTTGAAAGTGATTGAAAAAATTCATAAGATAGCAGATCAAATGATTTTAAATGAAGCAGAACTTTATAAAGCAGCAGAAGCTCAAGAATATTTAATGAATGTCATCAGTGAAACTCCTCCAACTCCACTTAAATAACTCATATAAATCATATTATTAAAGAAATTTATCAAATATCAATTAGAAATTTAATAATTAATATCGTTAAGTAAAAGTGATATTGTCAGTCAACTGTGAAAATTTTTTTATTTGATATTTTATCGAATTTAATGTATATATATTCTTACTTTGGCCACTAGAAGCTTGTAATATCCGTATTGTCAATCAACTGTGGAAATTTTTTATTTGACATTTTTATCGAATTTAATCATGTGGCTGTAAGATACCTTCGCTCAAAGTGAGTTAAGTTGCAAAAAAAAAACATTTGATTTTGTTTAATTTTTTTTGCGTGACATTAAGTCACGGGAATTTATTTTCATTCACGAATTACATGATTATCAACATGTGATCAATATTAGCATTGAATATGAATTTTTACATACGATAAATTAGAAAATTACTCGAAATACATAAGATTATGGTGCACAAAATATTCATAATACAATCATGGTTTATTTACAAAAAGATAAAACAAAAAAATGTGCACTACAATCAATCTTTAATAGTATCTTGATCAGCGGAATCCAAGTTAATAACCTGAGAAGAATTAATAACAAGAAAAGATTCGCCTGAGTTAAGAAAGATTCTAATCTTTCATTCTCTCGCTTAAGGTTATCGAGTCGAAATCTAATATGATTTTCAATAATAAATTGCTTTCATTTGTTGATTATGAAAATTTTGCATTATTTTTTTCAAATGTAGGTATATTTAAATTTTATTATATTAATATTTAGCAAGACACTAAACCTGAAACTAAACCTATTGATACTCGATAAAAAATATTTTGTATTTAAAAAATATAGTATATATAATTTTATTTGGGTTTCCCGATTCTTTTTCAAACCGGTTAATATATATGTAAATTTAAATTAATTTATATTACCTTTTACAATTACTAAATTGAACTTAAATTAAAGTAGTTTTTTTATACATGTATTCATACTGATCTTTAAATCATATCAATATATAAATAAATTTTATTCAATAAAGATTAACCGGAATTATTAATACATTTACTTTAAAATTACTTATACAACTTTAATACGTGGTTTAATTCTATTATATATGATACTATATCATATCTTGCCTCAAATATTTGGATATAATAGCAATTCACAAAACATGGCTATAATCTAAATAAAGAAAAAAGCCTGTGGGGTATGTCTAATTAGATCCAGGCTTTGAGACGCCCGTTATTTAAAAAGTGAGATCTAATTGTCTCGATATCAATTTTGATCTTAATGAGTCGCAAAATTAATGCTCTTTTTATCATCTTACTTCTGCTAGGAATAGGAATTTTCGTAGGTATAAAATTCAAATTTTATTGACTGAGAATGAAAAACATTGATATGAAGATGAAATTCGTGCCAAAGAAAATGAAATTCATCGATGTGATGAAAAATTAGATGCGGTTTGTGGTTGTTTTTTTCCTATGTTTTTTTTTTATTTTCATATTACAATATAGGAATTGACTTTATTTTATGTTAAAAAGAGTGATAAAATGTTATTGAAATATGTTCATCAATGTTATAAAGAAATAAACAAATGCAAGGATTTGGTTTGTATCCCAATTTTTTTTTATTTACATATACAATATGAGATTGACTTATTTTACTGTATTTAAAAAAGTGCAAGGATATGGTTTGTATTCCAATTTTTTTTTATTTACATATACAATACGAGATTGACTTTATTTTACTGTTAAAGGGCATTATCAAAGATAAAATATATGATTTAAAACTTCAAATGAACAAATTAGAAATTGAAGATAAGGTTTGTATTATTTTTCATTTTCCTTTTTTTTTTTTTTTTCTAATATTACATTGCAGGACTGACTTTATTTATGTTAGTGTAATATCAAAGATAAGATTATACTGGAATATTATAAAGTAGTAAACGAAATTAAAAAAATTTTCAATTGGGCATAAATTCGGTATTGTATTATTTTTGTTGCATTAAAAAAAAAGAATGGTATTGTCGTTCCTGATGGCAATCATTATATGAACCTTTTCATGTCATTGAATATGATATGAAAACGGATACAGCTCACTTCTCTCATAATACCTCAATTATAGGAATTCGTGTCTATGCATTTTATCTCTGGAATATTATTTTTTGATTTTCTTAATAAAATTTTAATTTTTCATTTTTTGTCTATTTGTTTAATAAAAAAAACTTACGTTGCATCAATTTATTAAGCGCGTGATATTTCGCTTTAAATCTTTATCTCTAATTTTTTTTTTATTAAGAATGCTGTTTTTTGTTTGGCTCTTAACAGGGCTGACATAGTCTTTTACCTTATCTGTAGGGTAGTGCGACAGGTTACAAAAGTTACAAATTAATTTACAAATTAATTTTTGAATTATTTTATGCCAGATATGTTTTCACGATTTGTATTTGAACTCAATAAATTCTACGATCAACTAATAAATTTAGTGTAATTTAGTCAAAATTACTCAATTTTACACTATTTAAAAATTTTTAATTTTCAACATTAAAATATCTAAAATCCAGTGTGGGTTTACATCATATTTTTTGTACAACAGTTTTAAATAACGTAATATAACGTGATCAATTAAATTTTATTTCTACGGTTCAAGTAAACAAATTTATATTGCCCAGCCTGAATTGTACTTTAATTCTGCCCATATGGCATAAAAATATCGGTTTATATATGGACTAGGTGCTACAGAAGTAAAAATGATCCTAATTTTATTCTAAATTGATTTATATAAAAAAATTAATTTTCAAAATTTTGTCGATTTCCCTCTTTTCTGTAGCACCAAGCCCATATGATCGATACAATTCGATATTATTCACCGATGGATCTGATAAGTCATGTGATATTATATTCTGAATCAGGTAAAAAATTATTATTTCCAAAAATAAATTTTTAATTTTGCAAAACAATAAACTAATTCGGATGAATAATATCATCTAACTCTATATAATCATCCTTATTATCTGCACCTAAATGCTCATTTTGTGTTTTATCCGATGAATCAATATTAGTATTACTATGTATTAATTTTAATTTTGTCTATATTATGTATTTGAATTTTGCCTGAAAAATTATACTTAATTTTACTCACCTAGAGGTTTTTAAATTATACTAATTTCTTGAAATTATATTTGCTCGTGTAATTTTGAATGTTTAATAAATTTAATTCGGGCACTAGCAGATAGTCTTCGTAAAAATAAAACTAATCTAGAAAAATACATTTCACCCATCATAAATATCTCATTCCAATACCAACTTTTAATAACTAATCGTTCTAATTAATAGATGATCGAGTGTAATATGTTGGAATATATAGTTGTTAGACGAAACCATGCGATGGTAATTATCACCTGTCATAAAATACAGTTTTATTAAGCTTTGATGTGTGACAATTAGCATCACACAGTTTCGTCTGACAACTATATTGGAATCCATGCAAACATTTTACTACTGTACTAATTTCTTTACATAAAAAACACGCTTTATATATTCATATCACACGGACTAATTAAAAGTTACTATCAGAGAAACAATTAATAAACCAAAATCTTCAAAAGTAATATTAAAAGTATCTCAAGAATTACAAAATATTTTTGATCTAAATACTAAGTAAAATTAACATTCTTCATAATCATTTAAAGATTCCTCCACTTTTTCTAATATGTCTTTATGTTTTTTAGTCTCTTCTATGAATTTTTCCTGATTTATTTTATCAATGGTATCTTGTAGTTCTCTATAGCCATGCGACAATTTCTCAAGTGCTAGTTTTCTTTCTTCACCTTTTATTCTTTGTTTATTTAATATTTTGACTTCTTTTTCGAGAGCTTCAATTTTTATTTTAGATTTTTTTAGTTCATTTTCGGCAGTAGTGATTTTGGCTTGAAGGTCGGAATTAAAAACTTGTGCGGCTTTGAGTTCATTTTGGATAGTGTCGAGTTTTATTGTAAAGTTTGTATTGCTATCTTGAGTGACTTTAAGTTCTTCTATGGTAAGCTTAAATTCTGATTGGAGATTGTCATTTTTGACTTTCTCTGATTCCAGCTCTTGTTTAATTCTCTTGAGTTCTTTTTCGGTAGCAGCGAGTTTTATAGTAAGGGTTGTATTTATGTCTTGGGTGATTTTATGTTTTTCTTCTAGATTATTATTTTTTTCTTTCTCTGATTTTAGCTTTTGTTTTATTCTTGTGAGTTCATTTTCTGTAGTAGTGAGTCTTATATTAAGATTTGTATTGCTGTCTTGGGCAATTTTAAGTTTTTTTTAAGATTATCGTTTTTTTCTTTATTTGATTTCAGCTCTTCTTTCTCTGATTTCAGCTCTTGTTTTACTCTCGTGAGTTCGTTTTCTGTAGTAGTAAATCCTATTGTAAGGTTTGTATTGCTGTCTTCGGCGATTTTAAGTTTTTTTTCAGGACTATAATTTTTTTCTTTCTCGGACTTCAGCTCTTGTTCTTTTCTCGCGAGTTTTTTTTCCGTAATTATAATTTTTGTTTCGAGTTCTCTATTTTCAGTTTTAATTTTTTTATAAGCAGATTCGGTTCTTTGATATATTCTTGTATCTCCAATATGAAGGTGTTTCACTCTTTCAATCTATACAAAATTTATTGCTTAGAATGTTGTTTAAATTTTAAACACTCACTAATAAAATCTTAAAGACCACTTACATGGTCGGAAAAACTATTGCTCAAAATTTCGTACAATTTATCATATAACTAGTAATGTTAAGTAATGTTAACTGTTAATAATTAATTAAATATATTACAAAATTTTATAAGATTTAACTTACGTATTGCCAGATGTAATTGGAATTGTCTATATTATTTTGCCAAACACTATTTGTATTCTATTTAAATAAAAATCTTTAATAAAAAATTAATTAAACTAAAGATAATTGCTATTTATTACCTTTATAAGAAACATACTGATTATTGTTAGAGCAACTATAACAGTAATAAAATGCCAATTGTATTTAAATATATTTTTCCAATTCCGATCATTGGTTATTAGATATATATTTTGTTCTTGGTGATGGGTTGGCATTGTTTGATTCACATTAATTGGATTTTCTTGCGGTTGTTTGCGATTATCTGCTAAGGGAACTATGGGGGTTAAGGGAACTGTGGAAGTTAGGTCGAAGGCTTGATTAATTAGGGCATTTTCTGATAATATCAGACTTTGATAGTTGTTTTCATCGAGATTATCTGAGGAAAGTTCAATATTGTTATTCGAACTTTCTTCACAATTGTTTCCACTATCTAATATTTTTTTATTTTCTATTATAAGAATATAAATTAATGAAATAATTCATTATAAGTTTCTCGATGAATAATAACACAGACAAATACCTTTAACATATTTATAAGCTGCAAAAAAAATATAACTGTCAACATAATCATCATAATTCTTTAATTCTTTAATTCTTCATTAATTTTTCTTAAAGTAGCGTGAAATTTATTTGATTGATTACAAAAATATTGATGTGGATCGTAAAACGGTGTAAGACATCCATTCGTAAAATATTGACAGTAAGTTTCATAAACGTCATTAGTTAGATTAACATCTGGTATTTCGTTGATTCTTATTTTTCTTATTTTAGGAGCCATTATCAAAATTGATGATCGTGTACCGAGTAGTGATGCTTGACGAAATTGATTTATTACTAGACTAAATTAAACCTGACAAAATGACGAAACTCATGACATAATGATTTTGATCTATAATTATTAGTGACGAAATTAATTTTGAATTAGAATATTATTCTAAGGAGTATGCTTGGTTTTTATATGAAATTTTTGGCACAATCGCAAAATGACGAAACTATTCGTCAATTCAAAAATAATTTCGTCAAGCATCTATAGTACCGAAATGACCTTTACATTAAATAAAGATTGATTTTATCAATACATACCACCACAGGCTTTGTCCGCATTTAGTTAATGATCATGTTAATGATCACAATTCCAAGAAGTCAATAAACTTCTTAAAGTGGGAATTCTGGATGAACTGCATAAGGTCAGTCAATAGACTTGTATATTGGTGGAATATCATTTAAGATAAACTTTTCAAGTTTCAAAATCATGTGTTTCAGTAAGAATATCGCATCAAATCACAATCACACCTGATAATAATATGCCTGGTATGGATTTATATATAAAAAGCTACTTTGATTTAAAGTTCAAATAGCCTCAATAGTAAATCGTTGTGTAATATGGGATCTTTGCTAGGAAAATTTCCCTTCGACATTTCCAATCGGGCTGATTCGGACAAACTTAAACAATCATATTGGTTTTTATTTGCATACCAATCATCTTTTGACTTTATTGATTCGAAAGTTTATTTGATGCACCATTGAATCAATAAAGCAAAAGATGATTTGGATTTATATAAGAACTGGTATATTGTTCTAAATTTGTCCGAAATTACCTGATCAGAAAATGTCGAAGGGTGATTTTCCTAGCAAAGATCCCATATCTCTACTTTAAATAAACTATGCAAGATTTATAAATCCGACCCATTCCGACCGAATTTGGTTGACTCGACTATAGTCACAGGAATTTTATTTTCGAAGAAACTAATCGAAGAGAACTAAATGAAGCTCATATGATTTACTATTTAATATTCATTTCTCATACAATAAGTGTTAGTCAATAGACTTGTAGTAAACTTGTGATGAGGTAGAATATTAAACCTAGCGCTAAACGCCGACCTAGATCTGACGCATCCGACCCAGAAATTTGGAGATAGCCAGCCCTGTAAATAGAGATGTGATCCGTTATCCGTTTTCTATTTAAAAATTATTAACGTAGAGATGTGACTTGGTCATTGACCGGGCCACATCTCTAAATTAACGGATACGGATCACATAGTGATGTGCTACGTACTGTACTATATGTACTGTACTGTACGTACTTACGCTAAAAATTTTGCTGATCATTTATTAAGAGGGGGTCGATAGAAATATTTATGCGCCAATTGACCAATCAAATTTGTTAATTGATCAATAAGTAACTGCACGATGTTGTCACACAAAACCAGGAACGAAAAGTGGATTTTCAGCATCTGTATGAAAAACTTTTTAAACTAATCACTATAATATACATTATGTGAATTATAAAATATTGATATCAAATGAATTTTATATAATACCGGTTTTTAGGAATGGATGAACTGCATAAGGGTCAGTCATAGACTTGTAGTTGGTAGAATCTCATGTCAGATAAACTATTCAGGTTTCAAAATTGCATGTATCGGTAACAATATCGCGTAATATCGCGTTAAATCACAATCAAACCTGATACTGATATGTCTGATATGGTGAGGAAAATCACAGAAATCTTATTTTGTATGTTGCTCTAAACAAAGACTGAAAATTCTAACTGTTTATAAATTACTAAGAGATTATCTCTTTTGAATTATATACAGATCAAAATTTTTATATAAAAAAACTACTTTAATTTGAATGAATAGAAGCTGCATGATTTACGATTTTTTAATCCAAATTTGGTAATAATATAAAAATTAACTTTAAGTTTAATTTTGGTTTTATATAAGTAATATAAATTAATTTAACATTAAATATTTATAAGAAAACTGGATAAAATTATATATACTCTATTTTTAATACTAAAAATACAATCAAATAACGAGTTTTTCAAATATACCTAGTACGAGTTTGACTAAAATGTTTTACTGGCTCCGTACCTGGCACTTACGATTAGTAAATCCTTGTATATTTTAATTCAAACTTTAAATTGTCAATATTTATCATTCCGACCCATTCCGACCGAATTTGGTCGAAAGTCACGATATTTTTATTTTCAACGAAAATAAAACTAAACGAACTAATTAAAGAGAACTAAATGAAACTCATATGATTTATTATTTAATTTTCATTACTAACTCATATGACTAACTAACAAAAATAAAACAAAACATCAAAGAAAAATTGTAAAATTGAAAATCACAATCAACAAACAGTTACGGTGCTATCATTTTCGTAATCATCAGAATCCAACTCTACATCTAAATTGTCACTTTTTATTTTTATTTTTTCTTCTAATTGCTTCACTATTTCAGGATTAAATTCATTACCATTAAATTTTAGTGTGGATAAAGTTGTGTTCGTGTGAAATACTTCTACTAATTCTTCTCCCATATTATTTCCAAGTTTATTATATAAAAGATCTAATGAAGTCAATCCTTTATTTTTGCAAAGAGCAGATGCTAATGCTTTACCACCTTCAAGCCCAAGATGGTTAGAGTAAATATCTAAAGTAGCTAATATATTGTTATAGCAAAGAGCATTTGCTAGCGCTTTCCCTCCCAAAGAACCAAATTGATTTGATAAAAGATTCAAAGAAATCAAATTGTTGTTTTCGATAAGAGCATCTGCTATTGGTTTTACTCCAAGACAGCCAAGATCATTGTTTGAAATATATAAAGTAGTTAAGGAGGTATTTTTACAAAGAGTAACTGCTAATACATTTCCAATATCAGATCCAAGTTTATTACTTGAAATGTCTATTGTTGTTAATGTTTTGTTATTGCAAAGAGCTTTTATTAATGCATTTCCTCTCTCAGAACCAAGACCATTATATGAAAGATCTAAAAACATTAAACTATTGTTTTTGTAGAGTGCATTAGCTATTGCTTTTCCACCCTCAGACCCAAGTTGGTTAAGATAAAGATCTAATGAAGTTAAGGTATTGTTTTCGCAAAGAGCATTTGCTAACATTTTGCCTACATCAGAGTCAAGCTAATTATTTGAAAGATTCAAAAAAACTAAATTGTGTTTGTTTTTAAAAAGAGCATCCACTATTTCTTCTCCTCCAAAAGAGCCATGGTTATTTTTTGAAAGGCCCAGAGTTTCTATTTTATTACTTTGTTTTATAAACAACATTGAAATCAAAGAAGCAGCCGTTAAAGGATAACTTTTTTTGTATTTGTTAAGAAAATTTAACACCTACCAGTCAAATTCTGACCGTTTGATGGATGAAATATTACTGTCAAGAAAATTTGACACCCCTGTGGTCAAACTCTGACCGTTGATGAACGTAATATAACTTGCGTAATCAAATAGTGGCTTCAGAACGTCAATTTTAAACGAGATTATCTTAGCTTGTTCTTCAATTAATCTAAAAATACACAATTTGATAACTCTTATATCTCCAAAATAAGGTTTACTCCATAATATTGGTAAAATAATTCTACACCATTTGCGGTTAACAAAAAGGCATGATTAATAAGTCTTTGTAATTATTCTTTAAATTTTTAAATATTTCAAAGAGGACTTCGTTCGGTAATAGAGAAGCCATTTTTTACAGATGCTTAATTGTCAAGAAAATTTCATATTTGATCTTTTTAATATTACTTCTAAAGTTTTATTTTACTTTTATTTAAAAAGTTTTACGCGTGATATCGATGTATAATTTTTTTTTTTACGCGTGATATCAGTTGTTACTTATTAATATGTTACTAATATAAAAGGCTGCTTTAATTTTAAGATCATTTCCGGTTTTATGCAATATTATTATCGTTAACCGTTTTTTATGCAATGTATAAGTTCATTCCGGTTTTATGATTATCGTTTTCTGTTATATTTATATAAATTAGTTCCTCTACTTTAACTTGATTAGTCTGTACATTGGCATATATAACTTAGCGATATTTTATCAACTATACTGCCAATACAACCGATAAAATATGTATACCATATTTATCAAGATAGGATAATGTAAAAAAAAAACCAAAGTTAAATGTTTCTTTTAATGAGAATAAGATAAACTGGTATTATCAATACGATAATCTTAATGCAAATTCTGTTTTATAATATATATTGTTTTATAATAAATTCTAACAGTAATGCGCATGATGCTTAAAAAAGTGTGATACTGCATAACAATACTTATAAAATAAACTGTAATCTAAAATATAGACAAAGAGTTATTTAACTTTATATTATAGTTATAATAACATCCAGTATATATGGGTGCATAAAATTTTTTAGGCTATATTCAATATCATGTGTAGAAACGAGATTGTATTATTTGAATATTTGAACTAATTTGAAATGCTTCGTTTATATTTTATACATTAAAATTATATATAGCAATGAGTTATTTGGCCTTACATTAATAACATCTAGTATATATGGGAGCATAATTTTTAGGCTATATTCAATATCACGTGTAGAAATGAGATTTATTATTTGAACTAATTTGAAATGCTTCGTTTATATGTTATACATTAAAATTTCAATAAATAATTTGTGTTTTTTGTCAAAATCTTTTAAAGTCAAAAAAACGAAGCGCATTGTACTATTCTCAAATTACCTATTCTCAAATTACTGAAATTATATTTTTTAATAATAATTAGTGAGTTACATTTAAATAATTTCGTATTTATGCGATATAATAATGATAACTGTATTTACTTTAGACCAGGTGCACGATGGCTAGGGTCCCAAACCAACAGATTTCACTCTCACAAAAAATGTGTGTAATTATTGCCATAAAGACAAGAAATATTATTGTTTTTGTGGTGCTATAATTGATTGGGATTGGGACAAAGTTGAATATGAAAATTATAAGTGGTGCAAATGGTGTCAAAAAACTACTCATAATACAAAGTTTATTGGTATGCGCCGAGTCGTGAGCTGAAATTGCCTGAAATCACGAGTCCTGAATGGAAGAAAAAAATAAAATGTTCAAAATGTTCGGTAAGATGTAACGCTGTATATCACGATGTGGGAGAACAATGTCCTAAAACCTACAGGCGTTGGAATGACGATTGGGGGAAAACAACTTATAAACTCATATATAAGTGAAATTTTTAAAAGTGAGAACAAAATTATTTCTATTTAGATAAATAAAATTCATACTGAACTGTTTATCTTTTTTATTGTTAAAAGTTGTATCTTGGAAAAGGTGCTTCGGGCCAACCAATCAGATTTTTTTATATAATAACCATCTAACTACCAACTTTTCTTGTATGTTTCATGTAACAAGCAATTTATTCTTTACGTGTGCATTAACGTTCAGTCATATCAAAGAATTTTATAAGTACGGTAACTCTACGTGCTAAGGGGTAACTTAGTGGAGTACTGTACATACTGTATGTAGATTCATTTCGATTTTGGGCAGAATTAGCATTGAGTTAGCTGCGTTCTTGGCTAGAATTAAAAAGATATCACAAAATCGGATTTCAATTTTTTTCTTTGTTTTTGTCAGTTTTTATAGCTAATAACTAGGAAAATGTACAGCATTATATGTTCAAAGCTATAATTATTTTTTAATAAAGATATCATATGTCCAAAGCTATGATTATGTTTTAATAAAGATATTATATGGAGTGCTCCGTATTAAAAGGGCCCATTTTTACAATTTTTTGAAAAATGAGTTTTTATTAAATTCATGAAAATTTTGACATGATTGATATTTTTCAATTATTAATAAAAGTCGATTTGCATAATAAAAAATCAAGATAATGTAAAAGAAAAATTACATGAGGCTGCGTAGAGCCAACAAGTCACGAAATTATCCGATAGTCACCTGCCATCTTTAACCAATCAAAATCGTGAAATTTAATTAATCCCGGATCAGTCCAAAAATCAAAACAAATGGTTAAACTCAATTATCTCAAAATGAGATAAATGTAAAAATGGGCCCTTTTAATACAAAGCACTCCATATATCCAAAGCTATGATTATTTTTTTTAATCAAGTGATATATATGCTATATATATTCATTGGAACTATAATATTCTAAGACACATAGTAATAAACTTCTTAATTTATTTATGATATTTAACTTTGTAAAGGTAATGCACCAACTTCAATAGCCAGTCAACTAGTTTAAGAATATGCAAGAAAAACTTTTCAGGCTTTAAAATTGCATGTTTCATTATGAAGTATAATCACGATCGGGCTTTTTAATACTAACAATTTTCTGATAGAAATGTGTTACGAATTTCTTGTATTTATTAATTTTATTTTTTTAAATCTTAAGAATATACACAAGCAAAAATCTTGATGATACGTCAATAGACCCAATGTCACGTGTAAATTGGTTGATTTTTATGCAGTGTAATATTACAAATTTTGGGCGAAATTAAGAATAATTTAGGCCAGGCAATATAAATTTGGCATCCAAAGTTATCGGTGAATTGTATTAAAAAATTTACTGAACTACTATATCAGAATCTGTAACATCATCTTTTACTATTACAATACCCAACCAAGATTCTAATAACGCGATCCTATTTCGATGAAGTTCAATTTGTGAAAGAAGATCGGTTCCTTTTTGTCTCTTTCTTTAAGAGCTGTTTCATATTTATGATCCGACAGTTTAAAATTATTTCTGAATACTTCGATATCACCCGTCAATTTTTTAATCTATTTTTTAAAAAATATATTAGTTTTTTTTTTTTAAAAAAAAAAAGTATGTTACAATTATTAAATAATAATTTACTTCATTTTCTAAGTTTTTGATCGAGTTATTTTTTTCTTCGTTGACTAATTTTAATTCCGATACTTGTTTTGTCAATTTATCAATATATTCATCCTTTTGATCAAGTTCCATTCTCATCGAATTCGAATTCAAATCTGAATCTGCATTGTTTGCTTGTTCAAGCTCATTGAGTTTATTTTTAACTTTCTCAAGTTCTTTTCTAAAACCTTCAATTTCTTTGCATAATCTAGATAAAGAAATATTAATAAAAGTTATTTAAAATACTTATGATAAAAAACCACCTTTTAATTTTGTCATTGCTCTCCTTTTTTGCACGATTAAAATCTGAATGAATCGATTGAAAAATTGAAAGATCGTCCTCATTCAAAACTCTAACGATTTCTTTCAACCTGTTGAACCATTTAATTTTTTCTTCAAAAATAAATTCTTGTTTGGGTGCACTGCGTTTTTTATTACGGAGAATCCTAATATATCCCAATTTGTTTAATTAACTGGGGCTTATTATATAATCTATTGTTTCTCCTTTCTTGTCTTGTATTACTTCGTTGCGATTGTTGTTGTTGTTTTAAATTCGCTAATGTAGTTTTATGTATCCTCAAAACATGTCCATATAAATCTTTAAAATAATTACCACATCTTGGACATTTAGAGTTTCCACTTGATCTACCTCTATTTTGTGGAGGCATTCTTTTTTTTCAAGTTATTTAGAACTATTTAGTACTATTTATTATTACATTTTAAAATATCTGTATAAAAATTTTCGATTGCATGCAATTGACCTAAAGTTTTACTTTACCAAATATTTATTTATAAACCAGTTTTACTTTATCAAATATATATTTATAAACCGGTTTTAAATAAAATTGTGATTTAAATTTAAATTGTACTGTAAAAACATTTCTAATTCCAAATTACTCATTTTACCTTACATTTCTACGCTATCAATTGAACGAATTAAAGAGTGTGTTTTTTTATATTATTTCTTTCATTTTTATGCTGCCATCAAATATTCACTTTATATATTCGTTTTCAGAGAAAAATTTTCTACACTTTCTATTGAACAAACTAAAGAATATATGCTAAGGGAGGTTTTTTTATATTATTTCTTTCATTTATAAACTCATTTCTTAGGAAAATTTTGTTTCATAAAAATTTGATTCCTATTGAATCAGAACTGTCAGGTATCCGTGTCGGGATATCCAACTTCGGCAATTTGATCTTTAACAAGATTAAATCTGTCAGACATCCGTGTCGGGATGTTATCAACATTGGAAGTAATCGTAATCACACTCACTAATATTCTGAACGATTACTTTCAAAAACAGAAAGAAGCAGAAAGAATCCTACCAAATAACAAGAAACTGATCTTCAAGAATTAATCAAGAAATCAAGATGACGCTATCAATCGAACGAACTTTTATACTAAGGGTGTTTTTTATATTATTATTTCATTCATTTCTATACTTCCGATATTCACTTTATACATTCGTTTCTTAGGGAAAATTTTGATTCATAACTTCGGCAATTTGATCTTTAACAAGATTAAATCTGTCAGACATCCATGTCAAGAACTTTTATACTAGGAGAGTTTTTTTATATTATTATTTCTTTCATTTTTATGCTTCCAGATATTCACTTTATACATTCGTTTTATTAGGGAAAATTTGATTCATAATTTCGGCAATTTGATTCATATCGAATCAGATCTGTCAGTATCCGTGTCGGGATATCCAACTTCAGCAATTTGATCTTTACATGATTAAATCTGTCAGACATCCGTGTCGGGATGTTATCAACTTGGGAGTAATCATATATGATGATAATTTATGTTAAGTGATTGTACAATTATAATCAATTATGCACATTAATATTCTGAGCGATTACTTTCAAAAAAAGAAAAGAACCAGAAATAATCCTGTCAAATAACAAGAAATTGATCTTAAAGAATTAATCAAGATAAAGTTATTCTTTTCTACGCTATCAATCGAACGAACTTTTATACTAAGGAAGTTTTTTTTATATTATTATTTCTTTCATTTTATACTTCCGGATATTCACTTTATACATTCGTTTCTCAGGGAAAATTTTGATAACAAACTTCGGCAATTTGATTCATATCGAATCAGATCTGTCAGGTATCCGTGTCAGGATATCAACTTCGGCAATTTGATCTTTAACAAGATTAAATCTGTCAGACATCTGTGTCGGGATGTTATCAACTTTGGAAGTAATCGTATATGATGATAAATTATGCAAAAGTGGTTGTACAATCACGCTCACTAATACTCTGAGCGATTACTTTCAAAAAAGAAAAGAAGCAAAAAGAATCCTGTCAAATAACAAGACATTGATCTTAAAGAATTAATCAAGATAAAGTTATCCTTTTCTATGCTATCAATCGAATAAACTTTAATACTAAGAGAGTTTTTTTATATTATTATTTCTTTCATTTTATACTTCCGAATATTCACTTTATACATTCATTTCTTAGAGAAAATTTTGATAAAAACTTCGGCAATTTGATTCATATCAAATCAGATCTGTCAGGTATCTGTGTTGGGATATCGACTTCAGCAATTTGATCTTTAACAAAATTAAATCTGTCAGACATCCGTGTCGGGATGTTATCAATTTTGGGAGTAATCGTATATAATGATAAATTATGTAAAAGTGGTTATACAATCACACTTACTAATATTCTGAGCGATTACTTTCAAAAAAAGAAAAGAATCAGAAAGAATCTTGTCAAATAACACAAAACTGATCATCAAGAATTAATCAAGATGTTATTGTTTTCTATGCTATTAATCGAATGAACTTAGGGTGTTTTTTATATTATTATTTCTTTCATTTTATACATTTTATACTTCCGGATATTCATTTTATACATTCATTTCTTAGGGAAAATTTTGATAAAAAATTTCGGCAATTTTGATTCATATCGAATCAGATCTGTCAGGTATCCATGTCGGGATATTAAAGAATCCTGTCAAATAACAAGAAATGATCAAGAATTAATCAAGATAAAGTTATTCTTTTCTCCACTTCGATCGAACAAACTTTTATTCTAAGGGAGTTTTTTTATATTATTATTTTTTTTGATAATGAATTATCTAATCAATCACGCTCACTAATATTCTGAGCGGTTACTTTCTAACATGCCCTTTCATAGATGATAAAAAAAACTAAACTAGAATTGGGTTTTTCTTGTTTGGCAGCATTCGAAAACCGGGTGATAAACTGTCAAGAAGAAGATCGAAAAAGAAATCCTTTGTAATTATCTCTTGCAAGCAAGCAATTACGAGCAGATAACAAGTAACAGGCATTTCGTAACTTTAAAAGAGTGCGGTATGTATTTTTTTATTTTATTTTTAAAAATAAATCCAGATACTCACGGTGCAAATAATAAAAAAATAAAAAAGATGGATCTCACAAAAATAATCTTAAGACGGGCGGGCTATTTACAGTTTGACAATAAGAATCCATATTTTATGATTATATTACGACCGTTGGGCTAATATAATCATTCCTGCCTTAAAATCTTATGAGAGATTAATTTAACATCAATTAGCTTCAATATCATAAGAAAAAACGTATCCTTTTATTTTACAATCTTAAACGAACATCTAAAATTTCTAGAAAACAAAAATCCCAGAAAAATATCACAAACACATCGAAACTCATCGATTACGATACCTTGAAGAATGAATTCGAAAGTGAAAAAAAGTTCAATGACCTCGAAAAAGTAATTAGAAGACTAAATGTCGTAATTAAGAAAAGGATAAGCATTTAGAAATGCTTCAGTCTGAAAAAAAAATACTCGAAGGAACTTTCGTAATCAAACTCAAGATATAATCGAAAAGAATAAAATATTGATGATTGTAATTTAAAAAATAGAAAGTTTAATAAAATTATTTCCTTTTAACTTAGCAAAAAAACAAAAAAAAAACCCCCTTGTTGGTAAGATCGTTTATTAAATTTAAAGATCCTATAAGGGCCTCTGAGCCAAAAATAGTTTAGATATTTGTTAATTAACTATGTAAATTTCATGATTTTTGCAAACAATGAATAAAATAAAGTAGCTGATTAATCGAATTCATTAAATATGCTTAGAAAATAAATGTCGCGGCAGATGCTGGAAATGGCTGAAGCTGGAAATTAGAGGCCCTGCTAAAATCCAACTATACTATTTTATTATAAACCCTAACCCTAAATTCTAATCTAACCATATAAAAAAAAAATCGAACAAAATGCATTCCAAAATTTTTGGTAAATTTCATATTAAAATATTTAAAATTTCCAGCTTCAGCCACAACAATAAAATTATTATAATTAAGCAAAAATTCTTGAAATCATGAATATTGAATTTCAATTATTGAGTTTTTTTATAATTATAAAAGTTACGAATAGTAAATTTCCACAGACGAAAATCAAGATTTTGATTTCTCTTAAATGACAATTCGAAAAGTGTTGTACTTTATTTTTAATTAATTTATTTCATTTTTTACTTTGATTTGTGATTGCAAATTAATAAAGCTTTAAATTCTCAGACATTTAATATTTTTGAAAATATCGTAAATTACATATTATCATATGCGAGTAAATAAAATTTTTGAAAATATAGTATCAAATTACATATCATATGAGAGTAAATAAATAATTTAAATTAAAACGAACTATCATAAACATCAAAATTAACTACCATTGTAATTAAAATAATAAAATATTAGTAAATATTTGAAGAAAAATCAATGAAATTATTTAAAACAAAAATAATACTTCCATCTACTTTCTCCAGTCAGAAACTCTAATTGTTTAGAAATTATTTAAAATAGAACGGCCCTTTAAGCACACTTGCTTAACTGGCCCATAGAGTACACAGTCATAAAATCTAAAGAAGCAATTAATCGAATTTTATGAAATAAAATACATTAACTGAAACAAATAAATTTTTACATCTCTAAATTCACTTGTTACAATTTCAGTATTGAAACGATGGTATAGTAACTAAGGACGGCCTGGTGGCTCACAATCTCGACAAGCCCGGTGAGCTCACAATAAGACGCATAAGATGTTTGGTGAAAACCCAGATTCCTAGTTGATTTCGAAAAAGGGGGAAACAACATTAGCAACCATATATTATATCCAAAATAATAAATCAATTAAAGTCACATTCCTATTCACGAAAATAGATTCTACTTTTCCTAAACAAAAAAAAAAACTATTAGCAACCACATAATTTATCGAAACTACGGCAACCGAAAATTATGACTTGCTCAAAATATAAACATTATACTCGTTCCAGCGATTTGACTCCAAAAGAGGAGTTTGATAAGTTGCTTACCGAACATCAAATACCTATGAAAAAAAAATGAAATTAATGAAAAAAAAAACCAAATAATAGTACGAATGTAAATAAAATTTTCAATTTGATATAAAAAAAACCTCATCAGACAAAATTATTAAAAATATAGAAGCAAATTACATATCATCATATGAGAGTAAATAAATTATTCATATTAAAGAAGAACCCATCAGATCAGATCATTTAAACATCACAATTGCTTCAATTGTGAACTTTAAAGAAATAAAAATTAGTAAATTTTTGAAGAAAAATAAATGTAATTTAAAATATAATAATACTTACATCTACTTTTACGCTGTCGAAAACTTCTACAAATCGCTAACTTCTGGTTTATAATTGTAGCATCTATTTATAATTTTTTGGAGAAGTAAAATGAATGGCCCATTGAGTACACATTCTTGACCGTCCTATAGAGCACACAGTCATAAAATCTAAAGAAGCAATTAATCCCATTTTATGAAATAAAATACATAAACAGCAAATAAATTTTTTACTTCTAATCCACTTGATACGATTTCGGTATATTAACTAAGGACAGTAACCCTGAAGGTAGGATTGAGTAGAAATATTAGTGCGGAACTAAGTGAAAGAGATAAAATATTCTTTACCAATTTGATAATATTTACAAGATAATCTCATTTTTGGTATAAAAAATTGAATTTAGAAATTTGGTTTCTTGATCTGATTTCGTTGTTAGAAGCAGTTTGATAATATTCTAGAAAAATAACCAATGGAGAAGGTATCCATACCATGTGTTAAAATGAATCAATCTGGAAGGCGTCCACACCTTATCAATTTAACAAGTCTTTATCTAATTCAAGTTTTTAGTTTATGCTAAATCTGATTTGTCAATAAATGGTATGATCTGGTCAGATCAGTCTACTTTACTCCTATCTGTCTAGGCGCGGATAAAAGTTTCACAACATTAATATTTACACATGGATGAAAGTAAGCAAGGATCTGTCTAACACGGCAATTGCCTGAAAGTTTCACAACATCAAGAAATCAACTTCTAGTTGAAAGTTTCACGGCATCAACTAGAATCAACTAGATTTTCACAAGGAATTTTCACAAAGAAATCTACTTCTATCTATTTACACACGGATGAAAGTAGAACAAGACAACTCCTATCTGTCTAGGTGCGGATGAAAGTTTCACAACATTAATATTTACACACGGATGAAAGTAGAACAAGGATCTGCAATCATAGCTGAAAGTTTCACAAAATCAAGAAATCAACTCCTAGCTAAAGTTTCACGACATCAACCGGAATCAACTAGATTTTCACAAGGAATTTCCACAAGAAAATCAACTAACTATTTACACATGGATGAAAGCTCCTAGTTGAAAGTTTCACGACATTAACCGGAATCAACTAGATTTTCACAATGAAATCTACTTCTATCTATTTACACACGAATAAAAGTAGAACAAAATAACTCCTTTCTGTCTAGGCGCGGATGAAAGTTTCACAACATTAATATTTACACACGGATAAAAGTAGAACAAGGATCTGTCTAAAGAAAATCAACTAACTATTTACACACGGATGAAAGCTCCTAGTTGAAAGTTTCACGGCATCAACCGGAATCAACTAGATTTTCACAAGGAATTTTCACAATGAAATCTACTTCTATCTATTTACACACGAATAAAAGTAGAACAAGACAACTCCTATCTGTCTAGGCGTGGATGAAAGTTTCACAACATTAATATTTACACCGGATGAAAGTATAACAAGGGTCTGTCTAAACACGGTAATCATGGCTAAAAGTTTCACAACATCAAGAAATCAACTCCTAGCTAAAGTTTCACAACATTAACTGGAATCAATTTGATTTTTACAAGGAACTATTTACACACGGATAAAAGTTCCTAGTTGAAAGTTTCACGACATCAACCGGAATCAACTAGATTTTCACAAGGAATTTTCACAAAGAAATCTACTTCTATCTATTTACACACGGATGAAAGTAGAACAAGACAACTCCTATCTGTCTAGGTGCGGATGAAAGTTTCACAACATTAATATTTACACACGGATGAAAGTAGAACAAGGATCTGCAATCATAGCTGAAAGTTTCACAAAATCAAGAAATCAACTCCTAGCTAAAGTTTCACGACATCAACCGGAATCAACTAGATTTTCACAAGGAATTTCCACAAGAAAATCAACTAACTATTTACACATGGATGAAAGCTCCTAGTTGAAAGTTTCACGACATTAACCGGAATCAACTAGATTTTCACAATGAAATCTACTTCTATCTATTTACACACGAATAAAAGTAGAACAAAATAACTCCTTTCTGTCTAGGCGCGGATGAAAGTTTCACAACATTAATATTTACACACGGATAAAAGTAGTTCAAGGAATTTTCACAAGAAAATCAACTAACTATTTACACACGGATGAAAGCCCCTAGTTGAAAGTTTCATGACATCAACCGGAACCAAAGAAATCTACTTCTATACACGGATAAAAGTAGAACAATGAACCTCCTATCCGTCTAAACATGGAATTTTCGCAAAGAAAACTACTTCTATCTATTTATTTACACACAGATAAAAGTAGAACAAGGATCTGTCTAAACACGCAATCATGGCTGAAAGTTTCACAAAATTAAGAAATCAACTCCTAGCTAAAGTTTCACGACATCAACTGGAATCAACTAGATTTTCACAAGGAATTTTCGCAAGAAAATCAACTAACTATTTACAACGGATGAAAGCTCCTAGTTGAAAGTTTCATATCAACCGGAATCAACTAGATTTTCACAAGGAATTTTTACAAAGAAATCTACTTCTATCTATTTACACACGGATGAAAGTAGAACAAGACAACTCCTATCTGTCTAGGCGCGGATGAAAGTTTCACAATATTAATATTTACACACGGATGAAAGTAGAACAAGGGTCTGTCTAAACACGCAATCATGGCTGAAAGTTTCACAAAATCAAGAAATCAACTACTAGCTAAAGTTTCATGACATCAATCAGAATCAACTGAATTTTCACAAAAGGAATTTTCACAAGAAAATCAACTAACTATTTACACACGGATGAAAGCTCCTAGTTGAAAGTTTCACGGCATCAACCGGAATCAACTAGATTTTCACAAGGAATTTTCACAATGAAATCTACTTCTATCTATTTACACACGAATAAAAGTAGAACAAGACAACTCCTATCTGTCTAGGCGTGGATGAAAGTTTCACAACATTAATATTTACACCGGATGAAAGTATAACAAGGGTCTGTCTAAACACGGTAATCATGGCTAAAAGTTTCACAACATCAAGAAATCAACTCCTAGCTAAAGTTTCACAACATTAACTGGAATCAATTTGATTTTTACAAGGAACTATTTACACACGGATAAAAGTTCCTAGTTGAAAGTTTCACGACATCAACCGGAATCAACTAGATTTTCACAAGGAATTTTCACAAAGAAATCTACTTCTATCTATTTATTTACACACAGATGAAAGTAGAACAAGGAAACTCCTATCTGTCTAAACACGGCAATTATGAAATCAACTCCTAGATCTATTTTATACACAACATTGTGGAATCACAAATGCAGATGAAAGACTCCAGCTGAAAGTTTTCATAACATCAAAAATTCAACTCCTAACTTAAGTTTCACGACATCTAATTTTGCCCTATGATCATAAAAAATTTTACTAATAAATCATATCTATTCATTAAGTAAAAAATGCCCAGCTGATAATTTTGCTATAGAACCTGCTAACAACTAGGGCTAAACACCGACCTAGATCCAACGCATCCGACTTGGAATTTTGGTGACCCTCCTGTAAAATTAATTTTCACAGGAAAATCAAACTTCTATCTATTTACACATGAATGAAAGTAGAACAAGGAAATTCAATTATTAATAATTTATTCTGTCTAAACACGGCTAAAAGTTTCACAACATTAATTAACAAGGAATTTTCACAAGAAAATCAACTTTTATATATTTACACAGGAAAAAGTTTGATAAAAACCAACTAAAAGTTTCAATTGAACCAGACAGTTACATTAAAAACTGTTCAATAAAATTCTGCCACCTGGTTAGACTACTTAACAATAATTCGCATCATTCTAACTGTTTGCACAAGGATAAAAACTTCACAACATCAAATCATTCTGATTTCGAACAGAATATTAGATCAGTTTATTAGCTTAAAAAATCATATAATATTTAAAAAATCATATAATATTTTTAAATCATAATATTATTAATTACTAACGTAATAATAAATTAAACCTACTATCATCATATATATTATATTATCATAAATTTAAAATCTCAAATTTTAGATTATCCTTTTTTTTCAGAGTATTTTTTGATACAATGGCGCACAAATTCATTCAAAAAAGTTTGAAATTGTCTTCTTCTACTAGATATAGATAGTTTACTGTAATTCCCAACCCAATAAATTGATTCAACCAAAAATCAGTCAGAATATTATTCTCTTATAATTTAGAATTTTCAATTACTGAAACGATATGATTATAAAACTTCTTCCAATGTGAAAATTCATTAAAAGAACTATTTTGAGGATCATAACCAGGTATTGATTCCTTAATTAACTTATTAATCTTTTCTTTTTGCAAATGTTCATCGGTTCGCTTAACTTGATTATACATCGCCTGAACATGGTTTACTCGATAATAAAATTCCTCCCAATCGAGGTTAATTTGAGTTTGTTCTTTGTGTTTTTTCAATGCAATAAGAACTTGCTGCTAGCCTTGATCATTGTTGATTTTAATATTAGGGGTGTAATCAGGGTTAACTAAAGAGGTCTCTCCGTTTAGTCTTAAAATGTAAAGATTTGTCTGTTTTGTTTTATTTTTTTTAGATTCAGTCATTGAGGAGAATTGAAATTGATTGTGAAACCATTTAAATGCTGATCGTATATTTGAACTAGTTAAAAAATTTGGACCCCAAAAAATGGGGTGAGTCAACAGAAATCCAGCTGAACAAATAAGCCCCCGTGGCCTGCACTATGTTAATTTTGCTGCATAATAATGATTTTTGGCCTGCATTAAGCAAAAAAGGGTGCTTAATTTCGGAACAGTAACTATGCTGATAACCTTATTCTGCATTAATCAAAAAAATTTCATGTATTATCGTTATCGTTATCAAATATATTTTATAATAAATTCTATTTGCAAGAAACATGAACAAATCAATCCAAGTGAATAAATTGAAACTAAATTAATACAGTACAAACTCGAACCTACGACATCCAGCCATTACAATTAGATTGGTCAATAAAAATCAGTCGAACTTATATGCACTTGGAGAAAGCCAAAAATATACATTACAACCAGATTATTAAAATTATTGCACGTAAATCTCAACAAATAATATAACGGGCAGGTACACGATTTCACAAGAGTTTTTCTTGCATATTCAGCAATGCAAACAATATATGATGACAAAAAAATATTAAAGAATCTAATTTCTTATTCAAAATTTCATAGTTTCTTTCATGAATAATTAATAAATGCTCATTAGGGTACATTAAAACGAGATTCACGGTATTCAGAATTTACATAGTTTCTTTCATGATAAATAATATAATTTTTAAATATTAAAATGTCAGGGAAATCAAAACCTAAACTTTTCAATTTTACCTTAATTCCAATTAATTTAAATTTGCTGAAAAGGTTTAATACTCTTATATTGGCACTAATCCATCATAGTCTGGATGTCCAAATCCTCTTATGTAAAAAAAAGTTTTTAATAATTTGTATTGAATCTTCTATCTTTCGCATTATAAACATATCAAAAGGTTTAGGTTGGTCAATTCCAAGGGTTCCATGCACAACTGGCTCGAAAGGCTCAGTATGCAAATATGAATGCCACGACAGTATGATCCTATAAATAATTGATTAAAATCAGTTTGAGCTTCTATGCATCAATTGGAGAAAGAAAATATACTTAACAGCCTAGTGATGCCTGACGAAACCATGTGATGCTAATTGTCATATAGTACAATATATAAAAATCAACAATCTATTTTGATTTTTTATAAGTAATAGCACGTGATAATTAGCATTACATGGTTTCGTCAGGCATCATTATGACCGAACCCATGACTTCCAACAATTATTTCGGCACAAAAATCTCTTATTTGATCAGCACTATACTGTATCATTAAAATGTATATCATACATAACTCGGAGTTTCATTTTGAAGCTTTGTAAATTAAGGTTAACGAATAACCACGGCGAAGATAACATAAATCTCATAATTTAGGATCTCCTTATTTGAGCAACTCTTTTATGAGAAAATCAACAAAAAGCCTTTGCAATAGCAGATATAACAGATCAGCATTATATACGTAAATTAAGGTTAACGAATAACCGCAGCGAAGATAACATAAATTTCATAATTTAGGATCTCCTTATTTGAGCAACTCTTTTATGAGAAAATTAACAAAAAGCCTTGCAATAGCAGGTATAATTGTAACAGATCAGAGTTATATACTGTACATAATACACAACACGGAGTTTCTTTTTAACGTTTTGTAAAATAGGTGTTATGTATAGCCGCGGTGAAGAGCATAAATTAAAACAAAATTGAATTAATCATTTCCTTATTTGAACAGGAAAAATGCTATTAAAAGTGTAAAATCTAGCTTTCAAAATTACTGAAAAATTACAGAATGTCATTTAAAAACAGTTTAAAGCTAGCATTTTCTTTTATTTTTTTATTGTTAAGAATTACTTTTACAATTATCTTGATTTTAAGCTTTTTGATGTTCGCATTATTTTATATGATTCAGATTCTACATGTTCGGGTTCTACCTTTCTTCTTTTGTTTTATTCTCGTTCTCGTGGCTTCCAAATTATTTATGATTTTTGCTATCAATAAATCAGAATCCAATTATTCAGAAGAAAGAAAATCTAGTTTCGATTATTATACGCTGCATAGGGTTAGGCGTAGTGTTAGGTGTAAGGTCAGGGTCAAGGTTAGGGTTAGGGTTAATGATAATAAGTATATTGTTTCCAAGTGCCGTAAAAATATCACCCAACAAAATGTTAATGACCCTTCGAATAAACATTTCATTGTAGATCTAAATAATGAAAAAACTGTTGGTCTACAGAATTCAAAAAATTTACTTCACACACAAAAAAAAAGTTTAGTTACCGAGCTAATTTATAATTATTTACTGAACGATGTTTTCGATCTATTGCAATATAATAATTTGGAGATAAGTGATTTACAACAAAAAAACCTGGATGAATTATTCAAATACCTTGAGCACTTTAATAAGGAATTCACGAAAACAAATGCTCACGACAACACTTGCCTGAAAGAGAAAGCAAAAAATCTTGGATCATTTTATATTAATCAAAGAAATGTAATTATTGGCAATGATATCTTTAGAAAAGTTATAAAGAATAAAATGGATTGGTATAATGTAAACAAATACTGGTTAAAAAGTTTTATAGATATCAATAGTATTGAGACTTAGAAATTGGTTTGGTTTTTAAAAACTATTATTCCATTTTCCAGCACTTTAAAATATTTATTTATTATTATGAAAATAATTGGCTAAATAACTAGCTAATTCTTAACAAAGTTGCTAAGTTTGAGGGATATGAACTTATCTTTACCATCTGCGCCTTCGTTATAGAACATCTGAATATTTGTAGTAAATGGAAAGCCAAAAGAAATTGACAGAAGCTCAACAAAAGAATGATGCTAATCTATCAAATTGCATCACTTTCAGAATGAATGAAATGAATGATACAATTGAAAATATCAAATTTCAACTTAAAGAACTTAGAGTTATGTTTGAGGATTCCGTAAAAGAAGGTTTAGAATATCGTCATTTATAAGATGACAAAAATGAAAGCGACCAGATGATAATAGAATTAGTGAAATTCAGCAAATATTGATATTGAGAAAGAAAACTTAAGAATAAAATAATTATATTTGTTTATTAATCATATAACAATAAAATTGCCAATTTGGAAGATGTTCAATTATTGGGATCAACTTCCTCTGAAATCGGAGTAAAGCAAGTTTCTTACTCTCACGAAAATAAAACCTCCAGTGTGAACTAAAATCTAAGTGGAATCTAAGTCGATCAATTTAATACCACTCTATTCAAAAAATGCTTTGAAGCACAATTTCGATAAAGAGAATTATGATAAAAAATACTTTGAAGATATGATAGTCTCACCCAAATTTTGATACAAAATACTTATTTATTTCTTTTTATTTTTGTAAAATCAAATTGTATAAATAATCGGCTCAAAAACTAGTTGGTGCTCTAAATTGAATAGCCTAAGAGAGAGAATTGCTTTGGGAAATTTTCATCAGCAATTCAAGCTACCAAAAAAACCTCATGAACATATCATATACCGTCAATTCCTGTCATCTCAAATCAAGAATTCACGTGATCAAATGGAAAGTCAATCAAGTCAATCGATTATTCAAGTATAGAGGATTAATATAATCGATAAGTGATTTTTTAAAATCTTTAATAATGTTATTATAAATGTAGTAATGTCACGTCTTTTTTTTTTTAGGAATTTTGTTATGAGATATTGCCGTAAATGACTTGCGAAGTAGGGCAAAAGCTCGAATATTTAAGACTGGATTAGATAACGAAGCCTCAATCAATTTTCCATTTTATCATGGGAATTCTTTGGATCGAGATGACAGGAGCTGATGGCATTTGATAAGTTCATGAGATTTTTCGTTAGTCAGAATTGCTGGTGAAGTTTTCAATAGCAATTCTCTCTTAAGTTATTCACATTGAGCACTAGTTTAAAGCCATTATTTAGTCAATTTTTATTTATTTATTATTTATTTATTTATTACTCGAATTATTTTGTCATAATTTATATTTGAAAGAAATTTATTTCATTATTATCGCAACAACTCGATTCCAAAAAATTTTTTTAATTAAAAGAACAATTTTGAATTAATAAATATGATTAAATAATACAATTGTAAAAACAATTTTTTAAAGAAAGTAAATAACAATTAGATTCTATTATAATTCTTCGTCAGTAACGTACGTGAATGTTCTTCTTTAAAAATTTTTCTGATTAAGTATGAACTCTAGTAAATAAAAAAAAAGTTAACATAAGGATCTATTCATCACAAACATGGGGGTTGCCCACATCTTTCAATGACATCATCATGATAGTTACATATCATCCGGCCTACAATATGCAGAGTATACCACAACTATAACGTTCACCTAAGTGACAGTGTAACTTCAACCCATACATATTAAGTAAGAATGGGGGTTGCCCGCACTCACCTTTAAATACCATCTTAAACCCAGCCAAGTTCATACAAGTTATTTCTTTTTATAAATTTTTATTTCTTCATTATTTTGTGGCAATGTAACTTCACATTATTTTTTCGTATCATTATGAGTTTTTTTTTCTTATTTTACTGTACAATTTACATACATGCATAGAAAATTTGCTTACCACATGCACTTCTATACATATGATTTTTTTTTTGGTATAATATGAGCTTAATTTTTATTGGATGATTATGCTGCATGACAGACGGACAATACAACAAATACATAACGATAACGATAATATAATACTATCACTATATCTAGTTAGTATATCTTTTTCCAGTACTCACGTTTCATGAAAATTTATCGTACACAGGGAATATCCCCCTGAATATTCCGGAATATTCCGAAAGTATGAAGTAAAAAAAATTCTACTATATGTACTATACGTACTGTACGTATTGTACGTACTGTATGCTAAAAAAATTTAGTATCATATAAACGGCACATCACTATGTAGGCGGCTTCGCCGCCCATAATAAATATGTTAAAGATAGTAGATTGTTTGTCTTATTCTTATTTTTATTTGGAAAGAAATTTTAAGCCTTTTCGTCATTAGATGCACCGTCTTGAATTTACAGCTGTTATTATGATCTTTGAAACACCTAGTAAAGTCACTGAATTATTTTTAGGCCGATTCGATTAAGTTAGTGAATGTCAAAAATAGCACATTTTTCGCTTCAAAAATAGTAACAATAAATAAATGCATTTACGTGCCAATAAATAGTATCAATATGAATGGCACGATATTACGTGCCAACAAATAGCATCAGTAACTGGCACGTTATTACGTGCTAATAAACACTACAATTAATGCCATGTGCCAATAAATAGTATTAATAAACACTACGCAATCACATGACAAAAAATAGTATTAATAAACGCCACGTAATTATGTGCCAGTAAAGAACATAGATTTTTTATGTTTGAATCTATTTTGTGCCTGTTTCTTTTTCACATCTTCAATATTACCCTTTACCAATATATCAAAGTACCTCTTTTCGTCATGGGATATAATGAAATACATGTGTTTTTATGAAAAATAATTTCTTCTCACTTTATGTTTTTGACTTTTTTACATAAGAAAAATATATCTATTTAAATAAAGCTTCGTGATTATTCATTAAATCACATGCCCATCAAATATTTTATTAATCTTTTTGTGCTATAAATCAAATAAATCACGTTTTATCTTGCAATACAGAAACTAACATGTGTACTATCTCTTCCCAATTTTGAATTTAGAAAGATATCGATATCGATATTATTAACAGGTTAAACGTTAAAAATTTTAATAATATTTTTATTTTGTACGTTAAAAGCAGTCTATTTAACGTTAATAAATAAAATAATGCAGTACATGTTTTGGAATAGCAGACATGAATAAGCACGTTTCTCTATAGATACATAACTGTATTTATATTATAAACCTGATTGTTCATTGCAATTCACTTAAAGCTAACATTAATGCTGGTACATGCATAACAACGATGATAGGCTATGCACATATAAGTGGAACATTGCAAATGTCACCAAATATGTCTATCCACCATGATTTCGTGTTTGCCAGCAAACTTAATAGTATTAAAGCTCCCGTTATAAAAACACCACAAACGCAGAACCACACTTGAGCTAGCGTATGACCATATTCATCATTTTCTCCTATTATGTGACATATATAAGCAATGACACTATTGAATGACCATGTGGTACATATCACTGTTAGATATTTGCTCCGACAGAAAAAGCCGATTGGACGAGTAAAATAGGCTATAATTACTGCTAACCAAGGAAGTGCAACTGAAGCCAAAGCTGTAATTGCAACGTGAGCTCTTTTGGATTTAATTTTGCCTTGATTATAATTTTTTACATTTATTTTTTCATTTTCTAGACGCTTTGGTAACACTTTGTTCACCACTTTTCCATTTCTTATTCTAACATAAATTGCAGGTAGTGTCCAAATTAATAGTAATGGTATATATGGCCAGTCCTGCAATGAACTATCAGACATACACGGTCCTGCCGCTTTAAAGATTCCTGCAAATATACCAACTAATATGTAGTACGCCGACACTAATGAAGACAATCTATCTAATAAAGCAATCCAATCTTTTATAATGCCATCCTGTGTTTCATTAGGTTTTATTTTTATAGCATGATGCCCAACTGGCCTGATATTAAGAGTGTTTTTATTTTCGTCTCTGACTCTGATTATCCTTTCGTTCTCGATTATCTCGATTCCGGCTCCGATCATGTTTTCATCCTCAGTTTCATCTTCGACTTTAAAATATTCAGATGAAAGCCAGTATGTACCCATTGCTATTGGATCATTTTTAATATTGCAGAAATAAAACAATCCTGTAAATGGACAACCTAAACATCGCATAAACCACAAAAACTTTTCCAGCAAGCTATCATGTGGGGTTGTTCCTATGGTTGCCATAGCTGGTAGTGAACCTAATGCAAATTGAGGTATCGGATTTTGAATCCTGTGTATTGCTGTTAGCAATCCTGGTTCTGCTGCCATTATACTCAATAATAAAAAATATATTCGATGTAGATAATGTTACGAGAATTAGATTCAATTAATCAAAGTCGACACTCTTACACATATACTCAGTAATTTATATAGAAAATAAATCAATATATTCAATAAATAAAGGTAACCTTAACTATCTTATGAGTTATTTGCTCAACTAAATATAGTAATCCCAGTTGTTTGCGTCCTAAGTTTAGAATGAAACAACATTTTATTAATATTTGTAGCACACAGTTCAAAACCATATGATTTTCGCTTAGAGGTGAGAATTATTATTTCATAAATTACGAAAGCATAGTAGAATCGCATGATGTGGACAAAATATAAACGGATTAGGAGTACAAACAAAAATCGGAAATTTGGTTTTATTAAACTTCGAGATAACCTTAGAGTTTTAGAGGGATCCTATCATAATTCTGGCCAAGTTGGTTGATTTTTCCCACTCTATTTATAGATTTTCAGACGATTCTTTGATTCAATACAAGCACGTGATTAAAAATCAGAATGAAGTATTTTTTTTAATTTGTGTATGATAATGTGGGATTACATAACAAAACATTGCATCTTTAATAAAATGTAACAATCTGTCAAGAAAAACAAATATTAATCAAATTTGTTACTATTTCATATTACACAAATTAAAATTTATTGGAAAATTATCAAAATTTAAAAATAAAATGAAAAAGTATATCGATATGTGTATATGCAAATGCATACATAGAATTTTCTTGATATTATGTATTATCGTTATACAGAAATTAACAGTTTATTAACAACAGATCGATACATGTATTAATTACTAAGCAGCACACTCGATGTGATTAGCTGTGATTGAGATAGTGCACAAATCGTTATGACGTTATTAATTAGACTATTTTTGAGAAATTAATTTATGATCGTGTCGGTGCTCAAGTATTACGATTAATTAAAATATTGATTGCAATTGAAGCTTGAGCAAACATCTTTAATATTATTTCCATTTAGCGACTATTGTTTTTACAAATCGAAATAATAATAATAATAATAATGAAAATGATGGATCAAGGAAAGGATAGAGTAATCAACGTACTTTCAAATTCTGTTTCTTCTTTTCAGAATTTACTACAAACCAACAGAACACAAAAATTTGCCTTTTTTATTTGGGGTGAAAATTTTAGCATAAGTAATAAGGTAATAATTCGTTGACGTTGGTAAGATCTATAATGATAATGATAATGTAAAAAAGTGACTTGAACAGTCATTTTTTCTAATCAATAAATGAAAAATTTCGACCAAAAAGCGTAACTCTACGATAAAAAAAGGACGCTTGGGCCTCTATATCTTGTTGATTGGAATAATATATACTCTTGATCGATTAAACGAACTTCAGCTAATAAATTTTTCTTTCATGTATTAAATTTTCATCACGTGCTTTATTCATTAGAATAATGTTTCGTTAAACTATTTTTGTACTAATAAAAATTTACCCACAGACCCGTTCAGACAGATTGATTATGGTATTTGAAAACACCCTAAGTTGTTTTTTTCATCATTTCTATCAATTTACTTCATTACTATTCTTACACTTCTAATAAACATATATAATTTAAAATAATGGCTCACAAAATGTTCATTTTTGCACTTTTGCCATTATTACTGATGCGTATAAGCATAAACAGCATAAGTTTCATAATAAAAATCATCACAAAAATGGCCATATATCGAACATCTTTTTTTTTTAAACTCTGAAAGATACACTTGTTTTTTACCTTCAGTGTACTTAAGAGCTTCGCCTAATATTTTAGAATTGTAGCTATCTAGAAAATATCCAAACACTTTTTCAACTTGTTCTACTAATCCTTCTTTAGCAATATGTTCATGCAGAAATATATTTTGATACATTTTACTTCTTTATGGCCACTGTCCGTTAAAAAAATACCAAGGTTATATAAATTTAGTTATTGGGAATTTACACTAAAATTTACTAAGTAAACTGCCATAATATTCTAAGCCAAATAAATTCAGCTCATTTTGATATAAGTTTCACTTCAAACGGTCCAAAACTGACCACAATACTTCAAATTCTCCAAATCTTTCTAAAATTTTACTCAAATTTCTTCATTTTTTCCTATTTTCTTCTTTTTTTAGTCCCTATACAAATTCAAAACCTTCCAAAATTAGTGGTTCGCTTAATTATACCAATTTTAAATTTTACCAAAAAATTTTAATTATTTTAGCACAAATTAAATATTTACATATTTGTTTTCTTTCCAATTTACACAAAACTTTGTGTAAATAACTATCTATTTTTAGCCAAGTCACATTACAGTACCACCAAGCCATGCCAGCTACAAGCTACAGTAGCCACAAGCCACGCTGGCCAAAATTTTGTAATACCAATAGTACTATGTTATACAAAACAAAATTTAGCTTATCATAAAGCTTGCTACTAGCTTAATAATATTACTATAACTTAAACTTTCAAATATCTTCATCTTTAAATGCTTACTCTTATTAGTCAAGAACCAGATAGCTTTGACCTTATTCCTATATTAGCAAATATACTATGATAAAAGAAAATGATCTTACTCATATCAAACCTTTGTTATTAGCTCCCCCACAAAAAATTTTACCCCCATCGTGATTTTTATCCAATTGGGATATTAAGGTTAAGGGTTATGTTAGATTGGGTTAAGTCACGTTAGGGGGCAGATTCATTAATTAATGTTTTTGTGGGAGATCTCATAATTTCGAATAAATCATGTGATTGTGAAGTAATCATAGTACAAGGCATTCGAATTAAATTTATTATGAATACTATATATAAACTCATACATATCCATTCTATTGAAAACCGGTTAAATACAAGTTTACTGCACTATGAATTGCATAGTATATATGATATTAAATAAATTACAACTGTGTATATATTTCAAAAAAAAATTATATTTCAAAATGGATTGTTTTAATATCACGCGTTAGACTAGGTAAAACCAGACTTAGAGCTCTATTATTGAAAAGGATCCAAGCGTGAAATTCTCTTGAAATAAAATTTAACCTTTAAACCATTTTCTTTACAAAAAATGAGTTCCATTGCATGCTTATCGAATGAAATCCTTATAGAAATATTTGAATATCTAAAGAAGAAAAGGTTCTTATTTTCATACTTCTTGTAAACCGTAGATGGTGTAGTCTTATTGTTCCAATATTATGGAGATCTCCCCGTTTTAATAGACGTGTTATCGAAATATGTCTTTTAGAACTGAATGCTGATGAACTAGCACTGTTCCCATTTAAAATTAACTTTCCAACAAATTTTCCGAAACTACTATTTGAATATACAAATTTTATTACATCTGTTGACGGTCGGTATTTGAGCCGAGGACTGTCACATTTTATTGAAGAATTCAGAGACAGTTTTTATCCCGTAGCAGCTATTAAAAGTTCTTTACTTTCAATGTTTTTACGAAAAAAAAAATATTAGAAAGTTAAGCCTTTCAAATAATAACCTTGGTTCTCTTGGAGGAGAAAAAATTGCAAATGCTCTTATCAAAAACAACAGTCTAATTCATTTGAATCTTTCAAATAACCAACTTGGATCTGTTACATCAAACACTATAGTCAGTAAGTTAACAGTATAACTGATAAGAACGTTTTTCAAGTCAAAAATATTGATAATTCTAATAACATATTTCACCTGTTACATAAACACAATTAAACACTACAATAGTTGGTAAGCTAGCAGTATAACTAATATGAATATTTTTCAAGTTAAAAGTATCGATAATTCAATTCTAATAGCATATTACATCTGTTATGTTAACACATTCACACACACTACATTAGTTTGTAAGTTAATAGTATAACTAATAAGAACATTTTTCAAGTCAAAAATATCGATAATTCAATTCTATTAACATATTACACAAACACAATCAAACACAATCAAACACACTACAATAGTTTGTAAGTTAATAGTATAACTGATATGAACATTTTTCAAGTCAAAAAATATCGATAATTTAACTCTTTTAACATATTACATATGTTACATCAACACAATCAAACACTATAGCCCGTAAGTTAACATTATTACTGATAAGAATATTTTTGATAATTCAATTCTTATAACATATTACTTTTATTACGTCAACACAATCTAATACTATAGCGAGTAAGTTTATAGTATAACTAATAAAACTATTTTTTAATTTGTGATCCGCATGTGAAACAGTGAAAAAACATAGTAAACCGTGGGGAAATTTACTATTGTTTTTTGCCTTTTTTAGAATCTGGCATTGGCTGAAGAATAAATCTATTTTCTAATAAGCAAACCTTTCTTCTTCATTAATTAAAAATTGTAGAGGAGAGAATTCTGGTCATAATGACAGTTAGATCATTAAAATCAGCCCAGTGAATTACGAGATATGAGCATTTTTGTCTTCGCGACTATATGTTTACTTATTTGTGTAAACAAAGAAATAAACATATAGCCGCGAAGACAAAAATGCTCATATCTCGTGATCTACTGGGTCAATTTTAATGATCTAACTGTCATTATGACCGGAATTTTCTCCCCTACGATTTTTTAATTAATAAAGAAGAAAGGTTTACTTATTAGAAAATAGATTTATTCTTCGGGCAATGCCAGATTCCAAAAAGACAAAAATTACATAGTAAACATATCTCCGCAGTTTATTATGTTTTTTCACTGGTTCACATGTGGATCACGAATTAAGTTAAAATATTGATAATTCAATTCTAATAACATAACACATCTGTTACATCACACAATCAAACATACTACAACAGTCTGTAAGTTAACAGTATAACTGATATGAATATTCTTCAAGTAAAAACATCGACAATTCAATTCCAATAACATATTTCGCCTGTTACACCAATACAATCAAACACACTACAATAGTCGGTGAGTTAGTAGTATAACTAACAAGAGTGTTTTTCAAGTCAAAAATACGATAGTTTAATCCTAATAACATATTGCATCTGATCGTCAACACAATCAAATACACTACAACAGTCGGTAAGTTAATAGTGCACCTGATATGAATATTTTTCAAGTCAAAAATATCGACAATTCAATTCTAATAACACATTTTGTTACGTCAACACAATTGCGAGTAAGTTAATAGCATAACTGATAGTGATAGGCAATCGGCTGTTTTCTAAAAATCCCGCGCAGGATACGGGTCACGCGCGTGATTTGTAGGATTGTTTTTTTATATTTCGGAATCTTACGGAAATGGGTCAAAATTTACCTCAACCCAGAATATTCTGGAACCCACCAGATTTATGACACTGCCCGAATTATATAATACAGTCAGACCTCTCTAAATGTAATGTGATGGGACCATATGTAAAAATTTGCCAAACGTGCACTTAGAGAGGTATTGCAGTAAATTTTCAAATACAAAAATGTTAATACTTATAATAATTAGCAAATTGGGGCAAGAAAAAATTAGAAAAATTTCATTGTGTTTTCGGTAAATAGTAGACTTAAATCTGTATCATCGTTGCTACTATAACCATCATATTCATCTTTACAAAGTAAATTTTCAATAATTAATACATTATCTAAACTTTGTTTAAATTGTAATTAATCTTTCCATAAATGTAATGAATTCATTCTCATTTGGCTTGTGGGCGATTTTTACTAGTTCTTATTAGTGTTCTCTGATTGGCCATTTCTTTTTTAGAGGTTTGTATTACCCGTGCAAATAAGTGAATGCGAGAGTTAGCTGCTTCTGACACAAATTACACGTGACCATGGGTCTATTGAACGCATCATTAAGATTTTATATTCATGGCTGTGTATATTCTTAAGGTTTAAAGAAATTCGTAACGCTCATTAAAACCCACCTCCTCATGAAATCTGAATTCTTAAAATAGACTAACTCTAAACATGCCCTAACACTAAAAAATTTTGAAATTATAAAAATCGATGTTTATAGTCGCAAATTTGCCAAATAGTCTGTTAAACTCTACTTTTCAATTAAAATTTCATCAATGAAAAAGATCTTAAAATCACGAATTAATTATTATTACAAATCAATATCATGCCTATACATGTTGGCAAAATTCCAAACTATATAGTTTGGGTTTGGGCATGCCCAAATCCAAACTCTGGCCAAACTTATATCTTAAAAATTCTTATTAATTTAAACAATTCAGATATATTTATAGCTATATATAATATATTTGCAAAATTTTAAGATCACTTTTTTGATCAATTTTTTATAAATAGCAATTGTATCATGCCATGAAGCCCGAATATTCTGATTGGTCAATTTTATTCAAAACAAATACAAAAGATCTGCAGTTGAAAATCAAAACAAACATCCTTCACATTATGGAACTAAAAATTAAGGACAGCTTCACAAATTTTTATAACGAAAATAATAAAAAAGCAAGTCCTGATTCACTGTCATTTTTAAAATTTCTTAAATATTTTGAGAAACAGCAACTTTTGGATTCATCATTTCGTAAACCTATATTTAAAGTATATAGTAATAAAATAGCTACACTCTATCGTAAAAGAAAAAATTATAAACAAAATAATCCAAAACTCGAAATAGTGAGCAACGCATATAAAACTTTGGAGGTCCAGTAATATTTCATTTTTATTTTTCTGTCAAATGATGATAATTTTCTGATGACAGTCCATGTAAAAACAAAAACAAATAAACATTGATGCAATAACACTACGATTCAGCAAGTTAATATCGACATTATAATATCCATGGTAGGTGTAATTAGACACCTATGATGTAAGCATACATCGATATTATAATATCTAAAGTAGGTGTAATTAGACATCTATGATATTAGTTTGCAATAGGTGCAATTGTAGTTAAATGTTAATTTGTTAAAATCGATCTATTCTAGACATATTTTGATATAAATTATTTTTATTTAGAATGAAAAGAACTCCGCTGAAGTAAACTTATTTTGGGTTAGATATTCCATAGATGAATGGAAGTAATCAATAGATGATAGCAAATGTAAGTACTAGCAGATATTTAGATATTTAGTTAATAAACATATAATCTGACTTTCGATTATGGTAGTTGATGTGTTTCGATGCCCATATACGAATTTGCGGCGTGCATTTTCTTTGTGTACTACAAAAAATGAAATAGATACGTTAATAAAATTTGCAAATTCACTCGGGCCTGATGAAAAAAAAACTCTATTAGCAACTGGAAAAGAGAAATATTTGAAGCGTTTAAAAAATAAATTTCAAAAAATAAAGGTACTGGTATTAAATTTAATGTATTCTTAATTAATTGTAATTGTCACTAGTAAAGGTAGCTACTAATTTAAAATTGTATATGTATATTTAAGTCAGCTGACCTGTCAATTCCGTTTATGACGGAGGGCTACGAAAATATTCAGCAAATCTTTGCCACGATTATTGATTATGATGATTTTACAGCTCTAGTTTATAAAGATCCCACAAATCCACTATTGTCAGGAATACTGGACTTTGCGAGCCCCCATCCATTGCTAATAAAAATATTCTCTCGCAGATTAATTAATATCCTGAGCAAAACTGAAGAATTCAATTTCAATAACGAAATACGAGTTTATTTTGAATCTATGATAAATAACAGCGAAGCTGAAAAACCAACCAATTGTTTGATTTCTAATCATGATTTAAAAGTGTGTATTAAAGCAATAAAATTTTTGTAAGTAATTTTTATCTGTCATCATCTTAAATGTTGTATACATTTTTCTAACTTATAAGACCATAATACATTATAGCAAGCACATTTGGCATCAAAGACAAATGTCTTAATATCAATGAATCAACATATACTGATGATATGTTTACTTCTATTATGAAAGATTTTTGCCTGAATGGTAAATTATATGATTTAAACATTTATAATTACATTTTGCTAATTAAATTATTATATAGTGGGGAACTTGAAACAACTTGCTCCCGCCACTGTAGGCAAGGTTTACATGAAGGTTCCAATATTATGGAACTTTCTTTATTGTCAGAAATGGAACTTAGCGTTGGAAATTTCAAAACTACATTTCTTGACATTGATAAGTCTAAAAGAGGTCATAAGATCGATGCGGCAATTGGAATACGTTTAATGAACGAACACCTTATCCAATTTTTGATAGTAGAATCCAAAAAACCAGGCACAGATCCTAGCAATGACAAAAAAAACAATTGCAAGAACAATGTGATCAAATTAATGAAATGGGTTGTTTTTATGAAGATAAATTTAAAAAATTTATAACAAAAGATTTGCTTAAATTAATGCACAGCTTATTTGTAATTGGAGCAAGGATTTCAGGTAGTTATTCAGTTAATTTATGAAATGTACTGTAGATTGTTTAATTTAACTTAAAGATTAAATTTTATAAAGATGATCAACTAGAGATCACTGTTTACGATATTCCAGGAAGTTTAATAGGTCGACGACGTTTGTTTTGACAAAATGTATATGTACTGTCTAAAACGCAATTAAAACATCATGCTGTAGATTATCTTGAATCTTTAGTAGGAATTAAGGTATAAATATTAAATCGTATGTTATAATTTATATTGTATGCTTATATTGTATGTTATGTCTTATTTTTATTTAATAGAAGTTGCTAAAAAATTTAAAATCACAACTTCGAGATACTGAAGACATTTTAAATAAATTGGTTAAACAAGGTGACAATAATAATAAGTTACAAATAGACATACGTAATAGAACCATTGTTAGGAATAATCGTAATTCCTCAGGTGCTATGTAAGATTTGCGCAAGATCTAAAATAAAATAAACCTGAATATGTTCAAGACAAAATTAAATGATATTATCACATGTTTATCACATTTAAATTTCATGCCGTTTACGTGAAATTGAAATTTTACTTTTTAAGATTAATTTTGCACAAAACATGCCTACAATATACAGTACCTTACCATATTATTGTGGACTAGAGGTGCTGTTATTTGTTTTCCTATTTAAATTTACAGATATCTGTAAATTTGTTTAGCAGTTAGTGATACAGATAACAGAGTGTCCAAATTATACAGTATGGTTTTGACGATTTTCCTAATGTTCAAACAATATAAATTGAATTGAAACCGCATAATCTGGACACTCTAGAAGAGATAATATGCAAACAAAATAAAATTTTACGTGATTTCTATAAATAGCTAATTTTCATATATCATAATTTTATAATCATTCTACGTTATACTATAGATTAACCTCTACACACAGAGCTCTGCGTTATTTAGTCAAAGAAAAAATGGAAATTTTTTTAGATATCAACAAAAGACAGGAGCAAAGGTTTTGGACAGGATGTGGCTGCTTATAGAATTACTCAACCTTGCGTATTGTCCTATGCAGATGTAAATTACAACAAGTTCCTGAAAGTCATTGAAGCCAGTCACGAAACGCCTAATTTCAATGACTCTTTGATTCGAAGGTTAGTATGATTTTTTGTTTCAAATCTTTTATTAAGTGACAAGACAAAACAGATTTTATTATCAAAAGACTAAAACGTTGTTAAATGTAAAGAAAAATCAAACTGCAAAAAAGTGAATATATTATTTGCCAGTAGTGTAAAATTTAAAAAAACTAATGGCTATACTCATAATTGTAACTAATTGCCCCACCAACCTTAAATTCAAGAAAAAGGTTCTGTTATCAGTAAAAACAGCGGATAAAATTGTGATGTTACTGTTAAAAAAAATCAATCCTAAAAATAAAACTACGCATATAATAATAAAAGTAAAAACAATGTATTTCAATTTCTTCGAGTTTTGAGAGTCTTGAGGATTATTATTGTTGATGATAACTGTTGCATTATTCACATTCACTTCTTCATTTTGTTGGTTCCATATAACACAATTTTCATTTTGCGATTCTTCGCCAAAACTTTGAAAACATTGACTCTTTAAAATACCACAAACAAGACAACTACAATTTCTAAACTCTTGTAAAGGCTGGACAGTTACATTTGAGACTTGAGACGCGAAAGATGGTTGTCGTTGGAGGTTATTATTAATTTGAATGTTGGTTTGCACAGGAGTCGAAGGGGTTGAATTGAGTAATTTCTATGATGATTATTAGTGTGTTGAATCTCAGCTGGCATATAATTTGATCATTATTAATAGTGTTGATCTTAGTAATTTGAGGAAGTTGATCAAGTCCGTTAATATAAGGGTGCTGAGGAAATTGATCGGGTCTGTTAGCTTGAGGGTGCCGAGGTTGCTGAGCATATCTATTTATAATTTGAGAATGTTGAACAGGTCTAAAATCATTATTAATATTGTTGATCTCAGTAATTTGAGGAGGTTGATCAGGTCCATTAATACAAGGGTATTGATCAGGTCTGTTAGCATGAGGGTGCCGAGGTCCATTTAAAATTTGAGGAATATAATGAGAATGATAGTTGGGACTAGCGAAAGGAGGTTGTTGACTAAATTGGTTAGGGCAATCAAATTCATTTATTTGAGAGTTTGATTCATTGTGAACTGAGGTTAGTACTATATCCCTTCTTGCAAATTTTGCGTACAAACAATAACCGTCACATACAGAACAGCTGTCAAGGTAATGTCTTGACATCTTTTTGACAAAGAACTTTCTTATAGTTGTAGGATTTTGGGCTCTTATATAATACTTGCGAATTTATTGAAAAGCTGCACTTTACTATGCGTTTACACTATTTTAAATCGCTTTCAACCCCTGAGCTGCCTCAACGAGTAAAGGGTTTCATCAAATGTCATGTTTGAACTATCTTGGTCAGTCATAAACTTACCAGTTTTAGTAAAATAAAACATCTTACGCGTGTTCAATAATCATTTTGAACAACTGCAAGGATCAATCATTAAATTTGGTGTTGCATAAAATTAGCTATTGCAAGAGCTTCAAAAGAGGGATTCTAATAGATGAACTGTCACGATGTTTCAGTCAATAGACTTGCTAGTTTTGACAAAATTACATGTGTGACATATGGGCTGATTTTGTTTTTTGGGCCTTTTTTACATATATGTAAATCATTTTTTTAGGGTTTATTTTGTGATCAACAAATCACCTGATTGGCTATTACATTTTAAAATCGTAATAAACAAAATTTTTAATATATGAATTATCGCGTATAACCAATCGTCCGTCCTTGGAACCCATCAAAAAAAAGTAAAGGTAATTGTTAATTGTGAAAAGTATGCTTAATTTATATATATTTTCTAATATAATAGTTTTTTTACTTGTATTTTGTTTATAGAACGTATTTAAATAGATTTGGCTTTGTAAATAGATATATTCAAATTTAATACAGAAAAGCATATGAAATACGTACCTTAGTTTATTAATTTGTGAAAAATCTACTTAAATTCTGTTCTCACAACAATTTAAGTATTGGGCTGAACTGAAAATAGAAGGCTATTCTGAAAAACATATATAACTAGACGTTCTGTCCATATTGGTATAATACAGTATTTTGAAGTACCGTAGCTATCTGTCAAACCTCCCTAATCCAATTTACATAGCGAACAAGGTTTGTATTAATATAGCTATTGCTGTATTGTATGGATTTCTAAGTGTAATTAATTATACACAGGTTTAATTATAGTTATCATATGAGCTTTACATAACAACCCGTGTATCGCTATTTATTAATTAATAATTAAAATTTTTTATATTACAATTATTTTAATTTATTCGAAAACTTTATCTTAATTATTTTAACTTATTTTTTTCTCTTTTTAAATATCGAGCAACAATTCCAATATTTATATTTGTTGCAACTATAGAAAAAAATCTTAACAACTTGTAAATCGGTTTTAATAAAAAAAGTTTTTAATATTAGAATCAATTCGATGAACTATTTTATATAAATATACGAAATTTTTAAACAACCTTACAAGAAAAACAAATAGTCTCAAATTTGAATCAAGATTATAAAACTTTAAAAATGTTTCTCGACCCCATTAATTTTTCGTCCAACAATTAAAAAATTTTAAAAATCTCTCAGTTATGATAATTTTAAAAATTACCAAATATAGTTTTTGCCAGCTATGAAAATTTTGAAATAATTTAACTGAATATAGTCTTCGCATGGTTATAAGCTTTAAAAATCGTTCGACCAATATAGTTTTCTCCCAATTAAAAAATTTTAAAATAACCAAATTTATTTTACGGACTAAAAATTTAAAGAAGCGTTTATTAAATATATATTTAAAAAAAACAAAATAACCTGGCTAAATAAAGTTTTGAAATTTAATAATCCTAATTATATTACTGGTAAATGGATAACTCTATATGCTTACCTCGAAAAGTGAAGTATTGGACACTTGAAATAATGCTGATTTCAAATAAGCATAATGAGAATGATACTCACGAGTTAGGTAGTGACGAACTTTGCATTAATGCCATTTTTCTTTGTCCTTGTAATTAGGGATTATTTATAGCTGGCACGTTAGTTGGGTTGAGTGAATAAGGTATTTGTCCCATGGTTAAGTGCAAACCTGAAATATTTAGTATGCTAAATCCATTTAAATACTTACAATATATGCCTATATAATACATTTTACTTTTAAGAAACTTTAAATTAGTGATCGATAAAGTATAAATAAAAATAATTAGTTATATATATACATGTACATTTTACAAATCAACAACTCTTTCTGCTGATCCTCACGGCCACACCTGAACAAGAAGAGAATTGTTAATATTCAAGTCAACACTATTAGCAACCAAGTCAAGCAAGCTTAACAAAAAAGACAAAGAACATAAATTCAGCTAGAGTCTATTAGAACGAAAATACTCTCACGCAAGAAATTACAGGTGTAGGCAAAGAAAAATACTTTCAAAAAAAAAAATTGAAAAATTTAAAAATTTGTGGGGCATTGGTAATACCCTGTAGTGCAGATCAGCTACAAACAAACGCGTTCGGAAGTAAACAAAAAGTAAACAAACAACTATAAACAACAAACGAACTAAAAAAGTCAGACACGTGTCAAATTAGGAAGCTATTTTTAGAACATTAAATATTGGCGTAGATAATCAATGATGAACCCCTATCTAGTACCGGATTGGAAAGTCAATTTTCTCAAAAAAGGTTGCCAAGCCATCAGATTAGGCGCTAGGAGTTGTATAGACTTACTTAGAAGGGAATGTAAAAATGTACAAATAATTGACAAGGAAATCTCAGTTGCAGTTCAAACAATCACTGCAGAGGAAGTCTATATTATAAGGCAGCTGATTGAAAACTATCCAAAAATTACAGAGCACCAACTTAAGCTAATTAAAGAAGACAAAAGACAAACTTACGATCAGAAAAGAAAAGGCCTCTTATTGGAAGCTGAAAGTGGTTTTATTGATTATGGAATTGAGGAAATGGAAGAACAAAGAAAAGTTCAAACTGAACAAATGTCGATTGACATAGAAGTATACAAAGAAAACGTCTCCAAAGTCTCGATGGACTTAGACTCAAATATTAATCAAGACAAAGATAATGAAGTGGACCCGCCTCAAGAAGCGAACATGGACTATATAAACAAGAATCAAGATATATTTACTCTTTTAGAATCACACAAAAGAAGGAAGAAGGAAGAAACTAAATCTTCAATGGAACTGGATATAAATTCAGACCAAGACGAAACAAAATCAGAGGAGAAGTTAGATCAGAGAACTGAAAATATAACAAGCATGGAAAAGAACTTATCTCAGCTAAATTCTTCTCTCAACAGAACCAGAGAAAGAGTCAGGAAAAACCTTACCCTTTGGGATATACCAAATGGGACTCCCGCGCGGCAAATTAGGAAAAATCTCAGTTACTATGGTAGGGTAACAGTTAAAGGATTTATGGCAAATGGAAAGTCAAAGGCAGCGTATGTAGAAATCGAGTTTAAAAATAAAAAAAGAAGAGCTGACTTAGAAAACGCATGGGCTGTACATTTTGAACTGGGAAAAATGGTCCGGATTACTCAAGGACACTATAATACAGAGTCACTTGTGGAAAGGAGTAAACACAAACTTATTTTGAAGAATGTCCCTAAAGCGGCAATTGAAACCACACTACTCAGACAGCTCAGATGTATTAACACAAAAGCTGTTTACATCTCGACTAATAGAAATGGAAACCAAAGGGGAACTGCATCCATCTATTTTGCGAACGAGCAAGACTGTAGCTCAGCTTTAGGAAAAACTGTGTATTACTATCACACTAAATTAGATTGGGTTTCTAGAAGTAACCTCGAGCCTAGAATTGAACAAGATGCTGGGAAAGGAAAAATCTCAACAGGTCCCAATGCTATAACTATCAACAGAGAATGTAGATTTGGTAAACCGAAAGAGAACTTTCAGGGGAACAAAGAGAAACCGATTAAAAACCATGGAGAATATGTGGAAAAAAGGAAGATAGAAACAGGAAACAATGAAAACCATAAACTTACATACTCCACACAAGAACAACTACAGGTCAACACAATACTATATGAAATACTCAATAGATTGGAACTAATTGAAAATAGACAAGCAGCAAGTAGAGCACAAGAGTGCCCTACTCGCTCCTAACGGGCACCCCAGTTGAACCAATGAGTATTAGTACTATGAGTAATGGTCTGGCCTCTTGTAGTACTGAAGTGAGTAAAAGCCAGAGAGACAAAGCCATAGTCTTGCGGGAGGACGTTAACAAATATGCAGCAGTTAAATTTGGAGTCCATAACATAAATGGCATGAAAAACAATATGCAGAAGTTACAGGAGGTGTGTGACTATGGTAAAGAACATAAATTGAACATCATTGGCCTGGTGGAAACAAACTTTAGCGAGAAAGAAGCAAAGTTTATAAATATCGAAAATTCTATATATCAGTGGTATTGGTCTAGTGCAGAATCGACCAAAAGAAAAGGTTCAGGAGTAGAAATCTTAATTGACGGGGAATGGAGCAGACATATTACAAAGGTAGAGAAACCGAACCCATATATGATAGGTATGACTCTTTCCTTTAAAAAGAACGCTTTTAAGATATGGATTATATACCTCTCTCCAAACGATAAGGGAAAAATAAAGGAAATCCAAAGGCAGCTAATGAGAGACATAGCAGGTGCTAAAGCCAATATACACCATATCT
>QKWP01000216.1:306629-356634 GCA_003550325.1 Gigaspora rosea | reverse complement strand
CAACAGACGATTGATTCAAGCAAACCCGTAGGACTTGAATCTTATTGAAACTATTATTGAATATAAATACAAAAACAATAGTGAAACCTATTCTTACATAGTTTTAAGATCATTGTCGTGTACTGCAAATAGTCTTGTGTTCTCGCATAGTTTACTCATTAGAATTTAGAATCTGGTCTTGAATATAAATATATAATTTCTAAGTATATTACAGTAGTGAATAGAAAGTAAGTATAATTCTATTGGTTAATCAGTGCGTCAAATGACTGACTGTTGTTATTAATCACCCTATAATTTTTGGGGTACAAACAAAATCAGCCGATATGATAAACTTTTCAGGCTTCAGAATTGCGTGTTTTAATAAAAACATTACTATTTTAAAGCGTCTAACAATCTCTATTGGCGTGGAAAATTGCGTGAAATTCTTTTTGTTTGTATGATGCTCTAAAAAAAAAATCGAAAATTCGAACTGTCTGTAGGGGTCATGACAATTGACTAAGAGGTTATCTCTTTTGAATAATACAGTATTGATATCAAGTGAATTATGAACTGTAATTTAAGCAATATCAAATTTGGCACTAATTTATATAGAGATGTTAAGTAGTTCTGACTAGTTTAATTTTTAAAGTACAATTTATATGTAACCAGCTAGTTTGACTAGTTCAGTTACATATAAATTGTACTGTAAAAGCCACTTTAATTATTTAAAGTTTATATAAATTTACTTTATCAATATATTTAACACTTTTGATTTCAAGAATGAAACCGGAATTACATGCTTGATAAAATCAATATTTTTTTGGACTTTATATATAAAATTAATTTATATTACTTGTAATTTTTATATTAACTCCAAATTACTGATTCATTTATAAACTGGTTTATGGATATATAAATTAAATTAATTTATATTACTTAAAAGACTTGAAATTGTAATTTTATAATTTTACTGTACGATTAAAATTTTTTATACTTTCGTAATACAAAAAGTTTGATTTCAATGTATAATTCAAACAAAATAAAATTTCACGTGATTTTCTGATGTGATTTTGAAGCCTAAAAAGTTTATCTTACATGAGATTCCACCAAACTACAAGTCTATTGACTGACCTTAACTAAACTAAAGTAATTTTTATCTGCTATCATGCATTGGAATTAAAGTGTCAGTCAATAGACTGCTTCAGTAAAAAATATCTCCATAAAAATCTGGTTTTAAAATGATTCATGATTATACTAATCACAACAGTACATTACGTGGCTTTTCTTATACTTTAAGAACTTTATTGAACTAACAATAGGAAATAAAAACTTTAGTTTTTCACTAACAAATAACATACGTGTATATAATATGCAGCCTTGTCATTTATTTCCAAATTTTAACTTTTCTAACTCGTAAAAATGAATACAAGTTAAGAAGATTTTAAACAAGATGTACGATAGTTTACACAACTTTTGGAATTATTGCTTTGGTGTTTATATTTTATTCAATAATTCATAAGTTGACTGAGATTATCTCAATTTTTTGTATAAAACTACTTTATTTAAAGTTCCAATCACTATTGTAAAATTATAGAAATATTTACAATTTCAAATGTTATAATGTTAATATGAAAACAGTTTTATAATAAGTAATAAAATTTTATTTTTACAATGATAACGATAATATAAAAAAAATTATGTATAAATTAGTAATGTATAAGTTCATTCTTATCTGTTTTTATGTATAAATTATATTAGAAATCAAGTCTGTACATATATAAAACCATTGAACTCTAATTTTAAAGTAATTTATAAACCAGAAGCAATAATGTTAATGCTAAGGGGAGTAACAAAAATCAGGTGATTTTTTAGGGGGGGAGGGGGGTAAAAAAAGTTGAAATATATATAAGAACCTGACTATTTATATATTGAGGAAGAGGGAGGGGGTAGGCCTCTGATAAAAAATAATCAGGTGATTAATGACACTGCCCTAATTGTACTTATTTTTAAGGGTTATACGATAAGACACATCTCGCGAATTACATCACTTTGAAAGGTTGCAAAGTTAATAAGCTTCAAGCAACGAATTAAGAACGGTCCGAATTTCTAGCCTTTCAAAGAATAGAAATTATAACACTGAATATAAGTTTTAATACGATAAATACTATTAAAGTTGTTTAAATATTAAATTCAAAAATTATAACTAAAATATTTGCCCAAAGTGGGTTTTCTAAAAGAAATCGAAGTAAGAGGTAATAATTCTAACGTTAATTGCAAATTAATTTTGTCTACTTACGTTTCGATTTTAAAAACAAGTGCAATGTTGGATACGCTTTCATTAACTTTGTGGCTGCCAGGTAAATTCTTTATATGTGCCTTATTATTTATTCCCTTTTCCTAACTCTAATATTTTATATATTGTTTCAAAATGCCGTACTTTCTTTTGTTGAAGCACGTGTTGGAAAAAAATGGTGTGCATTTCTGTTATTTCCATGTTTTTATACAAATGTCACGCAGCCCTTGTAATAAATAATCATTTTCAAAGGCCGAGCTTCAATTCTGACAAGATTTGTGAATTATCGTATGCCAATGTCCAAGGCAAAAACGCGCTTATTTGAAAGTTTAGAAATTCCAAGTAATGATAATTAACTAATTGATGTATATGATAATAAAAAAACTCTTTTTTGATATATTATGATTATTATTTTTAGTGTTATGTCGGAACATCCTTCCGAATACCGTCCTATACTCTTTTATACTGCGGGTCCCATGCAAGGTTATGAAATGCCCTTCCCAAGACCTGATAACATTTTGAAAAGCAAATTGCTTTGAGAGAAATTCTTCGATAGTAATGGTTTTACTACTTAAATGTAGGAGTTCTCTTTATTTATTTATTTTTTTCATATTTTTTTTTTGCTATTATTTGAGAGGTGAAAGGAAATTCAACAAAAAATTTTTATTATGTGCAATCAGGATCTTGTGAAATTTTAGACATACTCATTTTGTGTGTTGTAATTTATAAAATCTTTTTTTTCATGAAAATAATAGATTTTTATCATTTTATTGTTCCCATTTTTTAAATATTCGGATTTAGTAACATATCGTAAGAACAAAGAATTAATAGTGTAGTTAAAAAATTTAGGTGTGCTTTACGAAAAAAAATGGGACATTTATCCGAATCAAAATAGAGTAGATCGAAATGAGTTAATTGTACATTTTCATCTATTAAATTTTCTTTTTAAAATAGTGTAAAATTTATTAAATGAAAAGAACTGTTTTTGAGAATTGTTAGAATAATTTCTTTAAATCTATAATCGCCAGTCAGAATGAAATATTTGTTATGACGGCCAAATTTATTGTTGTTGGTTAGTGTTCATCACAGATCGGTCCCGGGCTGGTTCTTTAAGAATCCGGACCCGTACCGAAAAATCGGGTCAGGTCCAAATTGGACCCGAAACTGAAAAAACTTGGAACAGACTCGAATACAGCCAATCAACATGCATTATTTTATACACTCCGAGCCCAACTAAAGACTTGGAATCAAAATTTTCAAAAATAACGGACCCGGATTCGAACCTGGGACACTATTGGTCAAAATTAACCTTAATTTACGCTAAAAATTTTCAGGTATCATATAAATGGCACATCACTAGTTGTGATTAGACGCTTTATAATAATGAAACACAGCCTGAAAAGTTTATCTTACATGAGATTCCGTCCATTGAAGGTTAAATTATAGACTAATGACAGAAATACGTATAGAATTATTTAGAGGTGTGAACTGTGAATTACAGTACATATAAATAAACTGTAGTTTATTTTAAAACTACAGTTAACTACAGTTTTACAATAAACTACAGTTAACTACAGTTTTACAATAAACTACAGTTTATTTATATTAACTAATAGTTTACGGATTGCACCTCTTAAATTATTTATACAATGCACATGGAAAGAGATTGTTAACAGATAAAAAATTATATTCGGCAAACAATTATTTATATTTTATTGTAACACAAAGAACAGCACGTTCGAATACGCGTACTAAGCCTCAAAAATGCTGCGTGATAATGCACAGTTGCGAAAAATCAGGTCTTTGTTGTAAAAAAAATTTTTTTGAATAAAAAAAGTTTATTCTCTAATATAGTGAAATGCATTTCGAACCAGGTTAATTTATAATAAAAATTTTTTAATTTCCAATATAGTGATGGGACTAACGATGCAAAAAAAGGGTGATTCTTAATTGTTGCATTTAATAATTTATGAATAAGTAAATTTTTTAAAGTAGTTTACGGCATGAGTTGATTTAATTGTTATCATCCACAGTCTCATCACTAATTCCAATACACCGAATCTTTTTGGTAAGAATAATATCGAAATTAGGTTAATTGTTGCAACAGCTATCATCATGTGACTTAATACCATAACAAAAAATTATTAAAATGATAATTTGTTAAGTACAAAATAATAACATGAACTGGTTTAATAATTAAAAGATATGTATTATAATAATAATATAATAATAATTTTTTCAAAAAAAAAAACTGAAAAGAAAATTTCTCAAGACCTGATTTTTCACAAATTTGCATTATCGTGCAGTACTAGAATTACGTGTTCTAATATTTCTTTTTTGAATAAACAAGTATTTTATTATAATTATTATTATTATGTAAGAAAAATCGCGTGTTAAGCCCCAAAATGCTGCACGATAATGCACATTTGCAAAATCAGGTCTCAAGTAAATGTAAAAAAAATTTTCTATTGTTCTTATTATTATATGGTTCTTACAATTATTAAAAGGCGAGAATTTGTTATGCAGAGTTAGATTTCTATGAATTTATTTAAAATTGTTAGAAGTAACTTTTAGGCTGTGCGATATCGCATTTCTTAAATATAAATTGCAAAATGGATTTCTTCAATATCTTTTGCTTTACAATATTTTTATTTATTTGCTATTTAATTATCGATTTGTCCCAAATCGAAGATAAATTTATTCTTGTGATAAATGATGATGAAGAGTCAGTAAAAGCAACAAATTACAATTCCGTAAAAGAAACAACTACCGAAGTAAAAGGAAAGAATGGCGATATTAATATTCTCTGAGAACAAATTGATGATGATGAGTCAGTAAAAGCAATGAATTACAATTCCGTAAAAGAAGCAACTGCTGACTTAGTAAAAGAAAAGAATATAAATAAAAAAAGGCATGGAATTGAACGAATCAGAAAAGAAAGTTTACTCCTCAGGCAAAATGATCGTGTCAGAAATAAATATTTGCATCTTAAAAAAGAAAATGAACGTAATTTTACAAACTCGGAACATTCAAACAACATCATAAAGAATAAGAGAATTTTGTCAGATTTGGAAATAGAAAGACTTTTAAATAAATTATATTTAATCGATCCATCATTAGCCTACATATGGTGTCAAATCTTTAAATCTGAAAGTGACATTGAAATTATTGAATCGAAAATTAAAGATCTCGATGCATTTATACATAAGCAGCTAATCCCAGAATTCAAGAATGTTCTTAATTATTTTTAATTTTATCAGATTAAATATTAAAAAGGTAACACTTCTGGCAGATTTTCCAGGAACGAAGAATTAAATTAGACGAATCACATAATTATGAAAATTGAGGCAACGCCACTTCATGTGGCCAATCAGAATTGCGCAATCAGATTGGTCACATGAAGTGTCGCTGTATCAATTTCGTGATTACTTAATTCGTCTAATTCTTCGTTCCTGGAAACTTTGCCAACTTTGTCGGGGGTGTTACCTTTCTATATTTCTTTCATTTGTCATTTTTGGCACAAATTTTAGTTTACAAATTCTTAATGTGGATTTAAGTTGACCAGCCAGATGACATGGTACAATATAATTTCTTGTAATATGTTATACAGTATAAAAAGAGTTTTTTCACGAGTTCATTATAAAATATATACATGTCTCTAAAAAAAAAAAATTAAATTAAAAAAATAAAGTAACGTTCGTTAGCACATTCGAAGCACATTTTATTATGAGTGACAAATGAAATTAAATATTACAGCAGTCGAATCATAAGTTTTTATTAATGTTTGAACAAAGAGTGCGAGAATGGGTCTTATAATCCATATAACTGATAAGCAAAAAAACGGACTCGTAGTCCCATCACTACTTACCACTTATGTTTCAATATTACTTTTGAAGATTTTGGTTTATTATCATTCCTTTGTTAGTAACTTTTAATTAGTCTGTGTGACACCTTAACGAATATATAAAGCGCATTTTTTTTTTTTTTTTGGAGAGTTAAAATGATAAAAAATTTAGATTAGTTATATCCGATGAGGAAGAATAATAACCCAAAACCTATTCATAGCATTGAGAAATTTATTTTGTGAACTCGGTTTATTGCTAAACGTAATTCTTGAATAAAGTATCTGCACTTTTTTACAAGTGCCAAACACAGCTGTTAAAACATAATATTTCAAAGAGTTGTGAACTGATAAATTACCAAACAATATAAATAAACTGTAGTTTTAAAGTGAACTATAGTATAGTGATGTGTCCCGAAATCAATTTTCTGCATTTAATATGAAAATGGATTTCGGGTCTGATTGAGAATCGATGTTCTTGTCTGCATTAGAGAGGATCTTTCTGTAGAGATGCGATCCGGATATCCGTTAATAAAATTATTATTAAAAAATTCGGATATCCAAATATCAAAAATTTTAAATAGGAAAACGGATAACGGATTACATCTCTACCTTTCTGAATTACAATAGTAGAAAGCGGCTGGGAAGTTGGTGAATATGATATCCTCTAGCACTGATAAAAATGAAAATTGTATTATTTAATCATTTTTATTAATTCAAAATTGTTTTTTTAATTAAAATTTTTGGAATCGTTGTTGCGATAAAATAAATTTCTTTCATATATAAAATATGACAAAATAATTCGAGTAATAAATAAATAATAATAATTTTAAATTTATATTTACATTTATATTATAAGATCGTAAAGACAATTCAGAAAAGGAACACAATAAATAAAATTTACAGGGATATCAAAGTTTAAACTCTTTGACCGTTAAATTCTATTATTATATCTAATATCCCACTATCTTTACTAAATAGTTCAGTATACACTCCTGCGAAATTTAAATTCTTAGAATATTTAATAAAAATATCAAGATATACATCAAAAGGAATAGAAGGACCGTTATAAACTTTACGCTTTACTCACTTGTAAATTTTGCGATTAAATTTATTTCTTCTTCCTGTGTACATATTAACATATATAAATTTATCTAATTCAAAAATCTTAGTGATAAAAGCGTTAATTATTTGGTGAGAGTTACTTCTGTTTAGCATTTTAGATGCTAGACGTACGCCATCCCAGTTATAGTGCTGCGTAACAACTCTTGTAGTATTATTATTTATTACGCCTCTCGAAACATTCGTTATTTCCCAGCCTCTTAATGAACAAGTTACTTGAATGTTCCGATGTTCGACAAGTTTGTCGAGTGTACTTCTATATCGTGTAGTGTCCTCAACATACATATCAAAACGGTCGGTATAAATATAACGCAGTGATATGGCCTCTCTAAAGCTGTTTTTTCATCCACTAGATCATTAACACTGACATGAACTATATCGAAACCATCGGCAAAATTGGAACTGTTCACGTATGGTAAATTAATTATACGATCAGTTTTCATAACTATAGTCATTTCTTTGTTTCCTTTACGCCCATATGGTATGTGCCGCGTGGTTGCTGCTATAAATTCATATCTTATATTATTTTGCACATTATTTGGTGACATCGCCTGTAAAAAAGTATTGGTTATTACACTAATACTTTCACTTGTTATCAATTTAAACTTAAAATATTGAGTTGACATCCATGGATGATTATCGGATGTTAAAACATGCTCTGGTTCTTTTGAATGACCATAAAAGCTAGGAAACGTGGTAATGCGAAATTGTTTATCATTTTGAAAACTTTTCGATAATGTTAAAATAAAAGCTTTAAAATTGGTGGCAATATATAACGTTCCTGAAATTTTCGCCGGGAATGCCGATAACAAATTTCACTATCATTAAAAGGTACTAAATTTATTATAATAAATATATTCAGTTTATGTGCAAGCAATAATATTACCATTGACAATGTAAATTACGTAAATTAATAGATCCGGCTTATTATAATAAGTGAGTCATGATCCAATCACTAAATTTTCCAAGAAAAGATCAAGTATTCTAATTTTGACGAATCCACCAAGAGATTATTTTTATTTTATTTTATTTTATAATATAAATAATATGATATTATTTATATTTTGTGTTTTTACAATAAACACGTAGTGATGGGACTATGGATGCTAAAAATTAAATCAACGCATGCAGTAAAAAATCCACTTATTCATAAATAATTAAATGCGACAATTAAGAATCACCCCTTTTTAGCATCCACAGTCCCATCACTTAGAAGTGCGATCCGTAAACTATTAGTTAATATAAATTAAACTATAGTTTATTGTAAAACTGTAGTTAACTATAGTTTTAAAATAAACTACATTATTTATATGTACTGTAATTCACAGTTCACACCTCTACCATCACTACTTACAGATAATCACTTTTGAATTAAATATACAATATCGAAAAAATTTCTGTTATAAATTTATATTCATCATGTGGCTTTTGAATTCTTTACCTGTAATGTAATTTTACATATTTAAGCTATAAACCGGTTTTTAAATGATTAACAACCAGATTATGCATAGCATAATTTAATTTATGATCCACAATTTCTTACATAGCGAAAAAAAGATGGGTGCGGAAGACTAGTTATGAATTAATTCTACCAGAATGCACATCTGATTGCCCATGAACTTGAATAAATAACTTGAACTAATGCTTTATCTTTATATTATCTACGAAAAATATTTATGTCAAGCAACAAATACCAGAATTGTCAAAAAACCAAGTTCATAAAAAAGGTTCACAACTTGTGTATTTCGAGCATTAATCTATTTTATATTATACTTTTAATATAAATTTAATTTGGATTTCTATCCATAACAATGAAAGAAATTTTGGCCGTGATAGAGATACCTTCTCTTTCATATTTTATCATGTTTCAATTAGTTATTTGGTTATTACAATATTTGATATGTCATTTTACTCGCCGCAATACCATCCTTTATAATTTCCCCGGCAACTAGTTTTTGAGATTGCTGCTAAATACCAGTCTGAAAACGAAAAAAAAAAAATAAATAAATACAATGAGGATTTAACTAAAAGCAATAAAATTTAATTGGCAATTTAATTGACCAAAGCTCACAAAAATTGAGACAAATCTTTGTTAAAATGAAATCGAATTAGATACTGCCTTCAAAATATTATTTATATAAATGTAAATTTAATGTGACTTGTTTCATGCTTTTTTTTTTTTTTTTTTTNTTAATTCGTGATCCGTATACCAACCAGTGAAAATATATAGTAAAATGTGGGGTTAATTAATTAGTGTTTTTTCAAATTTCAGGAATCTGGCACTGTCCGAGCAATAGCGACTTTTTTTACTAAGCTAACCTTTCTTCTCCACTAAACGAAAGTTGTAGAGCACATTCTTGCGATTCTAACCGTGGTAAAATAATTAAAATCGGCCCAGTAGATCACAAGATATCGTTAAAAAACGTTTCGCGACCATATAAAGTTCCTATGTAAACAATATTATTGTTTACATAGGAACTTTATATGGTCGCGAAACGTTTTTTAACGATATCTTGTGATCTACTGGGCCGATTTTAATTATTTTACCACGGTTAGAATCGCAAGAATGTGCTCTACAACTTTCGTTTAGTGGAGAAGAAAGGTTAGCTTAGTAAAAAAAGTCGCTATTGCTCGGACAGTGCCAGATTCCTGAAATTTGAAAAAACACTAATTAATTAACCCCACATTTTACTATATATTTTCACTGGTTGGTATACGGATCACGAATTAAATATTTTCAATCAAAAAAAAAAACTCAAAAAATTTTAACAACTTTTCGATTTAATTTTTATTTTTAATTCTTGGCACTTTTAGATAGTGATTTTGGTATGAAGTCGAAATTAATACTTTATGTAGTTGTATTGCTATCTTGGGCGATTTTAAAATTTACGGTAAACTTGAAATTGGATTGAAGATCAACTTCTTTTCCTTTTCTGTTTTTGGTTATTGTTTTTTTCTCGTGATTTCTTTTCGGTAGTGGCGTGTTTAGTAATTATTTATTTAAGTTTTATTGTATTAATAAGATCAAAAGCTTCGTTTTTATCTCTTTTGATATTATTATATCCTGAAATGTTGTAAGATGCTTTAAGACAAGTGACAATGAATTTAATTTCATCACTTGTGCTAGAAGTAAGTTTGAAAAAATGTCAAATGCTTCTTTATATTTTTTTTTACTATAATCTTTTTTTTTCAACTTTTTTAATTTGCGTATTTAGATTTTTCTTTTTGGTCTTATATTGCATTTTTTCTATAAAGCTCTAATGATATTTGAAAATCACTTTATGTTCCTATCATAATGTAGACATGAGATCCGTTTCTGAATTAATAGAATTTATGAAAATGATTATTATAGCTAAATTGAAACCATCATCTTTTTGTACTATGAAGATGTTTTCAAAATCAACATCATAATTTTTTGTCCTTTAGGTATATTACAATCGTCAACCAATAATGAAAGATTCAAGGTGCTTGTATTTGTGCAATCAAAATCTCGTGATGATTTTAAAAGTTGTGCACTCTTTTGGTTCGTTTTTATTATTCTTTGCACTCATTGCTTTGGTTTGCTTTCTGATTTGGATTACATTAGATGGATTTGTTTATAAGGTACTGTACTAATTATTTTATATTATGTAGTTTTATTTGTAGCCGAACTTAATATTCATCAATTTGCGGAATCAGGATTTATAGTGCATGCAATTTATTTGTTCAATTATTTTACCTTTTGTCATTTATTTAATATCTGTCCAAGAAAATTTGTTGGAAATTCTATTGTTTCGTTAGTTTCTTTAGTTATACAAATAAACCCTAACAATAAATCATATAATTAATTACAAAACTTAATTCATTAATTTGAAAACACAGTTCTAGCGAAATAAATCAATTTTTGTAATTCGCGTTTAAATTGAAACCACAATTTCTAGCGAAATAAATCAATTTTTGTATAATTCTGCTCGCTCTAAAAATATTTTTTCCGTAAGATAAACGTGACTTTAATCATTTTTTAAAAATTAATATAATACAAAAAAATATTTTTCGAACAAGCAAAATTATGCACCGATAAATTCTGGGCACTTGACATTTCTAACCTCAATTAATTTTATTTTAGCTTCGTTAGTCCCATCACTAATTCGCAAATATTGAATTTTTTTAATTCTGCATACATTGAATTATTATCTGGGCGCACCTACATTTGTTCCGTGTTCGTGAATTTTAATTGAATAAATAAACCTAAATTTAATTGAATTTATTTTTCTTAAATCATATCATTTAATCAACATTAAAACTAAAGCATTAGCACATATTACTTTTAATATAATATAGAGATGCGATCCGTATCCGTTTTTTATATACAAAAATCGGTTCAAACCGGGTGTTTATATATAAAAAACGGACACGGATCGCATCTCTAATATAATATACTATGCATTTAGGGAGTGTTATTTGAGACAATAAGTAATTTTAAGTATTTCTTGTACAAAAAGTAAACAGAAAATGTCTCGGAACTGGATTTAGTACTAAATAAACCTTCCTTCAAGCTTAACAAAAGTTGTTCTAAAGAACTACTTTTGTTAAGCTCGAAAGAAAACTAAATCTAGTTCCAAAGCATTTTTTAAACGTTACCAATATTTTGGGACAAGCACGGGCGTTATTATGCATTTGTCTTCAATATCTCTTACAATGCTTAACAATTGAACCATGACAATTTGAACTTAATGCTATAGGTGTCTAGTTACATTTTTCTAATATATTAGCATTCTAATTTAAAATTTTATTCATATTTAATCAATTTTAGCTTGCAAATGCCAATAAATGAAAATTAAAATATCCATTTTATCAACATGAACAAAATTGTAAACAAAAATATTAATTATTTAGTATCGATTTTGAAATAAATTATCTAGTGATATAAAGGTTTGTTTTTTCTGCATTATTTGACAAGTTATTGTTATATAACCTTTCCAATCTATTTCATTATGGTACTGCATTTTTACAAAACTTAATGTCTGAAGAGATACGAATCTGTTTGGAATTATTGATTAAGCTACCACTTTTTATTCTTACATTTCTTTGTCCATCACTTGGTAAAAATTGATTATATCTAATAATTGAGATATTTTGATGACATTTAACATAAATAATTTTATTATTAGTATTGGCAAAAGTCATTCTTTTTGATCAAACTAATGAAGCACTTAAGTATAATAAAATTGAATATGCATAAGAACAAACAATTTTAATGATAGGGAATTATATCTTGGTGCGTCGTGCATCATGGTGCACCTATTAAGTAAAGGTAGGGTTAAGGTTGGGTATAAATATGATTAGAGTTAGGGTTTGGTTTAGGTTTAGGGGTGGATTAAAGTTAGAATCTAAAGTAACTTCATTAGAGGAGTACTTTTTATTAAACATGCTTAAAATTTTGAGAAACATAAAGGGATGCACCATGATGCAGGTGCACCAATTTTCATGCTTAAAATTTTGAGAAACATAAAGGGATGCACCATGGTGCAGGTGCACCATTTTTTATAATCTGTATTTAAATCTTATTTATTTTTTTCTTCATAATTTTAGATACATTATGCTTACCTTAATAACTGCAGGTATATATTTTTTTTATAAGTTTTCTTATTCAAAATATTTTTGCCAGAACTTAAATAAATTTAATTATATAGTTATTAATCTTCAATATTTTGTTATTGGCGTTATGAAGCAAGTGATATTAGGTACGGTATATTAAATTTTCTTTATTTCTTTATATGCAGCTATTAAATTTTATTAAGTACATGACAAAAAACATCTGAAAGTTATTATTCATAACGTCGCAGTAGACTTCGCAGTAATAATAGGTACAATGCAAACTGTATTATTGAGGGAGTTGATTTGGATTCGTGTCACTTTACCAACAATTGATTCTACTGACAGTTATTTTCACCAACAGTTTTATTTCATCGACAGGTTTTTTTAAAAAATTGCACTAACCTTAACTTTAATTCTAAAATTTGACTAGTCAAACATCGCTTTTACTAATACGCATGGTTGGTATAATGATTTAAATAGTTTTTAGGAGACTAAAATGAAATCCTCTAAACTTTTGTGCTCATAATTATGATTTTTAACTGTAAATTCATTAGGAAGAATCATTTTTCAATTGGAATAATTACAGTACATTAACTAATTATAATCGAATCATAATATTCAATAACTATTAAAAAATTTTGGCCAGAATTATAATGCAATTTTGTCCAAGATTATTATATAATTTTTGCCTGAAATTGGCCACATGTAGGATATAATTTTGGCCAAAATGATGATATCATTTGGCTTAATTTATTCTGTAATTTTTACCGATATCGATTTTATAATTTCGGCCAAAATTGAGTCTAGACAAACTTTTATACATATATTTGAAGTTCAAACAGTGATGTAAATTGGATTCGCGCAGTAGGCGCAGCACACATAGATTTAAATTTGCGTGTATATCTGGGCTCCCCGTATATATAATGCGCGTATAAAATTTTTTTTTATGCGTTTTTTTTTTGCGTTTGCGCGAATAAAAATTTTTGAATTTATAACACTGAGTTCAAATTGATTTATGATCCATATTAATATTTAGTTAGTTTGAATTTATATCCATCTAGTCATATTCGAATTAGTCACTAACATTTCCAAACCATACATAGCTTCATAATAGTCTTTTTTTTTAGTAAAGAAACTAAATCCAAATAGACAAGTGTTGAAAATGCACACAAAAATCAATGAACAAATAGAAAATTTTAAATTCACCAATTTTTATTAAGGTGTCTTTGGAGTATCCAGAAAATCATAATCATCATTGTTTTGTAACTCAGGCACCTTTTTCTTTAAACGTAGCTTAAATTCTTCATTGCTAGTAATATTTATATTATTTGAATTGTTTGAACAGTCCAAGCACCGAATTATTCGAAGCTAGGTAAATAATAAAATAAATAAGTAAACTATGACTTATATTAATTAATAACTCGATAAAATAATTATTACCTTAGCAATGAGCATATCATGGACCATTTTAATCAAGTCATCAATATTAGCAAGATCTGTTGGTATCTTGTTAAAAGGATATCTAATAAGCCGACTCATGTATCCAGATGGAATAGTCATTACAAGTATTTGAAGATATTGGGCTTGTAATAAACAGCATTAATCAGCATATGCTGTATATAGAATCATATAATATCGAAAAGTATTTTACCAGAATGTAAAAAATTCGCCGGGTAAAAAAAAAAAAAAGTAAAATTTCAAAAAAAAGTAGGTTAAAAAAAGAGAGAAAGACAAGCTAAAAAAAACTGGCATAGGAAAAAAAAAAAAAAAAACAAACAAAATGCCGTTTTGGACGATTTTTACTCCTCTTTCTTTTTTCTCACCTCTCCCTTTTTCTCACCTTTCTTTTTTTTTCTCTTCCTTTTTTTCTCTTTCTCTTTTCTTCTCTCTTTCTTTCTTTCTCTTCTTTTTTTTTTCTCTTTTTTTTTTCTTCTTTTTTTTATATTTCGAATTGTTTCGAAATATTTTAGAACTGAAAAATCAAGCTAAATCAGTAGATCTGTACCCTGGATCATACCAAGGATGCGTTTGACTATTATTTTTGAAATGTTTTGAAATGTTTTGAAATGTTTCGATGATCATAGTACAAAATCAGATTAGATCTTTGTTTATTTTTTTGTATATAATTTAGATCTTCTATCAATTTTACATTGTTTTTTCATTTTCGGTTTGTTTTTTTTTGGTTCGTTTTGTTTTAGTTTTGTTTAGTTTTGTTTAGTTTTGTTTAGTTTCATTTTGTTTTTTCATTTTTCTTTTATTTATTATTTTTTAATTTTTTTATTTTATTTCTACAAAAACACCAACCCTAACTTTTCAAGAAATCTAACAACCTTTCAAAACTATGCGCAAGCCAACTCAGCCTTCCGACACATTGCAAGAACACACATCTGATTTCACCAACAATTTCTAAATTTTAAAGAACACCTCTTTAAAGAAATAAAGGTTTAGTTAGGGCAGTGTCATTAATCACCCGATTATTTTTTATCAGAGGCCTACTCCCCTCCCTCTTCCTTAATATATAAATAGTCAGGTTCTTATATATAATTTTAACTTTTTTTACCACCCCCCCAAAAAATCACTTGATTTTTGTTACTCCCCTTAGTGCTTCATTTTTTTTTGTTTGACATTTTTGTTCTTATGTTTTTGTTTTTTTTTATTTTTTTTTATTAATTTATTTTATTCTGGCACTTTGTGAGAAAAATAACCTAGGCTTTTTTGACACTTTGCAAGCAAACCCAGTCTTTTCTGGCACTTTGCAAGAATACATACAACTTGATTTCGGCAATGTTGTCATGAATTTTACTTTAGAGAAATAGAGATTTGGGGTTTTATTTTTTTTATTCAGTATGCTTATATTTCATTTTTTTTTGTTTGTTTTCTTTTTACTTATTTCTTTAACTTTTATTTTTTTATTTATTTCGGCACTTTGAGAAAACCTTCGACGATTTTAAAATTGCAAGAATATAAACTTAAAGAAATAGAAAATTTGGAGACTTTGTTTATTTTTTTTATTTAGTTTGCTTATATTTTTGTTTTTTGTTTGTTTTCTTTTTTTTTACTTATTTTTTTTAATTTTATTTTATTTATTCCTTACTTCTTTCAGAACTTTACAAGAAAACGACCTGACCTTTCCAAAACTTTACAAGAACACTAGAATATGAGTGAATATAGGCGAATATGAGTGAATATAGGCGAATATAAGTGAATATGAATGAATATAAGCGAAAATAAGTGAATATGAGCAAATATTAGGAATATAATAGTTTATTTTTTTATAACTAACAGTGGGGTGAGCGAAAATAAGTGTTTTGGATAGTTTTTGTATATAGTAATAGAATTAGATATGATGAAGTGCAAAAGTATTTAAAATAATATGTAATAATGTAAAAATAATACTATAAAGAATGTATAATAATTATTAAAATATAATATAATAAAATATGTAATATTGTTTAAAAATTTTTAAATATAATTAAAATATAATAATAAATTATAAAAATATAAAATTTTATATTAAATTGCGAAACTGTGCGAAATATTGCGAAAACCTGTAAAAAAGCATAATTATGTGAATATGTATATCGTTTATTTATTTTTTAAAAAATTTTAAAATTTGCAAAATACTGCGAAACAATGTGAAAATATCAAAATATTATCTCATGCACGCATTAGTTTATTGATCAGCATGAGTACATGACCCCTGTAGAGGAGGTAATTTGCATTTTTATTTGGTCTATTTCGCAATATTTCGCAATATATTTCGAAATATTTCGAAATAATAACCGTAATATTACCATAATATAACGTAATATATTACGTAATAAACCGTAGCAATTGTAAGATTTTTGTATTATTACGGGCCGTAATATCTTACATAATATTACGTATATATAATTCGCTAATGTAAACCCTCTGGTTCATGGTCCTCCTATTACTACCCGACAGGACCCCGAACAATATATATAGAGGTTATATTGAAATTTTGGCTAAAAAGGTTACTTTATTACAAAAATGTTATATTTGAAAAGTGGATATTGGTCAAAAGGTTATATTTAAAAGTGGATAAAAGCTTTTAATGTTATATTATTAAAAGTGGATAAAATTAATAAGTTTTAAATAGGCTATATTTAAAATTTGGATAAGGAAAGTGCAGAAAATTACATGATTAGTGTTTATAGGTTCTGGCCCCTCTAGTGTTAGGACTATTGACCAATCAAATTTTATAATATTTAAAAAAAACTCAAAAACATCTTTGACCTAAAAATAAGCTACTCCACAATTGACAAAAGTCGCTACATAGTAAAGTCTAAATTTTACTAAGAAAATCGATTAAAATTCATAAGTAACTTTATTCAGCAGGTCAAAATACACTTATTATAAAATTTTTATAAGTATTGGAGAATTTTTTATTTTTACGTTCAACAGAAAAATTAAAATTTTTTAAAAAAATATATTCATCTCACAATTGACAAAAGTCACTACATAGTAAAGTCTAAATTTTACTAAGTAAATCGATTAAAAATGTATAAATAACCTTATTTAGCAGATCAAAATACACTTATCATAAAATTTTCATAAATATTGGAGAATTTTTTATTAATTGACTTTTGATTTTTACTTTTGATAGAAAAATTAAAATTTTTTAAAAAAATATATTTGCCCCACAATTGACAAACGTTGCTACATAGTAAAGTCTAAATTTTCTAAGCAAATCGATTAAAATCATTTAAGTAACCTTATTCAGCAAATCAAAATATACTTACTATAAACTTTTCATAAGTATTGGAGAATTTTTTACTAATTGACTTTTGATTTTGATTTTTACGTTCGATGGAAAAATTAAAATTTTTTAAAAAAATATATTCGCTCCACAATTGACAAAAATTGCTACATAGTAACCTCTAAATTTAACTAAGCAAATCGATTAAAATCGCTTAAGCAACCTTATTCAGCAGGTCAAAATACACTTACTTCAAAATTTTCATAAGTGTTAGAGAACTTTTTATTAATTGACTTTTAATTTGTATATTTGATAGAAAAATTAAAATTTTTTAAAAAATATTTACTTCAATTTTATTGGCTATTTAGACTATATATATAGGATGTGATAGATGGGGGACCCCCAGAAAATTACATGATTTACTGCACTTCTCTAAAGAAAAAATTTTTTAAAAAAATAAAGATTTTTTTAAAAAAAATTTTTTTTAAGAAAATTTTTTTTTGATTTTTTCGAAAAAAATTTTTTTTGAGAAAAAGTTTTTTTGAGAAAAATTTTTTAAAAAAAGTGTTGTTATATTTGATAATTGGTTAAAATTTATTAAATATTAAAGCTTATATATAAAATATGGTTAATTAGCTCTGATAAAAAGTGGATAAAAATTTTAAAATGTTTATATTAAAGCTAATATAACCTTTATATGTATTGTTCGGGGTCCTTACCCGACGCACTACATATAAGCAGATATTGTAGGGCCACAACCCCTTTTGTATCAACAACCTAAGGGCTACTTTACCCTTGTACAAAAGCCTACTGAAACACCTTCCATGTCCCATACATGTACCATTGCCCGGATTTGGTAACCAAGGTTACCTGCCCTTATTAGGTTCGTTCCGATCGTAGTATCCGCCTTTTCTGGCGCATACCGTAAGGACCAATTATCACTATCTCCTAACTCAGGTCTTGCCAAATGGGTTTTGTGGGTTTTTTTCGGTTCTCTGGATTTGTGATATAGTACATACATCATTGCACCCGCAGGCTCCCATTCAAGATGGTGGAACCAAGGTTACAAGATTTAGCGCCCAATCGCTCATAAGCCACAATCACCGAATGCAGATTTAGCTTCAAAATGTCGCCAGTGAGATTCAAACTGTCAACCTGCCGCTTGGGGGGTGACACCTTGACCACTTCTCTAAGGCGCCACACCTATAACTATTATTCTATTGGTTGGTGGATTAGATATAAAATTACGAACTATAAGAATCATTGGAAAAATTAGCAATTATTAGATAATCCAGATGGCAAAAATTCTGACCTAAAATTTACAACCTAAAAATGTATAATAATTTGATAGTGATGTAGTAATGCTTTACTATTTATAAAAGAAATGTAGTAATAATAAAGTCATCGAAACTTATTAACAATACTGTAGAAATGCAGTAATCGGTTGGAAATTGCATCGTATGTCAGTTGAGTCAGCTAAATTCATCAGGTGACAAAATTTCTCATGACATCGTAAAGAATTTTTTACACAGTATTGTATGCGATTAAGGTTAATTTGGTACTATTATTCGTTAATGAATTTTAATTGTGATGTTATTTTCTGATCATAACTTGGGTTGTATAACCAATAAAAAGTGTTAAAGCACAATAATTTGATTATATTGCTACATGGTTTTAGCACATCAATCACATTTTGTTTATAACCATAATTCTATTGGTTGGTAGATCAACATAAAACCACGAACTATTAAGTATTGCTGAGAAAATTAGTAATTATCAGATAATTCGGATGGGAAAAATTCTGACCAAAAATTTACAAAAGACTCTAGAAATTAATTTTCAGTGGAATGTAATTTTTTCTTAGTATTTTTATATATATAATATTTTTTATTAATATGTTTTTTTTATCTATTGCAGAGCACTTGTTCTTGTTTTACATTTGCACTTGCATTTGTTATTGCACTCGCCAGCTTTTCTTTAAAAAAGCTTCCATAGGGTTCTCATCTGAAGAGTCTTATTTCCACAGTCAAATCCCAACATTCTCTATCCACAAATCTCAGTAAAAATGCCCTCGTAGCTGTTACATCTTGCGCTTTATCTATCAAATTCCAATCCATATTAACCAGCGTACTATCTACATACCGATCAATCTTACACTATTCATCATATTTGAATTGATCCTAATTTTACTCAACTTTACTTCGTAAAGTATCAATTCTTTTTACCGTCATACATCAGCTGAACCTTCCTTTTAATTTCCTCTACAGCCTTTTCTACTGTCGGTCATATCGCTCTTTATAAAGATCTTTCCAATGCCAGAAACTACAAATCTGGTATCACCCATTCTTGTGTTACAGTATTTCCCTCACACGCTATTGCCTTCTGTTCGAAATTACCTTTGTCTGCAACACCCTCTAAACCAATATTGCTTCCCTTCCCACGCTTTTCTCTTTCGACCACTATTTGCCACTCTACCTTTTTTCTTAGTTTCATTAACCGCTCTCTCTACTAATCTCTCAACAACTCCTACCTACAACAAACATTCACCACTACATAGCACCTCAACGTTTCCACTGGCAAATGGTCCAGTGTGTTCTTTAACCCATGATGCCATTTTCTAAATCATCCCTAGACTATCCTCCGGAGCCAACACAGCTGGCAATACCCCACGAACTTCATTCTTGTCTTTTGTTAATATTATTATTCTCACTTCTGTATTTGGCCACGTGGTGTTAACGATGAAGCTAGACTTGTGCTGAGCTAGCAGTAAAGACAAAAGAGGGAGAACTATTTCCTACTTTTCTGCTCTTAAATAGCCAATTTTCATGACCTCATACTTACTCATTCACAACATCCTCACTTAATACATCATCTTTACGCATTCCCATACCTACAATATCCGTCACCACTACCTCATACTTATCAGTCATCATTGCTACGTCATGGACCTGGGATCCCGTATCGTAACAAATGGATGCCTGTGACTTCGTTCACGGCATTTCATAATAATAAATGAGATAATAATTACTCGATTAGTTTTCCCACGTTCAGGTCTATTTTTTGGATATCAACCAATCAAAAATGTTTAAACGGACGAACTCTGAATTAGATGGTTTAGATATATCAATTCTATCAATTAGTTATGTTTGATATAATATATCCGATAGATATGATAGATTGAATAGTTATAATATAAATAAAATAAATGATATAATTAATAGATTTACTAAATCTATTAGATATTTTAGATTCTTTAGAATCTTTAGATTGTGTTATGCTATGTAATCACGTGTATGATAGTCATTGATCGACATGTGACTTATAGTCGTATCGGGTGATCTATACTATAACATCACCTATGTGAAAATCAAATCTATATATGGTATCATATTAAATTCTAATAAGACAGATTTTTAAATGATTTTACCCTAATTAACCAATCGAAACATTTTCAGATATAAAGATGCACAGGTTGTATTCGTTTTTTTGTTTTCCTCAAAAGCTTCAATACAAATTGATTTAGTGCTCCTTATGACTACGAAGTTACAGAGTCTTTTTTTTACATTACATATAGTAGAATTTATTTTTCTAAAAACGTTTTAATTGCATTTTTATTTGGGTGGCTGGAAAGCTTGATTTGATCAAAATGCAAATATCACTCTGTAGTTTAGTTATAGGCATTTATTATTAATCTTTTGGAATTTCACTCTGTGATTTTGTGACATTAAAGCTGTACATCTAATTAAATCTAGAGAAGCATAGTTCTTTACGAGTTATATAAACATCGATTTCAATCAATGTACTTGCTATTTTTACACAGAAATCTGATAATTATTTTTTATATGATACCACATATAGTTTCCCTGTAAAAAAAGGCATTCCAGAATACATTTATGAAAATTCCATAATTATGACTATAGCTCCATAAAATTTCTATGTATTTATAAAAAATAGCAATTAGACAATTTTATATCTGGGTTTTTTCCATAATATTACTATTAATCATCTTATAGAAAATTTTTTACACTTGTATATGGAATTAAACAGGCTTCATATAAAAAATTAATTATCAAGAAGTAATAAATTTGTAAATAATAATCAAATAAATATGTAATTAATTTGGAAAGAATTTGAAAATAATCTAAAAGTATATTGAAAAAAATGGGTGGCAATCAATTAATCGACAATCATTTCACCAACATAACATTTCACCGACAATTATTCACTGACACATTCATTTTACCGACAGTTTATTTCACCGAAGCTCATTTCACTGACAAAGTAATTCTGGTCATTGTCATTAGGGGCAGGGTAGAATTAGGTAGAATTAGAGCTAAAGTTAGGGTCTTTTTGAAAAAAAACTTGTCGGTGAAATGAACTTCGGTGAAGCAAACTGTTGGTAAAATGAACTTGTCGGTGAGTATATGTCAGTAGTCAGGGTTGGCAATGGACTATGATGGTCTCTGAAAAAAATGTCAATGGACATTGTCCATTGGACCAATGGACATAGCCCATTGGTATCTGCTAAGCCACATTTTTGGTCCATTGGCCAACCCTGTCAGTAGTAGTGTTCTGCAAAAGATCTGGATCCGGTTCGAGATCCGGTCCGGTCCGTTGACAGACCGAGTTCGGACCCTTGATTTATCAGAATCGATACAGGTTCAGACCCACACAAAGATCTGCCTGAGTAATACCTGGTCCAGTTTTATTAGAATAATAATGATTGGATTGGCTGATTTCAGAGAAAATAAATTAAATTAGCAATTAATTGTTGTTGCAATATTTACAAATATCGCTTTTTAAATAAATAGGAAGTAAATTCTGCGAGTTACATCTTGCAATTTCACGTGCACAAAGATAATCTTTTTTCTTCTTTTATCGATATATATTTAAATAGATTTTGTCTTTTATATATTGGCTTTCACTTTTTATTTTTGAAGTCGGAATGGGGCATTGAGTTCTGAGATCTGGATGGACTTGGAGCTGGTACTAAAATAAGTACCAGTTTTGCAGTTATTTTTTCTAGTATACATTTTTTTTGTCTGGTTTTAGGTTTTGCCAGCGAAGTTGAAATGATATGAAACCTAGGTGAACTTGGAACTGGTACTAAGATAAGTACCAGTTTGCTGTTACTCTTTTTCTAGTGTTTTTTTTTTTGTGTACTTTACTAATGTTTTCTTTCTCTTTTCAGGGTTTAGGCTCGCCAGCAAAGTCGAAATGGAGATCTGAATCCCGGGTAGGATTTGGAATTGGTACTAAGATAAGTACCAATTTGCTGTTCTCTTTTTCTAATATTTTTTTTTGTGTACTTTACTAATGTTTTCTTATTCTTTTCAGGTTTTGTTTTAAGTTTAGTCAGCGAAGTTAAAATGGAATTTGAGGCCTGGTGGGCTTGGAACCGGTACTAAGTTTAGTGCCAATTTACTGTTTCTCTTTTTTCTAGTTTTTTTTTTTGTTACTTTCTAATGTTCTCTTTCTCTTTTCTAGTTTTAGTTTCGCTAGCAAAGTCGAAATAGCTAGCAAAGTCGAAATGGAGATCTGAAACCTGGGTAGACTTTGATCCGGTACTAAGTACCAGTCTGCTGTTTTTCATTTTCATTTTTTTTTCGGTATGTGTTTTTTTGTGTACCTTACTAATATTTTTCTTTCTTCAGGTTTTAGATTCCATTAGCTAAGTTTGGAATGATCTTAGAAGAAACTTGAAGCAGCATTCGATTTAGTTATCGACGATTTTTTAAGAGATCTCAGAATTTATGAAAACGGCAGTGATAGTTGGGTTAATAATAATTCTTTATGAATGACACAGAATATAAAAAGTTTTGTAAATAAATTATAAAATTAATATAAATTAAAAATTAAAATAGAAAAAAAAATTTAATTAAAAAAAAAAAACGAAATCTATTAATTTAAATAAAATAAAATTTTAACCGAAATCTATTAATTTAAATAAAATAAAATTTTAAATTTTTACAACTTTACCATAGCTTTGCCACAGGTTAACGAAAAATCATTCGGAATTTTTATCAAGTGTCCCAAAATTTACCAAAATTTATGGAAACAGCTGTAATCGTTTTTTTAGCGAGGATACTAGGGCTTTATCAACTATATCAACTATAGCATCTATAAATTCACGGATCCGGACTGGACCCGGATCTAAGTGATGCGTGTTCGGGTCCTAATTTTAGATCCAAATCGATGTTTGGACCAGGTCCGGATCTTTAAAAATACCCGCTCGGTCCGAATCATATGGAACACTAGTCGGTAGAATGTTATGTCGGTGAAGTGATTGTCGGCGAAATAATACGAACCCGAAAAAACTATGTCTCTTTAATTGATTTTTTTTTATTATTAAAATAAATTTGGTTGAATTAACGAAATTTGACCTAATTTTCTTTATCAATTATATACATTTAATTATTCTGCATTTTTAAAAATCCAACATTTCCATCAATCGCACTAACATTAATTAATTTCAAATGAGCCAAATTCACAAACTTTAATGGACCATGTTTCGAAAACTGAGGGTTACGAACCTACTGCACATATGCTAACATTGACCATTTATCATCATATTGCTGTACAATTGATAAATTAATTAATAATGTGCCTTGAATAAAATAATGCAATAGCAATAACAAATCAAAGAATTTTTTTCTTAGAAATTGTGTAATTTGCTTAATTTTTCTTTATATTCTGCAATCATCTACAAGTGCTTCTCATATTCCAAAATTTTCCATATTGTCATACCCAATTCCCTTGGTTCATTGTCGGTTTGGATTATTTTGTTGGGATTCTTGTGATGTATCATCTGTTAAATCAATGAAATTTAATATTTGTTGCTTTTTATTTAAATTTTCGAAGGATTCTAAATCCTCTTCATAGACAATTCCAACCTCATCGATAATGTAAAAGCCTGAATCATATTAATTCTGATAAACTAAATACGAATGTCTAAATTAACAACAATTCAAGATTATCCATTTCAAGGAATTGAATGCAAGTCAAAGTGAAATACGAATTTTACATTTTTTGTCTTTAATTAATTAACAATTGAGAAATTATCTTAAATATGTTACATTTAGAGATGGGTTTCATGCGTGCGCATTATTCCTCAATCATGCGCATGAATGCGCATTAATGTGCATGTTTCCGAATCATGCGCATTCTATCCATCAAAATTTTATATTGAAAAATTAAATATAAAATAAGTATAATTAACTTTCTAATCTATCTATATACTTCAATTCTGGGTCTGTTCGCTTTAACATTTTTGATTGGTCGTATTCGAAAAATATGACCTAAATGTAGGAAAACGAACAGAAATACGTAAGATGATTATGACTATTATCATGGAGAGTAATTATAACATTCGAGTAATTATTATATCATTTTTTGATGCCCTTATTAACGCCCTTAAACAGCACAAGATCGTGAACGTGAATTTTCCAAATTTGCTTTTGTTGTTTAATTGCCTAATATTTACAAACTATTTTGGGCTAAAAAATTCCCGAATTTAAAACTGTTTTGTATAATGGTCTCAAGTTCAAGAATAAGTGCAAGTGCAAGAACAAGTGCAAGAACACGACAAATGCTCCGCTATAGATAAAACATATGATTAATAAAAAATAGTGAATACATTAGCGAATATCAAAAAAGTTACATTCAATCAAATATTTAATGATTGATTTCTAGAATTTTTGGTCAGAATTTTTGCCTCCCAGATTATCTGATAAACAACTAATTTTCTCATTGACTCGTAGTTTTTGTCGATCTACTAACCAATAAAGTTCAAAAGGTGATCAATGAGCTAAAATTCTCTTTGCAACACTTATTTTAAAAATTGGCATTCACCAATAAAACTAAGCTGCATACTATTTGTTATTGAAGTAATGAGCTTTGTAAAAACTTTTTATAGTTAGCTTATACTGATTCAAACTAACCCACTATATATTGCAATTACTGGTATAGCGAACAAATTTTGTAATAGAATTTTTTTATAAAAACTCATGATAAAAATCAAAATAATTCTAATAAAAACTGGCTCAACCATATTGAAATAGAGTGTGAATTCTGTGGCAGAATTTTATAACAACATAATTTTAATGCAAACTAACTCAATCTTAACCATATACTGTAGTTAATAGAATAGTATGTTCAGTAACAAAATTTTTTGTGACGATTCAATGCAAACCAACTCAGCATATTTATAAATATTATATGCAAAGTTGATTTTTCGTTTTGCATTATGGATTTTAAAATTCGGGACGGACGGCGGATTTTTCCTTCTTTTTTGCAAATAGAATGATGTTCACATTTAAGGTTATACGAGGTTAAATTTTCATTTTGCACTACAAGGAATCAAAAAATTGGGCGGCTTCATATGTTTCCTGTCAGTCCTATCGTACAATTACGGGAAATTAAAGTCCCTATCGGATGAAAATAGCGGAAAAAAATAAGTGTCAAAAATCGAACAATTGGCACAATTGGAAACTAAAAAAAAAAAAAATTGAAAAAATTGAAAAAGTGGGACGGCGGGTGATGCAAAACGAAAAATCAACTTTGAGTGTCCTAATGCGAATTTACAGATTTTAACTAAGATTTTAAAATTTTATACAAAGCTCACGTGGCAGAGCCACGGGTCAGGTGTCAAATTATATAAGATAGCAACGATGAAGTTTACAATTAGCAAATTTGTAAAAACTTATATATATATATAGGCAAAATCTGATTAAGAATCAATATTAGTATCTTTATTTATAAATATTTTCAATAATAAAGATTAAAATTAAAAAAAATTTTTTTATCATGCGGTATCATGCGCATTTTATATATCATGCGCATTTTATTATAAAATGCGCATTTTACCCATCTCTAGTTACATTATACGATATAAAATTTGATATCGTGTGATTATCTGCTTTGCTCGTTGTTCAAACTGCAGAAATATTAATATGTTTAATATTAATGCCGAAATACTTGAGATAATAAAAGCAATCATTTATATTTTCGATCATTCGCAGAAGTATTCTGGACACCACAAAATGAAATGACATAGATTATGGTGCAGCCGTAGCATACAATTTTTATTATTTTGAAGCGTCATTTTATGTTACTCTTACTAGCCGTCAATTGGTAGATTTGTTCATTCTGTCGATATTTTTTTTAATAGTAATCGTATATGCTGCAGCTGTTCCGTGTCTCGTCATAGCACATTTGGTGGTCGATTCCATCGAACATATGTAGCATGCATACATACAAGTATTACAATCTTTATACTTATAAGTATGATATGTATGGTTATTAAATATACGTATTAGTGTACAATGGCACTGCTTTTATTTTTCATACTATGCTACTCTTTTCAATACGTATCAAGACTTAATTAAATTTAAACGTTAAAATAAGTTTTTATTTTATTTTTTTTTTTTTTTTACAGAAATACCATTATTTTGCAATATCTATATATCGTAAATAAAGTCAACTCTCTATAAGTGCAAGTTGATGGGCCAGAGAAATATTTTACATTTAGAGAGAACTTGCAATTAAAGAAAACTAATTCAATATTTAATTAATTTCTCCAAATGAAAGTTATTAAGTAAAAAAAAAAATCTTGCACTTACAAAAAAAAAAACTTTATTAAATAAATTAATTTAATTAGTTAATAAAATATTTTGCAATTAGAGACAATGATTTTATATATGCTGGCTAAAAAAAAAAAACTTGCCTTATAGATAAAGAAGTTGCACTGTTCCAACTTGGGCCAATACTATTTTATTGCATTTAGAGAGAACTTACATTTAGAGAACGTGCACTTAGAGGAAGTTGAGTACTTGCTATCATATACTGTATACAGCTTAAACAATTTCTATAATGCAGCTTTTTAGCAAATATATATATATTGATTTTAGTTTATTATGCCTAATATTTTAATTAAAGTGAATAAATTAAATTGTTGGTATTCTTCATTCAACATGGCAAATTTTTAAAGTTTACCGTTATAGTGAAAGCACCAATTGCAATAACCGTACACGTACAGTACGTACGTACCACATATTATCAAAATTACAGAATTATAAATTCTACCACTTTTGAAAAGTATCCCGGGACTAATCAAGTAGCTGAGTCAATGATTCTGTTATATGATCAACTAATATTCTCTTCAAGATACCCCTCCCGTTTAATATCCCTCTCTTCACACAGTCCCGGGGCATTATTTTAACTGACGGTAATTGCAGTACGTATAATTTAATTGAATTAATTTTTCGGCACCAATGGTCGCAACTAATTCACACACATACACATGTATACTTTATTTAAATCGCAAGAGAAATTTAGGGCAATTCACTTATGCGGATAGGGTACCAAAAACAATCATTACAAAAGATTACAATATATAAATATTATAATTGTTGTACAGAGTTCAAAGTGTTAACGAATTGTGGAAATTTAGAAATTCTTCGGATCATAAATTTCGAGTTTGAATTTGATATTAAAGACAATAGGTCTTAATAAAATCAAAATTATAAACCTTTTAGAAATTATTAATGATGTGATTGATGCAATTCTTATAATAGAATTTTAGAAAAGTCTGGCTCATTATTACGACTAAAATTATATAATTTGAAAAATATAATCATTTTTTTAAACATTTTTTATTACTAAAAATGTTTAAATCCTTTTGCTCAAACATTACATATCTTAGTTTTTGATTATAAACTCGACTCGTAGAACTTATTGGAATTTTCCAACAATTCAATTCCTCATATTAAAGTGAACTTACTATTTCATATAAAAAAAAAAAGAAAAGGAAATGAGATTATACAGTTTGTAAAAATATAGCCTTTAATATTGCAATATTTTAACCTAAGGGATCATTGGTTAAATTCATATATTGTTATATTGTTATATTGATATATCAAATATATTGATATATTGATACATTAATATATTGATATATTGATACATTAATATATTTGATTTATTTTATATATTGATATATTGATATATTGCTCAATCATTGCAATGCACCTTTAAAAAAAGCTGTTAATTAATCACCTTGATAACGAAAAAAAAATACTAAAGCATTAATCGAATTCTGCTTACGAAATAGAACTTTGAATTATGTTGGTTTAAGAAATTATTCTTATTGTTTATTATTAATAATTTGCTAAAGGAGCAGAGTTGCGGACTTAATAACAATTAAGATGAATACAGGAAAATTCGTTGATATAGATTATGTTAATTAAAGAATTACCTGTTGGACCAAATGACACAAATCCATTAGGACGATAGTTGTTATGAGGCTAGTGATTTGGAAGTGTTGATAAAGATTTCTCTCACCGTTTCGACTAAAATCAGTGGCGTTTAATTACGCACCTTGACTTGCATAATTTATTCAATTCATGCCCTTTTACGTATCACACCTGACCATGGACCATGCATGCACTATTTCTTTTAGGTCCGTTGACTCTTGTCAACATGAAGCCTTTAATCCATTACGATTGTTAATGGCCCATGACTCTACAAATTTCATTATATGCTTAGAACCAAATTTTGGAAATATTTATATTATTCTATAATTTTTTTATTTGAATATTACAACATGAAAAATGTACGAATGTGCTATGCACTTAAATAGTAAAACCGAAACGTAAAAGTTGAAATTGTTTAATATCAAAAAAAAAAATTAATCATAATAAAAAACAATAATAATAATAATAATAATAAATAATAAATAAAAATAATAATAATAATAAAATAATAATAATAATAAAAAATAATAATAATAATAATAAATAAAAAAAATAATACTGTAATATATAGTTATTGGATGCGAAGCAGCCAATAATAAATGTTACTGGAAATATTTACTTCTTTGTAACAACTTAATTTTTTTAAACAGTAAATTTTATCAAATCTTCAAAAAAAAAATACCAACAAAGCTTCAGCCTATTTAAAAATATGATAGATGATACATGATAATATGGTTAAAAATGCAAATATTAAAAAAAAAAGCATGGACTTGCTTTAATTCAATACATTTATTTTTCATATTTATTACCTGAAAGTCCAAAATATATTATTAAAGTTGTAGGGAATCTTTATATAATATTATTTGTCTAATATTTATATTAGATCATTAATAATTTTAACTGGGGTTTTATAACCTAATTATATATTAGCTTAAAATTTTTATTATGAAAACTAACTTTACGCTACTAAGTAAAAATGCACAGCATTAATTTTACCTATATATAGATCTATTAATCTAACCTATACCCTAACCACTAAAAATAATTAGATTATATTACTCCGATTAAAATTAGTCTTATTTTTTTATATTATTCTATACTATATAACTTTTAAACTTGAGTTTTAGCTGCATCTAAAAGTGGATTTATTCACATGGACCACCCATACGAATATCCCAATATGGGCCGGTATGATCGATAATATTCTGATCTTCTAATGGAACAGAAGAAGAACAGAGCTAAGAATAATAGAAAAAAATAAAATTAATATGTTATATATATATACACATACATATTAAAAAAAGTAATAATAACAAATTTTTAGACTTTACTTCGTTTTCATCGCCTGAACATTTGACTACATTGTTAGCAGTAGTATTAGCAATCCATATTTCACCTTCGTGGTGTTCATAGTCAATTTTCGGGGGCAAATGAGGCACTATATCGGCTTGATTAACGACTCTTTTAATGGTATCCTATATATGGTAATTAATACTATTTTATTAATCTCTATCATTTTAAAAAAAAACCCCTTTGTTTTTTTTTTTTTTGAAATTTACCAAAGTTTTATTCATAAATGAAACAAAAACAGAATTTCCAATCCGAGGTTCACCATAGGTGTATAGATACGGATTAGCTCCTTCAACAGATTGCTTAAGGTCAAGAGCGGCAAATGATGCTAATGCTATTTAAATTAAATTAAATTAATTAGTAATTGAAAAATAATTTAATTAATAAATATTATAGTTATTATTTATAAACCTCCTCCTAAACTGTGACCAGTAACAACAAGATTATAATCAGGGCATTGTTTAATTGATTCAGTGATTACATCTCGAATTTGTTGTTGAAAGGTAAGAAAAGCAGTGTAAAATCCTAAATGTACAAGGGCTCCTCCTGGTTGTGAACTAGTAGGAATAGTAGTGGATTCAAACCCATATGGACATTGAATTACTTCTATATCTTTGACAGCATTACCCACATTAGCTGTTCCTCGAAAAGTGACGACGATCTCTTTAAATTTCGAGTTACGAGTAATCGTCGCATAAGCTAAAAAAAGATTTGTTCAATTTTAATTATCTTGATATACACTTTTAAAGTCTGAATCTTTATTTACCTCCTAAAATATCTATCCAATTGACAGGATCAGTTGTAATAGCCTTTATAACGGTGGTATCAGGAATTTGATCGCAGTAGAATCCGCATGTCCAATTACAAGAATTTGGGCAATAAGAAGCTCCACTATAAGTAATAAATCGTTTGAGATCAGGTAATTCCTCATCATTAAGGTTACTAATTCCATCTAAAGGTGATGATTTTGGTGGGTCAAACGATTTACCATTTATAATGGGGATCGGGTGAGAATTAACGAATGTTAATATATAGATAAAGAGCAAATATGTAAAGTGACTGGAATTCATAATCACGATAGGTTGCTTAATTGTAATTGAAAATTTTCTCGTTTTAAAATATACTTATTTTTTAGATTTTTCTACATATATATATATTACGAAACCATATTTTATGAAATAATTTCATTAGTGTGTTTAAATGCTTCGTTCTTGTTGTCGGTTGTTATGTGTTTCATGTTATAGATTTCTGTTTTTATTGTTCACATATTAATTACGTGCATACAGTAATATATAGGTTGGAGAACCTTTATTAATTTCGTAAATTATATATTTATGAACACGAATATTAATTTAATGTGATAACCAGCATTGGAAAACAATTGTTTTTTTTTTTTTTTACCTGTTACTACGCACGTTACGTTTCGATAATGCGGAAATAGTTAAGGCATTTTTTAAGTAATTAATAAATTGATTATATTAATAAATTGACAATATTTTTAAGAATTACATAATTGAATTACACAAAGCATTGGTAAGTCTAATTAACGTTATAATGCAATAATAACAAATAGTTTCTCTAATCGTATCCTAAGCACTTGCAATTTCAAACACTTGAAGTTACACTTGCCTAAAATCGCCTAGCTAATGCGTGCAAGGTGATCTAATTTCAGGAGCTAATTTCAGTCAATTGCGACTTCAGGCATGTGTTAACTTCAAGCACGACATGCCAAGAATTTCAGTCAAGTGCTACTAAAGAATTATTTGTATACCTTTTCAAGCCATTCCGTTTATTAATTAGCGCCTATTTTTTATATTTTGGTTTGTTGGTCATTTACAGTTATTTCCTAATTTATGTTTTTTGATTTACTGGACTGTGTTTCGTGTATCCTCGTGAACAGCCTCTTTGCCAATTTTATTTAAAAAGAAATTGTTTTTTATGTACGTTGCGATACTAATTTGTTAATCTTGTGCAATAAAATATTTGATCGTGCAAGAAATCTAAAAACTACAATTACTCATTTTAAAGACAAAAATGTAAACATTGAAATTAAATATGTATTTTAAATAAATGTTATATTGACACTAAATTGTAGTTTTTAGATAACTTGCACTGGGTCGGGAAAATCTTATAGACCCAAATGTGAGTTTTATTATAGGTAGCTATTCTGATTAATTCGGTATAATGATATCGAACTCTTTTTGTTTGAAAGGGTTAGCCAATTATTTAATAAAGAACTTTGGACAATTTAATAAGAATGGCTGATTCAGTTAAAGATTATTATAAATAAATTATAAAAGTATATTATGAAAATAAAAAAAAAATTTTAACATTAAAGCTTTAGAAACATTTTCAAAGATATTTTATTTCGATTGAATTCTTCTTGAAGAATTATTATATAGACACATATGCAACCGTGCAAAGATAATTTATTGTTATTAAGCATAACTCATTATATCATTATTGATTGTAAACTTTGATTTGAAGCTGCATTTTTTTTGTAGGCAACACTGGGACGGCCAGTTTGTTTATTATGTATCCTGAATTATAATAAAAAAAAAAAAAATTATTTCGTGTACCTGTGTTACATTAACATTATTAAGAAATGGTGTTTCTTTATAAACATGTGATTATAGGAAAAGTCTAAATAAGTTTGACTTGAACTTTAAACGGTTTAAAAAAATACTATTGGACTGAAGTGCTAAGAAAAGGTGTTTGGGGAAATTTTATTTGAGAAAATTGTTAATTTGTTTATAGCTCATTTAATCAAGTTTCTAATATTATTAAATATTACATTGTCAATAGGCGTGTTAACATCTATTTCTTTCTTAATGTAATCTTCAATATTAGTTATCATACTTTCACTACTACATGCTACATTGGCAAAAGTATTAATCAAATCTTCAATGTTATATGGTACAATTCCAATATGCATGTTGGCACTTATTTCTTTCCTAACCTTAGTACCGAAATCTGTAATATTAATATCCAGATTTTTATTACTATTCAATACATCCATACTAGTATTAATAAAGTCTCCCAATATTAAATGATTCATATCTAATAGACGTGTTGATGCTTGTTTCATTCCAGCTTCAACGCCTCACAAAGTTAATTTTTCGCTTGGTATTACATGGTATTCAAAACTTCTGTCGGAGGGCGTACTTTTTTTTTTTTTTACCAGGAACGGAGTACAAAGTACGCAGAATATGGTTTACTGGCAAGTGGTTTAGCTATTTTGCATCTGATTGGATGAAGGTCTTCGTCCGTTGACACATGCTCAATAATACGGTAAAAAATTTGCAAGTTTGACATTGTGTGATCAAAGAATTATTCTAGACTATTATGGTAAGTTAATTTCTTTGTCTTGACCTCGATTAAAAAAAATAAAAACTTACCATACTAAAGTGTATAATTATAATTTATCAGGAACGGAGTACAAAGACTATAATAAGTTTCAGGCAAATTCAGTGTTGTTTGTTGCATTTATATTGCACTAACTTATTATATCGATTTCTTTGTCTCAAATTCCAACAAAAAAACGTGTCAGATTTTTTTTGCCAAAACAAGATTTAATGCTATGCAATCATAAAAATCGAAAAGCATGCTTGATTGGGGTGGTCGATGTACTATGTAAATCAAAATTATATAGTTACTTAATAATTTAATTAATCAGTGATTTTCGATTTATGGATTAGTAATATAAAATTGAGTCTCGCTTTTTTAGATACATAGGTTGCTATTTTTTTTTTTTGTCGAAGATATAATGTGGATTCATACTTATTTACTTCTGCAATAAAGCTATAGAGCCATTTTTTACATTATTTAGAGGAAAATATTTTTTTTCTAAATATTTTAATTGGATTTTTTTACTTTGTTTGCTGGACGAATTTTTAAATTAATTGGTGAATTTTTTCGAATAAAATATAAATTTCGCTCTATAGTTTAGTTTCTTGTAATGCATCATTAATTCTTTTAAAATATCGTTTTAGAATTCTTGGTCATTAATTTGCTCATCTAATTAAACATTGAATATATAGTAATTTAAAGTGTATGGGTTGCATGGTAAGAGAACTTCGATTCTCTTTATTGACGTGATAGAATTCTATATAAACACCGAAGCATTTGTTTATAAAGTCTTTAGCAATAGCTTCATAATAACGAAGAGTAGAATATAGATAAATATAATTGTTATTGCTGAACTGATAAAAGCGCTAAAAAATTTATAATGTTATACAGAGGATCTTTAATAATAAATTTTTATATGATACTAGATATAGTTTTGATTTACATAGTACATCGACCTTGATGTACCGGGGTTTTACTTATTTGTGCCGGTAATACAAACATCTAAAAAGGAAACTACAATATTTTATAGTTATTGTAAATAGCACACCGACGATAGTAGCTCACCCACAAAAAATTTTCTGGTCATGTGACTTTTTGTGGCACAAACCAATCAAAATTTGAGATTAGGTGTAATGTAACAATCAAAACAATCGAATAAAGCGAAAGAATAAATCGTGTGGTTAGGGTTTGGGTTAGACGCTTGGTTAGAGTGCTACTCATACCAAAATTTTGCAAGGAATTTTTTTGTTAATGCGCAGTAGACGATTTCATAGACAAACTTCGGAGCTATTGGTGATTTTTATGAAAAATCATAAAAAGCGCAATTTTTACGTTACACCTGATCCTAAAATTCAATTGGTTTGCACCTAGTTTGCGCCTAGTTTGCGCCACAAAAAGTCACATGACCGGAAAATTTTTTGTGGGTGAGCTACGTAGGTTTAGCATCACCACTAGTGTCACAAACCAGCTAGAGCAGCCGCGGCTAAGGCGGTATAGCCAGTTAAGCCAGCTGATATAAGTGTATGGCTGGCCACGTGATAAGTATATATAATAATAGATCAAATCGAACACAGATCTATATCCAAACTTTAATTATTGATACAGCAATAATAGATGTTTGCTGAATTGTTAGAGGTATGTGCCAAAAGACTTCTATTCAAAAGTAAACTTTTTTATTTCATATTGAGTTTTTTATATATAAATTAAATCTAATTGAAATACTCCAAGATCTCTGAAAGATCGGTCATATTTTAGTAACATATAAGCATTTTTTACTGTGGTCAGAAAATCAGAAATAAAGATATATGCTATGATTTTTTTTATGAAAGTTAAGGTTCTATATTTCAACATGTTAATGCGTCATGCTAATGCAGTGAGCCTTGAGAATTATATAATAATAATTTTTTGGTAGAAAAATATTTAAGGATTAATATTGTTATCTATTCTCACTTGGGGTGTGTACATTTATTTATTGCAAAGCATAAAATAATGCCTCAGGAAGAGAAATTTAGGTCATACTGCTGTTATTTTAAATTCTGGAACACTTAGTAAAAATTTGCTGAATGATTTTTCTGCTGATTCAGTTAAGTTATTTATTTCGGCACAATTGGTATATAATAGCTATTAGTCAGCCACTTAGCTGAAATTTCTATCAGCTGGCTAAGCCAGCTAATAAAAACCAATCAGCTTGTAACACTAATCACTACTCTAAAAAATTTTGCTACTATTTCACCAGCCAAACTGATTTCTAGATCAGGTGTAATGTGATAAAGTGCAAAAAATCAAAACAAACCAAAAAATCATTCATTAATTAGTGTTGTGGTGATGACCAACACCCCTGTATCTATATCACTAGGGATGGGAACGATCACAGGTTACCTGATCGTGACCGGGTAACATAGATGGTGTGATCTGTTGATGCATGAATTTTATTAAAAGCTTATTTGTATGTATTGCATAATGCGTATAACCAGGTAATCTAGTACCCAGATTGATAATCTGTAATAAAAGCGCAATGATCTAAATGGAAAGTTGCAAGGAGTTTTAGTATAATAAAATATAAGGCTTCTTAGTTAATAAACGTACTTATTGAAAAACCGTAATTGAGGTGGTAGTGCCTGGTACGATACACCAGTGCAAAGCGAGTGCTCAAACTTAGTGGGATCCGAACCAAAAACCCCATAGTTGTGAAACAGCATAACAAACAAGAACCTGGGTAAGCGAACAGAAGTCTTGCTGTAATTACTCAGTTAAGTTCTTCGTTAGGAAACAGCAAAACTTGCAAACTTGAAGTAAGCGTTAGGGTTTTGAAAGCCAAAGTCGAAGGTTGAGCAGTAGTTCTCTTGCCATATATTTGCAAGTTAAAGAATGATATTAGTATAGTTGTAGTAAAATGAAACCACAAAGGACGATATTACCTGAAAAACGATGAAGCAATAATGTGATATGTTCGGTGTTTGATGAATATGGGAAATCGTTCTACAATGGTGGTATTGTCAAGATGGTGGATTTTCTTTGGGACTTTGAAAGATATGCCGAATTGAAAAGATGGAATGATAATATGAAGCGTAATAGAATTGTGTTGTACGTGTCGAAGAGTTAAAGGCCGTGGATGCGCAAGAAGATTAAGTCGTGTGATACATAGTACAGTTTAAAGAAGGCATTGATTAAAGGAGTCGTAGAAGTTGAGAAAAAGATCAATAAGGTGTGGAGTATAAAACAAAGGAATAACGAATCTATATTGATGTACACTTACCGTTATGAAACACTTGCTGCTCCTGTAAAAGGGTTCATCAAGGATTATGAAGAGATGTATTGGTATATATTTGGGCTAAAGAAATCATATCAATGGAAGGTAGAGGTAATGTGTCCAATCACATACAAAGAAGCCAAAGATTTGGTATTGTGTGCGGAAGTTGAAGGTGATGACGAAAGTATAGACGAATGGGAATCAAGTAACAAGTTAGACCATACTGGCACTAAAATAAAACAAACGAACATTAAAAGGAAAAATATACCTGAAGTTGAAATCGAAGATGCTAATAAGATACTTGACTGTTACAAACTATCAGCTGAGATGGAAAATGTTAGTATAATGAATGACCTTGATTGACATGATCGAGATGAAAGTGGAGTCAAGGATGACTATGTTTTGGATGGGGGTTATAATGTGATCGATGATGTGATGAATATATATTTTGGTGATGATGAAAATCATGAAAGTGGTGTAAAAGAAAAATGTTGTAACAAACCTGATAACGATGAGAACCGTACCGTCGAAATGGATAATTGTTGGTGGGATGATCTGGAATCTGAAGTCGATCGATTGTTGTTGGTTATAAGGGATGGTGTGAATTGTAGATATAGTACAAAAAAGAATGATCATAAAGCACACATTTATCATCAAATACCTGAGAGGATGGATCACGGTAATGGTACATACAATCTTGGAAATTGTGATCAGGATAGAATCGGTCTTGAAAGTAATGAACAATTAGCATTCATCGATTATCAAAAGCCTGCAGAAATGGATAGTGCTGCCGAGATGGATAGGTTTGGCAATTGTCATCATGATGGTATAGGAGCTAAAATGGATAACAAACTTGCGACCAATTTCAAGAAAGTGGTTGATGTGACTTGGAAGCGTAAAGTGGATAATAGTGTTGGAATATTGTTATTTTGGATGAACCTTATGAGTGTTATACTTAACTCATACCTTAGACAAGTTGATGGACAATTGAATAAAGCAGACGAATATGTGAAGGTCGTCGAAGGTGATACAAGAACTATAGTCATTGATAATGTTCAAAGAGAACAAAAGGCTGTGGGTAATGAAGTATCGAAAGTGGATTTTGATCATGAAATTCCAGTGCTTGAGAAGCTGAGTGAAAGTGAAAATTATGTTGAAGATGATGAATTTCTGCAGAGTAATAGCAAGGATAATTCTGTGATGAAACACCAAATGCATAAGCAAAGAATGACAGTGAAGTCAGAATTAAAATTTGTAGGAGAAATAATGTGGAATATTGTGATGTTTATGATAATGTTAGGTATCATGATGGGACTCAATGTAGATAGTTATGCGAGTCTTGATTGCGATCAAAAAGTGGGTGTTGGTAATCATAATTCGGTTGGGAATATTAATTATGGCGGATATATAATTAATGATGAAGGTTTTGAGAGGAATTATGAACCGAATAGAGCTGATATTGACTTTGAGGACGAAGTACATGAGGATCTAGCTCCTGTCATGGTGATGACCAACACCCCTGTATCTATATCGCTAGAGTTGGAAACGATCACGGGTTACCCGATCGTGCCCGAGTAACATAGATGGTATGATCTGTTGATGCATGAATTTAATTAAAAGCTTATTTGTATGTATTGCATAATGTGTGTAACTGGGTAATCTAGTACCCGAATTGATAATCTGTAATAAAAGCGCAACGATCTAAATAGAAAGTTGCAAGGAGTTTTAGTATAATAAAATAAAGGCTTCTTAGTTAATAAACGTACTTATTGAAAAACCGTAATTGAGGTGGTAGTGCCTGGTATGATACACCAGTGCAAAGCGAGTGCTCAAACTTAGTGGGATTCGAACCAAAAACCCCATAGTTGTGAAACAGCACGACAATTAGTATTAAGAAAACTCTTTCTAATCTAATTTAATAGCAAACCCTAACCCTAATTTAACTGTGAAAATTTTTTAGTAAAATTTTTTAAGTTTGTAAGGGTAATAACAGATATTACATAATATTTTTTACTATACTCTCTATCTCCTTTCCCCCATATAAGAGAAATTTGATTGGCTTTATAAATTTATATATCTAATATAAGAAAGTTAGAGACCCACCCTTCTTAGAATATTACGTAATATCTGTTATTACCCTAATGCTAGGGTCTTAGTTATTGTATAGGTATGCTTTGTATTGAAGGCACAGGATTTAAATATAAATCCATATATGTAACTGGGTTATCATACAATAGCTATGTTATTCACAGTATCTGATATAACAATCCAATCCCATGCCAATAAGTAAATAAAAAAAGCATGAATTGTCGCATAAACCATGCAATAAACAAAATTGATTCTATTAATAGATTTGAAAGTTTTTTTAAAATTTCTAGTGATGATTTCTCAACAACTAGCTTTTCAAACTCAGCCATAATTTTTTATTTTATTTGATGAATCCACAGAATTATAGTTGTTTTCATAAATTCTGAAATTACTAATAAAAATTATTTCCGCTGAATTCGAATTTGGTGTTACAGGATTGTATTTTTGGCATTACAGTAATTTGATAAAACTGAATTCAATATCAAATTCAAATGATTGGTGGTTAAGAAATTATTGCGAAAAAGTTTTTAAAAAAAGCCTAGAATTAGAGATAGGTACAGTCTGTCACATTCAGTCATAGGTCAGTCATGAGCTTATGACTGATTGACCATGGTCAGCCAAATGGTTAATGACCAGTTATAGCTAATAAATTATTATCCAATTATTCAATCAAATATCTAAATAAGTGACAAGTAGGAGTGGTACACTGCACAGACTGCTGAAAGAAAAACAAAACATGTGATTTGTATCACATGCTTTCATATTTCTGGTCAAATTTGCAGATCATTTGTTCATATTTAAAATAGTTTTGTTCTAGATCTGGCCAAATGATCTACAAATTTGACTAGAATTATTAATAATTTGTTTTAACCAGTAGTGTTCTGCAAGATCCAATCTGAGATACTTCAGATCAATCAGATTCATAATTTATAAAATCCACTGAATCCAGAGAACTAATTCAAAGATCTGTTTGGATCTGTTTGGATTCATTCATGCTGATTGGTTGTATTATTTAAACTCTAATTGGTTAATAAACCATCATTATTATGATTAAAATATAATATTAAATTTCATGAATTTGATATGCGAACTTGCTTTACTAACTTTAATTTTATATATAGTACTTAGCAATTAAATTAATGCAAATAAAATAATTTTATATATTATAATATTAAATAAGTATTTATAATCTTGATATGTTATGCTAATTTTAATGATCTTTATAACATAGATAGATTGATTGTATATTTGCTAATGAAGTATTGTAAAATTATTTAATTTCACAGTTAATAAAATATTTTTATACTTATGGGCTAAATACTAAGAACCTTACACTAATTTTAAACATATAAATTAATAACAATAAATGTTCTTTATACTTTCAGCAAATGACTAAATGTGTTTATCTAGTTAATAGATCTTAAATATGTCAAATATTAACCAATTATATCATATTAGTTGTGTAACTATATCAGATCTGGATCCAGATCCAGATTTTTGGCTTTGAATTTGGACTTGAACATGGATCTGATCCAGGTTTCAAATCAGATCCAGATCTTTTAAAATACCCGTCTGATCTGGAACACGATTAACCAGGCATATTGAATAATTAATTATATGATTACAAAAAACAATATAATAAAAAGAGTCTGAACTGCTAAAAAGGACCTATGCTGCCCAGCTACCTTATTTGTAATATTCTGTTACCCAAAGAAACCTATCGTATACAATTTTGTCAAAATTGCAAATTATTTGACTAGAATTAAAATTGTTTTGTTATAATTCTTGCCAAATAATCTGCAAATTTGGCCAGAATTATTAACAAGGCATTTCTCAACTAGGTTTAAACACTATCTAAAAAATTTTTAGATCATATTCATTATTATTATATTTATTATGCTCATTTATATTTTATTTAAAAATAAATATATCATTAATTATGCAAAGTCACATGATCTGAAAATTTTTGAGAGACAGTTTGATTTTTCTATTTATCAGATAATACTGATATACTGATATAAATTTTAAGCAATAATTATTCATTTATTAGCCAGAATATTAAGAATTTTGCATTAGTCATAATCTTGACCCATTAGTCAAATTGCTCTAACTAGCTAATACCGGAAACAGTTATTGACTAGTTACAGAGATAGCAAATGACTTTAAATGACCCAAATGACTCAAATAACAAATGATCAGTTATTGGTCATTTCATGGCCTCAAATGACTTAAGAAAGTCATTTAATTTTGGTTAACCAATTATCTAATAATTTTAGCCAATCAAAATTGATTATTGTTCTTCGTAAAATAAAATGTTGCTAGATGCTATCTAATAAAAATTATTACATATAATAGTCATATAATAAATAACTGAATCATTTAATGAATAATTGCCATTTGTATTTTGACTAAATGACTAGATCATTTCCAGACCGGTTGTAAAACGACATTCTAATCAAATCATAAGATCAGGTATGAAGTAATTAAAAAAACAAAACACTAGACAAAAAAATAATGTATTTACTTTTTGGATTTTAAAATTTATTGCACGGTGCAATATATTGCACCTCTATTATAACTATATGGATCATTGATTTTGTGCAATAAACAATTAAAGAAATTTTTATCAAAGCAAAAAATAAAATTTAATTAATATTAGGGTTAGGGTTAAAGCCTGAAATGAAGCAAGGGTGCAGTTTATACCAAAATTTCACAAGGAGTATTTTTTATTAGACCAAAGGTGGTTTCATAGGCAAAATTTTTAATTAATAGAAGGGGTGCAATATATTGCAGATGCAATGAATTATAAAACCCTTACTTTTTTTAATAAAAAAAATAAAAAAAAGTTCGTGAATAATAATTTACCGATTGTAAAATAATATAAATCATTTTGTACAAATAGCATGTTAATTAATAATCGACATGAATTGATAAATGATGCGAATATATGTATTATTTAAAACATGCATTATACAAGTTTTTTGTGATCAGTAGAATGTCAACTCTATGCAAAATAACCTAATGACCAAATGACCCTGGTTATTTGGAAATGACCATAGTCATTTGATCACAAGTCATTTCCAAATGACCCAAAATTTGAATGATCTCAAATGAGTGGTCATTTTGAGATCATTTGAGGTCATTTGAAAAATTGGCAAGTGACCAGGTTATTTATCATCCCTAACCGGTTATGATCTGTCAAGACCAGACTGTGCCCATCCCTAACCTAGATCCAATACATCTGATTTGGTAATTTAAAAATAGCCCTGTAAAAATCATCTTGTCCATGTCAAATCTCTGTTTTATTTACAGTTCAAGTGGCATGGACATATGGTCAAACCAGGTCAGCTGAATTCGTACCAACTTATACAAATCCAGATCTTGACCTGTGCACAAAGGCCTGTTTTATCTAACACCAACTCGTACTTTGTTACAGTATTGTTGTGTCTACTATGTCCAAAACTTTTTTATGTCCAAATGTCTACAACTGTCCAAAGAATATTTTAACTTTAAAGTTTAATAAATTTGTTTATGAAAAAAATAATTATATATTTTTATAGTTCTAACCAATTTTCTGAAAAAAATAATAGGTTATTTTAATAAAATTTTAAGTAATTTAAATTTATTTTTTTTGTTCACAATTGTTCACACTGCTCCGGTACATTTTTCTTATAGGGCTACAAAACAGCATTGATAATATTGTAAGAGTCTATATCCAATTATAATTGAACTGAAATGTAAAATAGCTGAGTAAATAACCTTTATACTCTGATAGTATCTAATAGAATTGACAATGTATTATTTCTTAATTTCACTGTTTGAGGATGACTAGACTGCATATTATTAGACTTGCATTAATTTAATAGCAGATAAACTACTGATAATAATAATAATTCTATAAATTATCAATAACAAATATAATAATATTTATTAATTATTACTTTGATATATAAAAAGATTTATTATGCATCAGCAAATTTGCGATATGCAATATCTTTCGAAATATTTCGAAATATAAATTTCGAAATATTGCAAAAATATTAAGTAATATTCAAAATACAAAATAATATTAAATAATTTCTAAATAATGTACTATAGACCTACAAAAAAGTGATCCTATCAATACTTTCCATATTTAATTTCTGATAACCTGCCATCTTCTGAAACAAATGATCATGTTCTGGGTACATTCAATGTACCCGGAACATGATCATGTTCATATAATTCCACGCTTTGATAAATCTAATGATTATTTAGTTAATAAGTATATCTTTTAATAAAATTAAATCAGTATAGAAACCTTTAAAAATAGTTCGAAATGTTTCACATTAATTAAATACATATAAAATTCTATAGAGTAAAAACCTGTAAATTTAAAGTTCAGTATATTAAATTATTTAAAAGACTATATTAAGTATAAAAATTTAAGGGCTAAAAAATAAACATTATGCAAAATATTTCACACGTTTTTGAATAAACTTAAAATAATTTAGAACACATATTTTATAAACCATTTCAAATTATTTTAGAATAATTCGAAAATTATAACATAATTTTGCAAGGAATTTTTTTTGTTATGACATAAAACTTAATAAAAGTAAATATTTTCATGCGATAAAATATTAGAATAAATCGCTGTGATATTCATAGTACTAAACTAATTCGAACTAATTCAAATTGATTAAACTTTGACAAAATTAAAGTATTAATTATATTAAGACAAACGAAAAAATATTAATATTATAAATATAAAATTAACTATAGCATAAAAAAGAATAAAAAATAAAAAATAGATAAAAATGTATAAAATAAAAAATAAGATATATATATAAAGTAAAATAAAAATTTCTTCATTTCTCTGAAGAGTTCGTGTTCTTGCAAATTCAGAAATTGCGAAAGGTTCTTGCAAAATACCAAAAAAGTCACGAAGTGCCAAAAAAGTCTGGGTTGGTTTTCTTGCAAAGTGCCAGAAAGTAAGGGTTCTGTTCTCGCAAAGTGCTAAAATAAAATAAATTAATAAAAAAATTTTAAAAATAAAACAAAAAAAACAAAAACAAAAAACATGAAACAAAAAAATAAATAAAGCGAAACCTTGCAAGAACTTGCAAAAACTTACATAATCTTTATAATTTGTCTGCACCTATTTATCTATAGCAGACTTTAACTGATTCTCATCGGAATAAATGCTACTTGGATAATTTCTTTTGCAAAAAACTTGCGATACTTGCGAAAACTTGTGCCCATTTCTCTAAAGAAGCGTTCCTGAAAATTTAGAAATTGCTGGGGAAATCATTTGTGTGTTCTTGAAAGTTTCAGAAGTTGTAGTTGTCATTCGCAAGGTTTCGAAAGTTTTTGTTTTTCTTGTAAAGTGCCGAAATAAAATAAATTAAAAAATTAAAAAATGAATACAAAAGATCTAATCTGATCTTTAGTACAGAATTTGATCTACTGATCCAGCTTGGTTTCCTTGTCCTAAAATATTTTGAAAGTGGTTCGAAATATTTCGAAATATTTTGAAATTACTTTTGTAATATTTTAAAAATTTGATATTTCGAAATATATCGAAATATATTACGTAATATTTATTTTCAAGATAGTTCTAATGTATTCAAATTATTTCGTATATATCAAGTTCTTTAATTATTTCTTATTAACTACAAATGAATTTAAATATATTTGCTTTATCTAAAGTAATCAATTTTTTATATATTACTAATGTAACTTTCTGTATTATGATTTATAATTTACGTTAAACCAGTATTGTTATAGATAATACAAAAATAATACCATATGGTATTATTTTTGTATAAATAAAATTCAACCCATTTTTATATAATTTAAAGTTATTTAATATATTAAAGGATTTTAAAAAATGGTGCACCTGCACCACGGTGCACCCCGGATAACCCCCAGATAACCCTGGAACACTGATTGATGGCACACTTCGGATCACATGATTGACGTAATCAACAGTTACAATTTTTTTTAATTTATTAAAAATTTTACTTATGCAAGAATTATATTTTATAGCGATTAATAGCAATTAATTTATTACACTTGCACAGTATGATACAACAATTATGTCATACTAAAAAACTATCTAACATACCCTACCTACCCTAATATATAACTCAAGCAAAAACAAAGCTATACCTACACGTAAATATACATTCTTATACGCCACTTCGTTATACTCAGTACAGCTTGTGTTGCTGAGCGTAGTGAAGCAACACAGACAGGGCTCGCTTCGCTCACCCTGTAGTCGCTTCGCTCACTTTCCTAAACATTTAATACAACCACAACTACTCTAACTTACCCTAAACCTAGCTCCAAAATGTCTTTACAAACAGAGAAAAAAAGAAGGAAGCATTAGTAAACAGTTCAAAAGCCGGAAAACAAAAAAACAGAATAATAACATGCCCTGGAATAACCAAAAAAGTCCAAAAACCGTAATACTTTCCAAATACGTCTACTAACTGGAACAAAGAAACTATATGCCCCGGAATAACCAAGAAAGTCCAAAAACTGTCATACTTCTCAAATATGTCCACTAACCGGAACGAAGAAACTATACGCACCAAGACGCTCTAAACAAAGCGAGAAAAAAGTGTTAGAAATAGACACAAACCGGAAAACAAAAACAACAAATAAAAACTACCCTAACTCTATCCAAAATAACCCACTCTAACCCTAACCTTTAACTAAAACAACTTACCCTAACCCTAAAACTAACCTAACTCCAACCTGAATAAGCATGCCACATAACCGAAATCACATCGGCAACAAACAAAGCCAATTCACATCAACGATACCAAAAGTATAGTGCAACCAGTGAAATTACGACATAAAGCGCCAAAATAAATGACACAAAACAAGTAGCAAAGCGGCAAAGCAAATGACAAAATGCTCAGCACCTAAACGACGGATTCACACCAAGATGACGACACCAAAGCAACGACACCAAAGCGACGACACCGAGCGACAATACCCAAGGACGACAATAGCGACGACACCACAAAACGTGCCAAACTAGTACAGAAAAAAAAGTAAATGTTAGTACAGTACAAAAAAATAAAAAAAGTAGTTAGTATGTAGTACAAAAAAAATAGTGATTATCAATGATCACTGATTGTATATATACCCCGTGATCAGGGGTGCACCATGGTGCAGGATGCACCAAAGTATAATTCTCTATATTAAATACATTAGAAAAATTTCGCTATTCTCGTTTAATGTTTTTAATAACTCCTGATAACTTTGAAGTAAATTTGATGTTAAAACAATGCGACTTCCTTAAATGTATTAGCTCCTATCAAACTATAACCTTTTATCACTATATTTAGGATAAGCGAAATACTTTTAAATAAATTAATTCGCTTGAAATCAAACAATGCCCATTTATAGAATATTTCACGAACATGCATATTGTGCATTATTCTATTGTTATATAGAAGCATTCTAGATTTTTATGTAATCGGGTTTTTCAATATATTTATAAGTACTGAAGTAATTGATATATAAGGGATTTAAGTAAAATTTTTACCTTTTTAGCCATTCAATAGTTGGTCCAATAAATTATAAGCTTTAATAACTCCTGACCACTTCGAAGTAAATTAAAACAATGCGCAATACAGCAACTTGCTTAAATGTATTAGCCCTTATCAAACTATTAATATGTATTGTATTAACTCGATTACATAAAAATATAAATTAAAAAATCAGGAATGCATTTACTAAAAAGAATAATGTACAATAAGCATTTACTATAAATGGATATTTTGTTTTCAAAGCGATTAGTTTTAATTAATTAAAATATTCACTAATCTCTAAATATAGTATAAATAATATTTAATTTAAAAATAGAGCTAAAACTTTTAAAGCAATTGTCGTGAGCAGTTTTATTAATCGAAACAATGTCAAAAGTATTAAAAATCTAAATATAAATGTAATTCAAGTAAATTTAAAATAATTTAATTTTTTAATAATGATAAAATTATCAAATATTTCGAATATATTTGAATTAATTAAAATATATCTGAAAATAATAAATAATATATGTATATATTTTGACTGATTACATGGATTCAAATGACCACTTTCCCGGTTTATTTGAAATCATCGCGGGTTAAAATAATAAATTTTGAATAATATTAACAAATTTGCAAATTTAATATATTTCAGTATTTGTGCAATGTTTCGAAATACTTCAAAACAATTTAAAAATAAAATTCAATTAGACGAGACGAAAGTATAAAAATTTTAATAAATAAAAACTTTTTTATTTAAATCTAATAATACATTAGCATGTGTATTGTTAATTGAAAAAACTCGATTACATAAAAATATAAATTAAAAATCAGGAATGCATTTACTAAACAAAAGAATAATACACAATATATATTTACTATAAATAGTCATTTGTTTTCAAAGCGGATTAATTTTTAATTTAAGAATGGAGCTAAAACCTTTAAGCAATTGTCGTGAACGGTTTTATTATCAAAAATCTAAAAATAAATATAATTCTAATAAATTTAAAATAATTTATTTTTTAATAAAAATATATTCGAATAAATTAAAATATATTTGAAAATGTTAATTGTATATTTTTTTGATTGATTACTTTAGAAGAATGTTTTTAATAGTAAAAAAAAAATTTTTAATGAATATGCGAAAGCAATTTGATTACATTAGAAATTTTTTGATATTAATCGAAAATATTTAAATATAGGCGATATTTGTATTCCCTCTCTTCGTTGTCATTTCTATCCATTTCATAAACATCTAAAATATTCTATACTTCACTTATTTTGTGCATTTATTTTTTTACCTTTAAAACTTTTCAAACATTTCGCATATTTTCGAATTAAACTTCCTATTTATAAAACATTTAAACTAACCCGAACCTCTCTCTATCTCTCTCTTTCTATCTCTCTTTATCTCTCTCTCTCTTTATAAATATCTCTTTCTATCTCTCTCACTCTCTATCTTTCTCTTTCTTTATTTATCTTTCTACCTCTATCTCTCTCACTCTTTATCTTTCTCTCTCTCTCTATCTCATTCTCTCGCTGTATCTCTCTTATAAACTAAATAATTTAAAGCCTTTCACATACTTTCGCAAATTTTTAAATATCCTAATTAATTTTTCGTACACTTCGCAAACACAATGTCCGCTAAATCTTCAAAAAAAGCAAGACAACCCAAAAAAATCACAACAAATTGAGCCATCTTTGCTGGAGTTCTTGTTGGCACTCCTGATACCGACGTAATGGAAACTAAAAGATCTGCTGAGCATTCTGTTGAATCAAGAAGATCGCCTAATATTCAAACTAGTTCGAGATATTCTGAAGGTATTTAAATTTATAACATTTTTCTTATTTCATTAATTTACTATTTATAATATTTCTAATTGAATTTTTTATTTTAAATTATTTTAAGAAGTGCCTAGTAATATGTTAGGAGCTATAATGGATAAGCTTAATGAGCTATCCGAAAAAATGAATCGAATTGAAAGGCGCTTGCTTATTCGAAATGGATGATAGGTTTTCAGAAAGTTTCGACTTAGCTCACGAAACCAATTTTATAAATGTAATTTTTATTTTTATATCTTAATATTTTAATTTATTTAATTTAAAATAATAAAAAACTATTTTTATATATAGCAATCGGCAAAAGAGATTGCAAAGAAGTTGTTTGAATATGCAATATATCCTTCAGATGATGATTTATGGGGAGCGGTGGAGGATTATCTTGCAGAAAATCACACCGAATTTTATGATAGTATGACTAATAAAAAGTGGATTACTTATTATAAAAAAATATTGCTCAACCAGTAAATATTTTTAATTTTGTTTCTTTTTTTCATATTAAAAAACAATTCTAAATATTTTGAATATATTCGAAATATTTTGAATATACTCGAACTATTTAGAATAATTCATTTACTAAATATTTTGAATATATTCGAAATATTTCAAATATATTTGAATTATTTAAAATATTTTATTTACTTAAAATAAATTATATTTTTAGCTTTTAAAATAGCATCGTTCTTTGCGAAGTGCTTTGACGACACATGTGAAGGATGCAATGTTTTCTGTGTTTGGTGGAAGCCAATTGGATTCAATAAATACGAGCGCGACTCCTGCAGATATTTAGGAGTGGAAAGCTTCTGCCAAAATGAAGGCATGCCATCAGAAGCTTTTCACACCAATATCCTCAGACCCTAATGATTCGTACATGTCCAGGATCCTAAGCAAGGTGTAGCCAGACAAGTTACCGACCAATATTAAAATGGCATACGCAATTGCAGTATGCCAAATAATGTTTAACGATTACTACTAGAAGTTAACAATGTCTGAATATACTGTTAAGGATAGACTTAGAAGAAATTTGGTATGTGATTAATATATAATAAATTATTAAAAGCAAAACAAAATATTTAAATATTTTTAAACATATTCGAAACATTGCTAAATTTTTAAAAATAAAAATATAGAGAAAAATGCAACAAAAAAAGCCATTTCTTCCACCTGGTGAAGGAGAATCAACAGAAGATGAAGAAGATGAGGTGGTTGAAGAAGAAAGGGGTCGAGGTAAAAAGAGAAAAAAACCGCAACAATCCGAAAGTGTAATTATAAATTTTTAAAATTTATGTAAACAAAAATTTTACTATGAAAAGTTAATTAAATATTTTAATATTAAATTATTTAGTCTTCTTGAAAGGGCAAGCGTGTAAGAAGAACAAAAAGCCCTATAAATATTTCGGATGCGGAAACTTCCCAAGCAACTCCTGAAGCAACTCAAGAAGAACCACTGAAGGGATCTACTGCTAGTGCTGGACACTTGGCAGAACCACCGGAGTGATCTACTGCTAGTGCTGGACACTTGGCTACACACGATGAACCACAGGAGGGATCTTCTACTGCTAGTGCTGGACACTTGGCTACACACGATGCTTAAAAATCTTATATATATTTTTTATTTTATTTTTTTTTTATTTCTGTTTATTTTTTTATTTATAAATTTATTATATTTTTATATATATATATATCTTTTTTATTTTATTTTTTTTTATTTCTGTTTATTTTTTATTTATAAATTTATTATATTTTTATATTTTTATATATATTTTATATTATTATTTTTTGATTAAATAAATATTTAAATTTTGAATAAACTCTGAAAT
>QKWP01000216.1:276771-295524 GCA_003550325.1 Gigaspora rosea | reverse complement strand
ATTTTTTTTTTAAAAATATTCGAATTTATTCGAAATATTTAAACATTTTTCGAATAAATTCGAAAAATGTTTGCAATTTTCGCATATATTCGAAAATATTAAATATGTTATTATTTTCTAATTTTAAAAAATTTTTAGCTTTTGGAAAAAGTTAGGTTGTTGCGAAGCACTTTAACTACTAAAACTAAAGACTCTATATTTTTTATTTTTGGTAATCTTTTAGACCCTATTAACACCAAGGCAAAACCTGAAGAAGTTTTGAATTGGAAGGGATCAGAAAAGACGAAGAATTGTTTTAAGCTTCTTTTTAAAGAGTTGCGAATAGTTCTGATGAAAATGATACTTACGTTGTTCGAATTTTAAATAGAATTTGGCCCGCCAGAAAAACAACTGACCACAAGACTGCATATGCAATGGCGGTATGCAAATCTATTCTTAGCCAAAACTACAAAAAGTTAACGATATCGTTAAAGAAGATCTTGAAAGATATCAAGTTATTATTATTATTATTATTATTATTATTATTAGTATTATTATTATTTACTAAAAATTTGTTCAATTTTTCGAAATAAAGCAAATGTTAAAACGACGTGATTCATTTTCGACATTAATTTCAAAGGATATAGAAGAAAGAAATGAACCAGAAGAATTAGAAGAAAGAAATGAACCAGAAGAAGTTAGAGAACAATTAGAAGAATTCGAACGAGTATATTTACACATAGATTATATAGAAATATTATCACATTTTTTTTACAATTATTTTAAACATTTAAAAAATTTATAGGATACGTCTAATTATCTCAAACGACCTTCGCAATCCTCCAAAAAAGTAAGTTTATATTTTAAATATAAAATTTTTTTTAAATTTTTAAATTTTGAATTTTTATTTGAAAAAATATTTTTTAGGCAACAAAAAGACTAAGAAAGGCGAGTATATTTAAAATTTCTTAAAAATTTGTGATTTTTTGCATTGTGTTCAAATTTTAGAAATTTTCGAATATATTTAAAAAGATGAAGGATCTACAACTTCGACAAAAAATATAGATTATAGATCCGATGAAGAACAAGAAGAACCTGATTATGATGCGTAAAACTTTTTTTGTTTTGTTTTTTTTTTATATACAAATAACGCTACTTTTTTTTTGTCTTTTTTTTTTTATTTTTTTAATAAAAATGCTATTATTATTTTGCTTTATATTTGTAGTTTTTAAATTTTTTAGTTATTACTAAATTATATATACATTTATTATAATAAAATATGTAATATTAATTAAAAATATATATTTAATTTAAAAATGTAATTTATATAATAATAAATAAAAAAATATAAAATTTTATATTCAATTGCGAAAATTTTAAAAAAAATTCGAAATTTTGCGAAATATTGCAAAATATTGCAGATTTAAATGATAATATGCGAAATATTACCTCCTGCGACCCCTGAAGGGATAATTAGGTAGAGGTTTGCATTTTTTTATTTGGCCTATTTCGCAGTATTTCGCAATATATTTCAAAATATTTCGAAATTTATTTCGAAATATTTCGAAAGAAATGCATGCCGAAATCTTTCGAAAGATTGCGCATATTTTGAAAGATTTCGCATCGATCGCAATTCTTTCGAAAGATTTTGGCATGCAATATCTTTCGAAAGATTTTATATATTTATTTTGCTGATGTGTTTGGTTCAAAATCTTGAAAACATAATCCTAAAGAATAATATTCTGAAAAAATTTGGCCAGAATTAAACTAATGCTAATCTAATTTGGGCCAGCTTTTAGGATTTTAGACATCAGAATTTTGTCTGATTTCTGATTTTTTGGCTAATCCGGTTAAGTTATAAAGTTCAGGAATAATAAGATTAAATAATAGATATATCAAATACATAATTTAATAAGATCAGATGACTAAAATATATTACAATAAGATGAAATACCAACATGCATGCACACTTGTACTGTAATTTACTATAGAAAATACCCCTTTAATCAGTACCTCCTGATTTGTACTAGGTGCATTTCAAGGCTATTTGTTGTGGTGTTTTGTAAAAGTCCTAGGTACAAATCAAAGGCTGATTTACTAATTATATTTTTTTACTTATGGGCTAATATATGTTCTTTACAAAAGACTCCACACAATGTACTCTATATCATACAAAGTACCTAGAGTACAAATCAAATTTTTTACTATGTGAAATTAAATTGTCTCTGAGTATCTTACATGGTAAGTTGTAAAATTTAATTCCTATTGATCCATTTTCATTCAACCGAAGCATTATTATTTCTAATTATTTTAACAAAAATTCGGGTTTAATAATTGTATAAAATTTCAATTCCTATTCCTTGGCAAGATCCATTTTCATTCAAATAAAGCCTTTATTCATTTTTTAATGAAAATTTGGTTTAAAAAATTGTATAAAATTTTAAATTTCTATTCTTTGCAAGATTCATTTTTGTTCAAATAAGCCTTTATTTATTTCTAATTATTTTTCAACAAAATTCATTTTTAAAAAATTGTGTAAAAATTTCAATATGACAAGATCCATTTTTATTTAAACAAAGTCTTTATTCATTTCTAATTATTTTTTAACAAAAATTAGTTTTTAAAAATTGTATAAAACTTCAATCCTATTATTTAGCAAGATCAATTTTTGTTCAAATTAAGCTATTTATTCATTTCTATTTATGTTTTATTTTAATTCCTACTCTTTGGCATGATCCTATTTTCATTCAAATAAAAGTATTTATTCATTTCTAATTATTTTCAGTTTTTGTTGAAGATGAAAATTCATTTTTAAAAATTATACTTATACTAAATTTTGATTCCTATTCTTTGGTAAGATCTATTTTTGTTTAAACAAAAGTATTTATTTATTTCTAATTATTTTTATTTCTTGTAGAAGACAAAAATATTTAAATAAATATAAACTTTTAAAGATCCTAGACATCTTAGAATCTTTTTCATTTCTCTAAGTCTAGAGTTATTATTTAGTGGAGTTCAATAGCAAACATATAGCTTTGAAATGTTACCATACCTATAAGATAACTCATATTTATTAAGTCTATTATATGATATTCTGGTCTTGGCCCCATGGTATAGACTTACTATTCTTCTTTAGTTCACATTTTCTCAATTTCACATAACTTACAAGCCAGATCACAATTTATAAGCTGGATTACTTAATATTTATATTATTTGTTAACTTATTTGGTTATCCCTGATCCTGTATCTATACAGAGAATTGCAATTCTATTTATATATAAATCTTGTTCTTCTCTTAAATAGGAAATTTTCTAAAGATCTTTTCTAGTTGTGATCCTAGCAGAGACTTGTCTTCTAGTTGGATTTGAACTCATGGCCTTGCAACTGTAACCTGGAAGACTAACTAACTCACAGGTTTGTGGTATCTGTTCAATTTATATATTTGTTATAAAAAACTAATTTATATTAATTCTTTTTTTATATTTCTTGTTAAGGTTTATTGGTTAATATAAACAGTTTTTTTTACTAATTTTTACAAACTAAGTACAACATGTTTGAACAAGTATTTGAACAAAAACCTAAAATTATTGCATTATTGTTTGTCAATTATAAAAGAATTATTATGAGCTTGCATTATATAAAGTATGCTAAATTAATAACTTAACTATATTAAGCAAAAATTATTTAGCAAATTTTATAGTGTCCCAGAAATTATAATAATAGCTGTAATTTATAACTTTTGCCACAAAACAACCTAACCCAAATAGTAAGCACTAATACTTTGACTACAACTAATTTTAATTACAATACAAAGAACATGTATATTATTATTAATTTGTTTTATTTCTTATAGAAAAGAAAAGTCAACTAAAACAATCATACTTTTATATCCCAAAGTTGTTATTTTATAAAATCTACATAAATCTACAACTTTATATAAATATTATATAGAATACTATATAAAAATTATATATGTTAATTTTTATATATTATTTAATATAGAATTTATATAAAATCTATTTAAACTTAAATAACAATAATTTTATAAAAAAAACATTATATATTTATAAATTTTATGTATTATAAGGAGAGCACTAGTGTTTCTATGAACCTGAACTGAACTGAATCTAGGTCAAGTTCAGGTTCAAATTCAGATTCAGTATTGAACCTGAACCTGAACATTTTTTAAAACATGTTCAGGTTCAGGTTTAGTATTGAACTTTTAGAGCTGGTTCAGGTTCATTTCAGGTTTAGTTTATAAGTTCATAAAAATGTTTAGTGTTCATATGAACTAGTAATTCTAGGTTTGGGTCTGGGTTTGGTCTGGTCCAGACCAAACTCAAACTCTAAATTTTATTATTAAAACTTTATACTAAACTTAAACTCAATCATAAGTTTGGTCAGGCTAGTCCAAATTTTGCAAATTAGTTTGAGTCTAAATAAAAATATGTATATTTTTTGATACTGAACAAGTTTACTTAGAGTGAGAAGTATAAATCAGTTAGTAAAATTTAGAGTATCATAGCATTTTGTATAATTTATTAATAAAATTATACAAATTTCTATGATTTTCTAAATTTTACTAATTGATCATAACTTCTTGCACTAAGTAAACTTGTTAAGCACCAAAAATACATCAAATTGGCATATTTTATTTACTTTTCTTAAAATTTGAAGAAAAGATGCTTAATTTTAGAAATTTTTATCAAAAATTCAAAATTAATCATCTTTGACACAAATTTTAAGAAAAATAAAATAAATTATACCAATATGATATATTTTTTGGTGCTAAACAAGTTTACTTAGATCAAAAAGTTATGATCAATTAGTAAAATTTAGAGAATCATAGCATTTTGTATAATTTTATTAATTAATAATCTGCGAGTTAATCAGAGAAAATGATCTACAATTACTAAGTAAATATGACGCGATTTTATTAATAAAAAAATGGATTTGTGATGTGCAGATTTTTTATAGTACGTACCTATAACTTTAACAGTTAATGTGTAACGACTTTAATTTCATTACTCACCCGCCTATTGCTCATCTGCTTCATTCATTACCTACCCGTTTATTACTTTTACCCGTTCATTTATTACCTAGCTTAAAGATCCAACCCACCTGCTTATTCATCACCCAACTCAAAGAACAACCTACTCGCTATATACTTAAACCAAAGATCCAACCTACCAACTATTTACCTAATATAATGCTCCAATCTGCTCGCCAAAACCAAACCCACTACTGATTCTACTACATGTTTACAGATTTAAGGACTACTCTAAAAATTTTTCTAAGCTGTACCTGGTATTAATTACCATATAACAAATAAAAAAAATTTGATGATAGGAAATTATGAAGACTTCTCCTATTTGCATCTTGAAACACCAAATATTTATTACTATCTCAGGTTAGCGTTAGTTTATACATGTTAAAATTATCAATATTGGTTTTACTAAAATGAGAAATGGACTAGAAAACCCCTGCTTGAAAGTTTCAGACCTATATTATAATCACACATTTTTTTAGCCGATTACTTCTTCGCAATCACATTTATATATGATCGTAGGAACCCACTAGGGCGGCCTTCAAATTTATGCCATAGCAATTGGATGTATGGTAGAGTCAATTTTTCCAATACAATCTCATTTATTGGCTATGTAGCAGTGGTATTTTTCTCACATAACCCGTAAATTTGAGGCCACCCTGGTGGATTCGTATCAGACGGTGGTTTTCCTAGTTCTTTCCCCAAATGTAACATTGGTGTTCACACCAATTTCAAAAAATTAATTAAAAAATATGGGTAATTATTTTTGAATCCAGTCGAAAGGTTTATTACATCATATATATATTATTTTTCTGGGTTCGAAAATAATTACCCATAGATAAAAATATATATACCGGCATATAATACATTTATTACAATGCCAATAACTTATAAAATTAATAATTTTATTAAAGTTATATAGTACAAAAAGCAATACAGAGGTTTTTTTGTATATATTGTATATCTATTCATACTCTTTCACTCTAAGCTAATAAAACTCTACCGAAATTTTATTTGATGAAAATTTTAACTTGGCTACATCGATAGCGAAAATATGGGTTAAACGAATTACTAATATAGATTAGAGGCCCAAAAATTTTTCATTCGTCTACTCAAATGCCTTTTTGTCACCCTTTAGTGCACCCATACCTTATTCAAATCAGACCTCGGGATTACATTTTCCACTAAATTGCCAGGTCCAGCAAATTTAAATACCACTCAAATGCCTTTCTTTTATTCTTGGTGTGCTACGCCTTGCTCGTAGCAAAATCCAAGATTGCATTGCTTGCTTGAATTACTGGCCCAGTAGATTTCAAATACCAATCAAATGCTTTTTTTTTTTATCCTTGGATGTGCTTATGCCTCTTTCATGATAGAATTCGAGAATACATGGCACGCTTGAATGTCCAGGGTCAGTAATTTCAAATATCGCTAAAATACCTTTCTATTCCTGGCGTCGCTTACTTGAATTGTCAGTTCAAAAGATTTAAAATATTAAGATGATTTGAACTGACAGAAAAAAAAAATAATCTTACCATCTATAAACTATTGTTTTTTCAACCTATTTTAAAAAAATTACGATATAAACAATGCTACGTATCGTTGGCGTAATGATGCGAGCACTGTATACAAACTGCTGACACAAGTTAATTCTGGTAATGAAATTTTTTTTTAAATTATTATCCTTGGGAGTGACTACGTCTTTCGTAGTATATATCTCTAACAGAATTACTGGGTTCAGCAGATTTCAAATACCATCTGGAACTGAAATCCATTGAATCTAAATTTAATAGTAAATCCATCGGATATCCTTTGGATTTACTATTAAATTTAAATCTATTAGATTTCGTTCACACCTCTACCACTCAAATCCTTCTTGAGTGTGCCAATCCTTATTCACAGCAGAATATAAGACTACATTGTCCATTTCAAATACTACTCAGATGCCCTTTTTTTATTCTTGACCGTGTCCATGTCTCTTTCAAGATCACGTTGTCCTTGAGAATCAGCACCTTCAGAGATTTCAAATATCATTCGAATGCCTTTTTTTCGTCCTTGGTTGTGCATGTGCGCCTTTTTTATTCTAGACTCAAGAATAAATACAGGCAAACTGAAAAAAATAATTAGTATAACAAATAAAGCAAAGAAAAAAAATACGCCTATTAACCTTCTAAACGTATCTAATGTTGTGCTGAATTATTCTACTCGAAAACAGTCTACAAAAATACGTCCAGTAAAATGTGATTGTATAGCGAAAGAGAAAAGAACAAACTTACACTGATGTCAAATATCAGCAGTGTGCTTTAGTATAATTGATCAACTACCTATTATATAAATAAATGTATAATATTAATAATTTATCTATATTACATATATATAAATAAAATCATTTTATTTTCTCTTAATTGATGATCTGCCAGTCAACTGATGCATGATCATAGTGTAACATGACGCAAATTACTATGTAAATCACTTATAGACGAAATGCCACGATCACCCAAGGAAAAATATTTTTCTTACAAAGTTAATGAGTTATGTCGACTAATTGAAAGTTGTAGAGATCGTCAAGACGCATCAAACGGTGGTTAGATCATCAAAATCGGCCTAGTAGATGCGGAGATATCATCGAAAAACGATTGGGCGACTATATAAAATTCTATGTAAACAAACATTTGTTTACATAAAATTTTGCAAATATTTGTATTCTTTTTCATATTCCTTTACATAGTCGCCCAATCGTTTTTTGAAGATAACTCAGCATCTACTGGGCCAGTTTTGATGATCTCACCACCTTTAGATTCGTTATAATGAGCTCTACAAACTTTCAATTAATCGGCATGATTCATTAACTTAGTAAAAAAAATATTTTTCCTTGGGTGATCGTGGCATTTCTACCTATGATATAGATTATTATAGCAGCAATGCCACGATTATAGATGCTGGTGAAATTAAACCATTTCACTAGGTGAAATGGTGAAATAGTTTCACCAGAATTACACCAAAATAAAATTTTGGTGAAATGGTGAAATTGGTGAAATTGGTGAAATGGTGAAATTGGTGAAATTGGTGAAATTGGTGAAATTGGTAAATTTGGTGAATTGGTGAATTGCTGAATTGGTAAAATGGTGAATTGGTAAAAACAGTGAATGGTGAATTGGTGAAATGAGTGAATTAGTGAATTTTGAAACAGTGAATTGATGAATTGATTGTCTTCTAAAAAAGCACCTTTTCTTTCATTTATTTCAACGAGATCGATGAATTTGGTTGGTTAGAATAAAATTAAGGTAAAGTTACTTGCTTCTGTTACTTTACAAAATTTATTTTTATATTGTGTATTTTGCATCTAAATTCGAACTTAAACAGTTAAATTTTTGATCCCAAAGTGTACTTGTAAAAACATAAAATGTAAAAATTTGAACAAAAACCTAACTTTTGAAGAGCAAATACAGTCCGAATTCCTGACTGAAATAATTCCAGACTCTGGAAATTTACCATTTCACCATTTTGCCATTTCACCATCTCATCTTTCACCAATTCACCAATTCACCAATTCACCGTCACCAATTTACCAATTCACCAATTCACCATTTCACCAATTCACCAATTCACCAATTACACCAATTACACCAATTCACCAGTTACACCAATTACACCATTGCCAATTGGTGATTGGTGAAATGGTGAAATCATTTCACCACTTTGATTTAATTTCACCAGCATCTATAGCCACGATCACCCAAGGATAAATATTTTTTTTACTAAGTTAATGAATCATGCCGATTAATTGAAAGTTGTAGAGCTCATTATGACGAATCTAAAGGTGGTGAGATCATCAAAACTGGCCCAGTAGATGCTGAGTTATCTTCAAAAAACGATTGGGCGACTATGTAAAATTTTATGTAAACAAATGTTTGTTTACATAGAATTTTATATAGTCGCCCAATCGTTTTTCGACGATATCTCCGCATCTACTAGGCCAATTTTGATGATCTAACCACCGTTAGATGCGTCTCGACGAGCTCTACAACTTTCAATTAGTCGACATGACTCATTAACTTAGTAAGAAAAATATTTTTCCTTGGGTGATCGTGGCATTTCGTCTATAAGTGATTTACATAGTAATTTGCGTCATGTTATACTATGATCATGCATCAGTTGACTGGCAGATCATCAATTAAATAAATTCTTTTGTAAACCAGGTAGAGTTTTAAGTGCAATTGCACACGATAGTGTATGTAATTGTGTGTAGAATTAAAAAAATCCAATAGATTTATCTGAACTATTCCTTTTGCCAATCTTTTGAACATTATTATTCGATCATATTTTTCATATTTTGGCTTTGAGTTGAAATCCCTTAATGCAATTATTGCAGTTTTCTGAGGGCAACATATTTGACACCAGACGTTTACCAGTTGCAATTTGCACATATCCATTAGATTTGTTGATTTCGAAACCAAATACCAGTCCTACGCCTAAAATATAAGAACGCTTTTCCAATGTCTAATCCAAATAGGTTAGCATACAAATGCACTTGCTAATGTTTTTTGATCCAAACTGGTTATCATTTACAATCCGAATCTAACAAAATCAACATAGCAGTTTGATTTTTATCTTCAGATCCAAGATTAGATCCAAGCTTAGGTTCAAAGAAGTCGGTATGTTGCACAACTATAAAAAGAATTTACGTAATACAAACATTCACGAAAACACAGTATATATTAAGATCTACTATTTTAAGATCTTGTATAGTTATAGTGTAGGATGCATAGTAAACAAATCTGTTGAATCCGTCTCTTGTTATTTTAAGTCTAAAAATCTAAAAAAATTATAAATTTGTTGTAAAATAAGCTAAGAACATTATATTTTCTTGATATCTAATTAATATAGTGCTTAGCTTAGTAAATGCCGCGTGCTTACTGAGTAAAGTTCTTCAAAAAAAAATTGATGTCTAATAGTTTTATAATCAGAAGCTTATGGTATCATTCTATCGTTTGTACTACTTTAATACCATATTTGTTTAAAAAATTTTATGACTTTACTTATACCTTAAAAATTTCAATTCGACTTCGGTTTATAAATGATCTCCTTAATAAGGAAAATTCTCCAATTAACTGGCGGATCATCAATTAATTAAATTATACAAATTTCTATTATTCTCTAAATTTTACTAATTGATCATAACTTCTTGATCTAAGTAAACTTGATAAACACCAAAATATACATCAAATCGGCATATTTCCTTAAAATTTGTATCAAAAATGCTTAATTTTGAATTTTTAATGAAAATTTTCAAAATTAAGCATCTTTTCTTCAAATTTTAAGAAAAGTAAAATAAAATTTGATGTATTTTTTGGTGCTTAATAAGTTTACTTAGTGCAAGTAGTTATAATCAATTAGTAAAATTTAGAGAATAATAGAAATTTGTATAATTTTATTAATAAAATTATACAAAATGCTATTATTCTCTAAATTTTACTAATTGATCTTAATTTTATGCACTAAGTAAACTTGTTAAGCACCAAAAAATACATCAAATCAGCATATTTTATTTTACTTTTTTTAAAATTTGAAGAAAAGATGCTTAATTTTGGAACTTTTCATCAAAAATTCAAAATTAGCATTTTTGACGCAAATTTTAAGGAAAATAAAATAAAATATACCAAAATAGTGTATTTTTTGGTACTAAACAAGTTTACTTATATCGGGAAATTAAAAACACTAATAATCTGCAGTGATTTTCAAGTTTATTGCAGAATCTTGTTTAAAAAATTGCAAAGATCTTCAAAATTTAGATTTTTGCAGTTATTTGCAAATTTTTTGACTTAAATCTGTACAAATTTTTAAAAGTATAATCTTCACAGATTATAATAGACGCAGCCTATTATAATCTGCAATAATCCAAAATTATAACTACTATACTTACTTGCTAGTAAGAACACAATGGAAAACACAATAAACAAAACAAAACAATAAATAAAAGAGGGTGTTTTTTTATTTTTTTATGTTGATGGTGGGAATAAAAAGTAAATTTCTGGTTATTCTCATAATAAAGAATAACCAAAATTTATTTTTATTCCCATATGCACGTATGTACATGTACACTTTTTTTTTTATTATTATTTTTATACATTAATTTTTTTTTTTTTAGAACATTAACTTTTTTATTATTATATTAGGGCTTCCAGAAATTACGTGATTTTTTAGTGGGTGGGTGGGGTCCCGTAAATATCAGGTTATAATTATAATTCTGGTCAAATTTTTATAATTCTGGCCAAAAGTATAAAATTATAAAATTATTAATAACTATTGTTCTACTGGACCAATTTAGATAATTTAACTACCAAAATTTTCGTCTTACTGAGTCAATTCTAACAAGACCAAAATTGTTAAAATCTAATCACAGGGTCCCAAGATCGTTCAACTTTTGTGTAATTTTAATAGTAATTTTTTAGAATCACTAAGTAAATTCTTTAATATTGAATAACTTTTGATCCACTGGCCCGTTTTGGATGATTTGACTACCAAAATGTTCATCTTAGTTAGACGATTCTAACAAGCCCAAAATTGCTAAATTCCAATTCTGGATCCCAAGATCGATAAAAATTTGTATTATTAGATAATTATTTAATCTAATTTAATTAAATGATTGTCTAACAATACAAATCTTTATCGATCTTGGGATCCAGTAATTAGAATTTAGCGATTTGGGGCTTGTTAGAATCGTCTCACTGAGATGAACATTTCGGTAGTTAAATCATCCAAAACGGGTCAGTGGATTAAAAGTTATTCAATATTAAAGAAATTTACTTACTGATTCTAAAAAATCACTATTAAAATTACACAAAAGTTGAACGATCTTGGGACCCTGTGATTAGATTTTAACGATTTTGGGCTTATTAGAATCGTCTCAGCAAGATGAACATTTTGGTAGTTAAATCATCTAAATTGGTCCAGTAGAGCAATATTTATTATTAATTTTATAAATTAAACCATATAAATAAATTTTAAAAAATATAAAATTTGATTGGCTAATAGAGTATCAGGTGTGGGTGGGTGAGGTAAAATTTTGAAATTTACTAGTAACAAAATATTATGTAATTTCTGGAAGCCCCTTATTATTATTACTTAATAACCATTTTTTTTATTCTTTTTTTTCGAATTTCTTTTTTTTTTTGCAAATGTTTTTTTTATTTTTTTTCAGTTTTTTTTAAGAAAATAACTAATGTCCACTACAGGTGATTATCACCTGTAATTTAAATAAATAAATAAAAATACAAATAAACAAGTTTTATTAAATAAAAGTTATTTTTTAATATTAGGGTAAGGGTAAAGGCTAAAGATTAGAATAGAGATTTATATATAGTAAAATTTAGCAAGGAATTTTTTTTTGAATAAAAAAAAGTAATTTTATAGACAAGGTTTTAGGTTAGAAGCAATTTTAGCAATTTTTTAAAAATTGCTTTGTTTTTTTATACAAAAATTGATTTACATGTTATATCTGATCCTGAATTTTAATTGGCAAATTGACTACAGGTAATAATCACCTGTGGTGTAAATTAGAAATATTCTTTTTTTAAATAATTTATTGTTTTTTTAGCATTTTTTTTAATTAATTAATTTATTCATTTTTATTTTTTTATTTTAAATTTTTTTTTTATTGTTTATTATTTTTTATTTTTCAAAATGTTTTTTTTATTGTTTTTTTTTTTAAGTACCATATTTTTTTTTATACAGGTATGTATTTTTAACTTTACCAGTTTTTTTTATTTTTAACTTTTACCAGTTTTTTTATTTTTAACTTTTTCTTTTTTTGAATTTTTTCATTTTTAACTTTACTGTTTTTTTAACTTTTTTTTATTTTTATTTAAGGGTAGAGTCCAATGTTGATTATTTTCATATAAAATTGATGTACGAAAAAAATTTACATAGGTATTACAAAAACGCCACATATAAAAATTTTTTAAATTGCAATCAATTTTAGTCAAAAATTGGTGGCGCATAGATCAAATCCTTCCTTTTATAGTAGTGAAACTTTAAACGCTTGTACTATTTAAAAAAACCTATATTTATATATCATAAAGTTCTCTGTGGTGACCCCAAATTCTCTGTGGTAATACAAAATCAATGATCCTGATTGGTTTATATCATATGATTTTTGTAACCAATTTGTAATACCCAATCTTTAAACATGTGTTTCTCTGTGAGGATTTAACCAATTTTAATAATTTTACTACCGTTAGAATCAGAAAAACCTATTCTACAATTTTTTTTAGAAATTAAAGTAGTTTACTTAATATAATATTTTTTAATTTTAAAAAGAAAAAAATTTTACCATTTGTTTTATATATAATTTGCAAATAGTGTACTCTACCCTTATTTTTATTTATTAATTACTTTTAAATTTTTTTTTAAATTATTTTTTTTTAATAATTTTAGTTTTTTTTTAACTTTTTTGACGATTTTTTTAATTTATTCATTTTAAAATTTTTTTATTTTTTTATTTTAATTATTTTTTCTTGTTTTTTTTTTTAATTTTTAATTTTTTTAATTTATTTTTTATAATTTTATATAATTTTTTTAATTTTTTTTTTTAAACAGTTTTTATTTTTTTTAAATTATTTTTTTAACTGAAGTTATTTTTTTAATATTTTATTATAATTTTTTTTAATTTTTTTTAACGTTTTCATTTTTTTTTATTTGTTTACTGTAAATTTTTTTTAATTTATTTATTTTAAATTTTTTTTTATTTTATAAATTATTTAAATTATTTGCGGATCTAGATCTTTTTTTACAATCTACTAGTAAGTTTTTTTTTGTAATTTTATTTATTGCTTTTTATTCGTTTTATTTTTTATTTAAACTTTTAATAATACTCCTATCTTTTTGGCTTCGTTAAAATACCAGGTGGAAGCATGTAAGTTGAAATGCTGTCAGAATGAAATTCGAGAACCGGGACTAGTACAAGAAGATAAGTACTGGTTCTATTTTGTTGTTCTTTTTGTTTTTTACTTGTTTTTTTGTTTTTACTAACAATTTTCTTCTTGTAGATTTGTGTTTCGTTGGGGTATTGGTATGGCGTCGGGATGGAAATTCAAGAACTAGAGAGATTCAAGAACAGGAACCAGTACTAAAAGATAAGTATTAGATCTTTTTTGTTGTTCTTTTTGTTTTTTAGTTATTTTTTTCATTTTTACTAACAATTTTTTTCTTGTAGATTCGTGTTTCATTGGGTATTGAAATGGCACCAGAAATAGAGATTCGAGACCTAGAACTGGTACAAAAAGTTGTTTTTTTTTGTTTTTTGATTATTTTTTTTGTTTTTACTAACAATTTTCTTGTAGGTTCATTTTTTATTAGGGAATTGAAGTTGAAACAATGGTGCCGCAATAGAGATTCAGGAACCCAGATTAAACAAGACAACCGACCAGATTCCTTCTATTGCCAAAAAACAAATGTAAATATGTTCTATGTGGAAAATTATTAATTTTATTGTTAAAATATATATGAATATTCGAATGTATTCTTTCAATGTATGAAATTTAGATAGTATTTAATATTTAGGCGAAGCATATAGTTATTTATTTTTATTCACTTTTTATTTAGTTATTTTTTTTATATTACATGTATTATTATTATATTATATATTTGTAATAAAATAATTATAAATTACATTGTTAAAATATAGTATAAATATTCAAATATATTCTTTTAATGTATGAAAATTTAGCTAGTATTTAATATTTAAATGAGCATATAGTAATTTATTTTTATTTGCTTTTGGCTATTACACCTCTAGTTTGTGCAGATTTATGCATTTTTAAAAATCTTCGCAGAATTTACAAAAAAAAATTCTTTAAGTATAGTTGTGGGGTTGCAGATCTTCGCAAATTTTTAATTATTGTTTTTTTTTTAGAAATCTGCACAGATCTGAACCCAAAAAATTTTTTGATGTAGATCAAGAAGTTTGATCAATTAGTAAAATTTAGAGAATCATAGAAATTTGTATAATTTTATTAATAAAATTATACAAATTTCTATGATTCTCTAAATTTTACTAATTCTAACTTTGTGATTTAGGTAAATATGTGCATATATTAGGCGGCATCCATAAATAACATTATACAAAAGGGGGTTGGATGAACGATAACGTTTTTCTCAATATGTAAGAGGGGATCAAAAAAATATAACATAATTTTTTAGAAAAAATTGGCTAAAAATTGAACCAGTAGTTCAAATTTAATAATTTTGTTACTATTCGATTCGTCTCGGTGAGAGGTGTCAAATGGTACTAATTACATTTCATTTGGATCACTGGATCAAATTTTATTAGCTATATACTATTGGTTATTATGTTTTTTTATAAAATTATTATAAAACCAATAGTTTTGGTAAATAACTATTGATCCAGTGATCCAAATGAAATGATTTTGGTATCATTGTTTTCACTCACTGAGACAAATCGAATGGTATCTAAATCATCCAAATCGGATCACTGTGTCACAATATATTCAAGTTTTTGTAAAATTTTATATATAAACATACAGATTCTAAAAAAATTTTATATATCCCTTAGATTGTAACACAGGCAAATTTGACTGCATATTTTAAAATTTTTAATAAAATTTTAAATATTGATTTTAGCCATATCTTTTCTAAGTAAAAAATATTCTTTAAGTTTTGTTTTAGTAACTTTGTTATAAAATTTTTTTAAAATCATTAGAAAACTTTAATATAATAAATGTTTAAAGTTCTTGTATTGGCATTTTTACTATTAAAATTTTTCTTTAGATTTTTTCAAATTTTATATGTTCCCGTCTATAAAAAAAATCTTTACTTCTAATACAAGTCTTAATTTTTACAAGTAAATCATTAAAGTTGCAATAATGAAAGTTGTCATCCTTTATATAAACTACAATATTGTCTTAAGAACTATAGTTCTAAAACTAAAACTAAATAAGATCGCAGAAAAATTGTAATAAAATTTTTTAAAAAAATTTTTTCTTAAAATTATCTATTTTCAGCTTATATGTAACTATAATTTATTTTCTTATAATATAAAAACTAATTTTGCAAAAAAGTAATCCTTATTTTCAAATATAATTGTACAAAGTTTTATTTAATTATTTTAGTATTTTAAAAAAGTAAATTAGAGCTAAAAAAGTGCAAAAACGCAGGCAAATTTGCCTGTGTTCTACTACAATCTAAGGGATAGTAGAGGGGGGGTCAAGCACTACTATGAGGGGGTACATAAAGTTATTTATGGATGCCCCCTTATAAACCTGAACATGTTCATGAACCTTGAACTGAACCTGAACTGAACTTTTTTTAAGTTCAGGTTCAGGTTCATATTCAATAATTTTAAGTTCAGGTTTAGTTCAGTATTGAACTTTTAGAGCAGGTTTAGGTTTAGGTTCAGGTTCATTGAACCTGAACCTGAACCTCTATTGAACTGAACTAAACTTTGGAACCCTAGGGAGCACCATTTATCAGCTGATTTTTTAGGGAATGGGGTAGAGCAATTATCAGGTCCTATATATAATATAATATATATAATATATATAAATTAGAGTAGTTGCACAATGCAGTCATGCTAAAACCAGGAACATGATATAAACTGTTATTTTGCTCAACTGGTTATCAATTTATAAATGTCTCACTTGGAACAAGATATACACTGAAACAACTTTTAGCATAAAGTATCTTTACTATATGCTTCTTTTCTTTTTATTTGTTACTATATGCTTCTCTTCTCTTTATTTGTTACTATACGCTTCTTTCTCTTTATTTGTTACTATACGCTTCTCTTCTCTTTATTTGTTACTATACACTTCTCTTCACTTTATTTGTTACAGTCAAAAGACTAACTTTTGCTCTTTCTATTTATATTAATTTTGCGATTACATATATTGTATAACACTTATAATTCTCTAATTTTACTTTTTTTATTGTACTAAAATAAACTCTTAAATTCTACTAATAAAATCATCTTTGTTACAGTGATCGATAATCACAATACCGTTGCCCAACATTTTAATACTTGTCATAATTCTAGCCGACTATATTACCAAATAAGCTGTTTGAATTTATTTTCATTCTATCTTTGTACTTTTCGCTTTGTTATACATTTCATATTAAATCATTAACTATAAACTTAGTTCATAGACAATCAATTTACAGACAAGATTATCTACAAATGGTTACTGTTAATTCACAGACAAAATCATTTTGTTGCCAATATATTTAGCCAACAATTTCTTCATAAATTGCAACAGCTCTACTGTAAATTCTCAAAACAATATCCATGCCCACTATTTCGAGAATTTACAGTAAATTTAAGCTTAATTCTGATGACAATGACTAGAATTAATTTGTCTGTAAAGTCTGATGTTATTGAAATAACTGCCAATAAAACAAATTTGTTTGTGAATAATTGATTGTAAAATAATCTTACCTATAATTAAATTTTCTGCGAACTAAAGTTGTCTGTAAAGTAATTTTTGGTGAGTTGATGCTACTGAATAGAATGTCAAATAAAAACTCAATAAAATCGAAATAGATCACAATAAATACAATTTGAATCTTAAAGCAGCCTAATAGTGATAGAGAATATTTTACCTAATTTCGTTCTACCATATGATATATATTAGGGTGGAGACAGATATTATATAATATTTTAGGGGGGAAGGGGGTCTCTGAAATCTTACGTTAAATATAAAAGTTCATAATAGCCAATAAAATTTATCTTATGTAGGGAAAAGGGGAGTAGGGGGTATAGTAAAATGATATTACGTAATATATGTCACTACCTTTACTGCATTCTCAGAATAACATAAATACCAAATCTGGTATTACGATTGGTTGGAATAGCTTGATGACATTGGGCTAGTTTAGTTCGATCATAAACAAATTGTGATTAAGGTTATTGTGATTAAGGTTAAATGGTTTAAAACAATAACTAACACACATAATTACGGATATAAGGGTCCTCTTTATTAATTTAAATCAATACATTGGATTATTACAGAAATACTATCTACAACTCTACTTGTTCTTCCTCTATAAGCTAAAACCAAACTTTTATATATTTTTAATTCATATAGGAGCTTTAATTCGTTTGGAAATTCAAATCTCCAAACGGGTGATCAAATCTCCAAATGAATAATTGTTCACCTGTCTGGAGATTTATTACTAGTTTGGAGATTTGATCATCTGTTTAGGGCTTTGATCACCCATTTGGAGATTCAATCACCCGACTATGCTACTAAATATGCTAAAATAAGAAATAAATTACAATAAAATAACAATACTAACTAAAAATAGAAAAAGTTGAGCATATAAAACACCACATGAACAGTAAAACTATATTACACCAGCATAGCAGATTGACATATAAAATTACAGTCCAATCAAATGCAAGATTTGTGAATGCTATTCTAGATGGCAGGTAACCATACACTCCATTAATTTGTATAACTACGTTCCTGGTATATATATTTATATATATAATATTATATATATAGTCCGGTGAAAAACATTTGTACACCAAATAAAAATTAATAAAAAATTTTTTTGCATATAAACTTAATAATTTTTTTAAAAAAATATAATTTTTAGATTATAGAAAAGTTTATTATAGCTTTTATTTGATTATTTTATATAGAAAATAAAATATTTTATTAATAGCAACTTTTTTCAATATTTATCAATTTAAAAAAATTTGTCAAAAA
>QKWP01000216.1:164745-276017 GCA_003550325.1 Gigaspora rosea | reverse complement strand
TCAGATTTTAGCATATAATTAACATCATAGGAATTTTACCCCAATTTCTAATATAGAAATTCTGCCAATCTTATCCAGGTCAGCAATTAAACTTTTTTTATTTGAAAGATATCATTTAATAGAATTTATGATTTTGCTTTTATTTTATAATTTTGAAAACTTAGCTCAGTATATAGATTTTAAATTAAACTATACTATTTTTGACAAATTTTTTAAATTGAATTGAATAACTTTGAAGCTTAATTTCTCTATAACTTGTAATTCAAATTTAATAAAAATTATACAGTATATTTATTATATGCACACCAAGGCGCTTGCGTAATATAAGCATGTTACACTGCATATTTGGTCTAAAAATAGCAAATATGTAATTTTTTTTCAACCCAACTTTTTTTATTAATTGAAAAATAAAAAAAATTTATATAAACTATTAATAATTTATAAATTTTTAATTGTAGCAAAAAAATGGTTTAAATTTGGTGTACAAATGTTTTTGCACTGGACCATATAGAAATTTAATATTAAATAATTTTTGATCTAACAGTCCATTTTTAATGATTTAATAACCAAAATGTTCACCTCAGTGAAACGATTCTAATAAGCCCAAAATCATTAAATTTTAATCACAGGATTCCAAGATCGACAAAAATTGTATTTTATAAACAATTAATAATTAAATTAAAGTTTCATATAGGCCAATTTAAGGAATTGCTAATAACTTTTGATCTACCAGTTCATTTTGGATGATTTAACTACCAACATGTTCATCTCAATAAGACGATTCTAACAAGTCCAAAATCGCTAAAATTCAATGACAGAATCCTGTAAATGATCAAATTTTGTAAGATTTTAATAGTGTTTTTAGAATTCCTATGTAAATATCTTTAATAGTAAATAACTCTTGAACCACTGGTCCGTTCTGAATAATTTAACTACCAAAATGTTCATCTTAATAAAACGATTCTAATGAGCCCAAAATTTAAAATCTAATCACAGAATCACAAGATCATTAAAAATTAGTGTAATGACTTTTCTATAAATCTAATGGGTTTTTGGTAGTTAAATTATCCAAAATGGACTAGTATATCAAAAGTTATTAACAATTCCTTAAATAGTCCAATATGTACTATATATAATTATATATGATACAAATCTTTGTTGATCTTGGGATCCTGTAATTAGAATTTAATGATTTTGGGCTCATTAGAATTATCTCACTAAGATAAATATTTTGGTAGCTAAATCATCCAAAATGGACTAGTGGTCAAAAGTTATTTAATATTAAAAAAATTTACTTAGTAATTTTAAAAATTACAATTAAAATTATACAAAAGTTGAACGATCTTGGAATTCTGTGATTGGGTTTGGATGATTTTGGCTTGTTAGAATTGTCTCATTGAGATGAACATTTTGTTAGTTGAAACATCCAAAAAAGACCTGTAGATCACAAGTTATTCAATATTTAATATATGGTGATGAGTTAGTAGAAAAGGGACAAATTATTTTTAGTAAATTTTTTTAAATTTTTAAATTAAAATATCTTGACAACTATTTGATCAAATTTGCTAAAAATTTTTTATTTTAATTTGAAATTATATAGAATTAAAATAAAAAAAAATTTATTAAATTTATTAAAATAGTTGTTGAGATATTTAAGTTTAATGTTAAGAAAACTTTTACTTAAAAAAAATTTGTCCTTTTTCTACTGGCTTACCCCATATATATTATATTATTATTAAATCTTAACCAATCAAATGCTCAGAAAAATAAATGGTTTATAATTTTTTAATAAATTATAAAACTTTTATAGTAACATATATCTATACTAATCTTAGTATTAAGTGATTAGATTTTAATAATTTTGGCTTGCTAAAATCATCTCATTGAGAGGATCATTTGGTAGTTAAATTATTAAATTTGATCCAGTAAATTAAAAGTTATTAATTATCAAATATTGTTAATAAATCTATAATTTTGGTCAAAAATAATTTTGTAACTTTGGCCAGAATTATACCTGATACTTTAGCTGACCCACCCACCCCTGAAATCAGCTGATTTCTGGAAGCCTCTAAGGGAGACAGGGGTATTATGATGAATTTAAAGTCTCTACTATAAAAACTTTTATTAACCCATATAAATCTTTTAAATCTTTATACCAATTAATTCATCGCATCCAAAAATATACCTGTTAAAAAAAACTGTATAATAATCAGAAGTAAAAAAAAGATCATTATCTTGTGCAATACATTTTAAATCTGAAATTTCAAACAAATGGAGTATTATAATGAATTTAGATCTAACAATAAAAAAATTAAATTTTCTTTTTTTTTGATTTAAATTTTTTTCTGTATTAGGTTTCCGGTCTTTTTTTTGAGTAGTTCCTTTCTTGTTCTGAGCTCTTGCCAACCTTTTTTGGGCTGCCAACTCATTTTTTTGGGCTGCCAATTCCTTTTTTCTAGCTGCTACCTTCTTTCTTTGTTTCATTTCTTCAGCTTTTCATTCTGCCTCTCAATTTAACTCGTTTAACTGCTACCAACTCTCTTCGTTGGTTAAAAAACATGCAAATGTGAGCGTTTTCTTTTCTTTTTAGGAAGAGATAATGTAGACTGTTGGCTTTCGACATTTGTGTGATCTGATGCTACTTGAGAATTTTGAGCTTAAGAAACTGGATATTTGAGTACTAAACATAATACGCATGATCTAGAGTTTTTGTAGATTTTCAGCTCTTCGCTTGATTTTAAAACCTGTGATTTTAACAAACTATTCTCATTTTTAAGTATACATTAAACTGTATTCCAGGCAAATTTGCCTGGAATTTTTAGAAATATTTGCAATTTTTTAAATAAAATAAAATTTTATTAAGAATATAGGGTATACTTTATTTATAGAATATTTTCTTTAAAATATATTTTATAAACTTTATTATGAAAATTTTTTAAAGTTATTAATAACCTTTAAAGTAATAAAAGATTAAAATTTTTATTTTAAAATTTTTACTATAAAATTTTTCTTTAGATTTTCTTAAATTTTATATGTTCCCGTCTATAAAAAAAATTTTTACTTCTAATACAAGTCTTAATTTTTACAAGTAAATCACAAATGTTGCAATAATAAAAGTTGTAATCCTTTTTATAAACTACAATATATATTAAAAACAAGAGGCTAGAGATAATATTTATAGAGTTCGCCAAGAATTAGTAAATAATTTTTTTGGCTAAAATTTTTTTCAAAATTTGTCTATTTTTAGCTTATAAACAACTTAAACTTTTTTTCTTATAATATAAAATTAAATACTACTATAATATAATCTTTATTTTTAAATATTATCAAAAAAAATTTTAATTAAATATTTTAAATTTTAAAAAAAATAGATCATAAGTATATTTATAGCAATTTTCCAGACAAATTTGCCTGGAATTGCTTACAGTTTAAGGGATAATATTTTCTTCATTTAAATTATCAATATTTAGGTGAGTAAAATAAGAATGATCTGGTTTAATGCAAAAAGTAGAATATTATTTTGGCAACAAAAGTCTATGCTCATATAGCTAATATGACTTTTATGGCTATCAAGTATCAACAAAACTGAGTGGGTGGAATAGAATTAGTAAAATGGTTTAGATACATCTGAAAAAGCTCCTCACGTATGTACCCAGTATTGTGAAACCCATAACAGTTCTAGGAGGTGCGCCTTTTAATAAATTAGGGATTGTATGAATACCTTTATAAATAAATAAAGGCAGTATGCATGAGCCAGCAGCTGAAATTGTCGGCACTACTAAAATATGTCAGTGCTATTGCTATATGTGACTTTGTGGATTTGGTGTGCGCCTTTTCAGGCAATAACTTTTTCAGATTTTGGAATATGTACAAAACCATTTCATCCATATTCCAAATCTATATAATGGTAAGCGAATTCTCATTAATGATTTTACAAAGTTTTCAAAATAATCTTTTATAATAGTCACATTGGCTCTTTGTGCTCATGCTTCTGATAACTCTTGAAGAGTACGAAATGACAGCTTGAGATGATTTCTAATAAAACATATATACCAATCTTGATCTGGTTTATTATCTCCAAATGGATTTGGTCGCTTGTTTAGTTTTAAGATCTTCATTGCACAATAATTAACTCTAGACCTTGTTAGGCCAAACCCAAGCTTTTGTATATTGATACAATATCTTGCAAGTTGATTCTCTTTATGTTTAGTAAGTATAGTGGTGGGCCAAACCAATTAAGAGGGCTACCATTTTTTATAGTATATCAAAGAGTGGCTTCTGAGAGTCCAAAGCTATTTGCAACACTGTTAATACTTGGGCATTTAGAATTAGTAGAATGATTTTTTAATTCATCAAAAGCCGCAAAGATAAGAGACTGTTGGCATATTTGGTAAACTACGAAGTTATAATATGATTTTACTATTTTATACTACTGTAATAAAAATATGTGATAAATTGTAGTGTGTCTTTATATGACAAGCAAAAAACATTTTTTAATCAAAAAACAAAAATCGGTAAAGAAATAAATATTGTTAAGACTTGGATTTATTGTACTCGTCTAAGACACGTTTAACACATTTCAGTTGTTTTCATAAATTTGGGAAAATTGATAACTAAATCAATAAGTTTTTGTGTTAGAACCACCATCAATAATTTGTTGATTTGAATTGTTAGCTTATCGATTCAATCATTGGAAATATTTTTACTGAAATTTACTATAGTAGTAGTATTATAAAAGAAATATGATAATACAACTGTAAAAAGCTAAAATATGCAATTTATGCCAACTAAAGCATTTCTTTTTTTATTTAACAAAATTTGTGACATGTATTACAAGTTGTTCCTCACAATACTCTCATGACCCATGGTTCATTATAATATCTAGTTGTTATAATACTCATTTCCTTTTTTGTCTTGTGATATTGTAATCAAAATTAGGTAAATTTTATACCATTCAAATCCTCTCATTGAGAAGATTTGAATAGTAGAAAAATTATTCAATTTGGATCACTGGATCATAAAATATTCCAAATTCATCATTATACCCATGTTCATCATAATACCCCTATTCCCCTTATATCATAAAAATTTTTTTTTGGCAATCTCACTTTTATTAACTAGAAAGACTATATAATTTTATATTTAAATTTCAGTTTACAGTAGCTGCTACCAAAATTTCTTCTTTTTCTGATAAAAACTTACTTGTACTATTTAATGTCTGCTAAGTACAATTTGCTATAGTAATATAGACTGACCTTAGTCCATCAGCCGTGAGAGCAGGTGGGTTAGCCCTTGGCCTACATTTCTATAGTTCAGCCTGGTTAGTATATAGTTAAATTTTTTTGTCTGATAGAATTTCATTATATAACTTATATTTATTAGTTAAATAACATTTTATAGTTTTTCACAAGTTATCGCAAGTTTTCGCAAGTTTTCGCAATTTAGTTTGAAATTTTATTTTTTATTATTGAGAATTGCTAATTTTAACCAGGGGTAAAATTACCTATTTATTGTGTAACATTAAATAAATATATATAATAATATATATTTATACTATTAATTACAAGTTTAAAACCAGTTTTATTTTTTTATTAAACTGTGTTCAACTTTTAATACTGGGTAATTTGTATAATACAGCTAGCATTAGTATAACCCTAACCCTATTCCTAACAACTACACTTAGTTACGCTAACGCTAACCCTAACTCTTACCCTAACCCTTACCCTAACCTTACCCTAACCTTACCCTAACCTTACCCTAACATTATTCTAACCTTACCCTAACCTTACCCTTATACTAACTTTAATCCTAACTAACTCTATATAATTATGCTTCCTAACTAACTATATACAATTACACTTAGTTATACTAACTCTAACCTTATACTAACCTATCCCTAGCTAACTAACTAACTACTATAAAATACAGATCTGCGTACCCTGGGTGTCAATTTAGTACCCGGGTATAAATCACCAACTAGTGGTTCAAACTCGCAAGACGTACACTGCATGGGATACATGAGTCCGTATTTTACAGTATATACAGTATATACTAGGAACCGGAAACCGGTATAAGTCCGGAGTCCATAACGATAATTTTGGTATTAATACCGTAAACTGTAACGGAAAACGTTTGATAAGCCCTGAAAAATCTGGTCACGTATGCATATCACAGATCACATTTTTTAGCGGCGTTACAGACGGAAAATGCCGAAACTACGGATTTGATATTTCTATTACGAATGCATCAAAATTATAATTTCAGTTATCAAAGTGCATAGAAATATAAGTCCTTATATAGAAGATAAGGCTTGTTATTATGCATTTGTATTAACCTCCTTAAACACAATATCGTTGTAATAATTATACAAAGCAAATAAAATGATTTACTAAATTAAGCATTATAGCATTATGTACTAATCCCATTATAGTATTTAGCACAGTTCTTTATTTAAGCATTATTACAATTAAAAACTGTATGCATATGCAATATTATAATGTCTAATTTTTACACGTTGCTCTGTTGTGTCCTTTTTGTCCACAATTTTGACACGTTTTACGTGTATCTTTTTTCTTTGATCTGTTACATGCAGTTCCGGGTTCATTAACCATTTGATTCATATTTACTGGCTGGAGATAACGACGCTTCTTTAACTGATTATCTTGAATTTCAATAGTACTCTTCGCTCTTCCAGGACACCTGCCTTTTGAGCTGTAACTCTTGGATTTTCAATATTAAACTCATCATCATTTTGCGGTTCTTGCATTTGTTGCTTATCTAAAATAAAGTTTTGGCAAATCCCTATTAATTCATCATATGAATTAGTATCAATTGCTAAATCGAGAACTTTTCGTATTATTCCCTGTGCACAAATATATTTTTGTCGAGTACTATTGATTTCTTGCAGTACTGGTGTATAAACGTCTGATTCACGAATTTCTTTTAAATATCCGAAATCAATTATATGCCTATCTTCATTTTGAATTTTATTCGTACATAATGAAATAAAAAATTGTTCCCAAATTTTATTTGGGTTTTCTTTAATTACATCATCTTTATACCATCATCTTGCGATAAGCCCAATGTGCCATTTAGCTTGAAAAGAACAACGTAAAATTTTATAAAAATGTCTACAAGGATAGCCGTGTGTTATAAGAAGATTACATGTACATGTATGTGAACCATCTGTCGTGAGTATAACATAATGTGTTTTAGTTCCACAAGATAATACTAATTTCCAAATTTCGCTTATTTGTTTACTCCCAATGTTTTCAACGATATTAGCCAAATGAACTTTCATAAGCTCATAATTATCTTCACGCATTCCTTCATCATAATCCATATTATCCTGTTCCTATAAATTTAAAATCGTTAGTATGATAAAAAATAGTTACTTTTAGTTTGTGACTACGCATAATTCAAAGCTTTACCTGCATTATAGACCCCAAATCGGTATGATTAATTTTAACACAATCGTAAAAAAAACACTCTCGCATTTGTTCACAAATCTTAAAAACCATTGTTGGCATAAGATATTGTGTAACAATTTTTTCAATAGAATTAAAATATGTTTTTGGTACTGTTGCAAGCCCGACCATAGAAATTTCACTCTTATATTCTTCTATTCTCATATAATTCGATTCTTTGTCAAGTACATCCTGAATTTCTTTAACTAATTCTAAAAGCGACGAATTAGATCCCACACAGCTATGAATTTTACGATTTAGACTTTCTACACGCTGTGTACTATTTGCACTTGCAGTAAATTGGTTATTGATATAACATACAGCCCACTTCATTCTAGATGGATCCAATTGTCGTTTTATATAACTACTTGCTGAAGTAAATTTTAATTTTAAAGTTTCCCAACGATTTTTGAATAACTCTTTAGTCATGCTATTTCTACATTTAAAAAAGTCCTTTCGAAACTCCTGAAATTCACTTGGATTAAGTTTATTTCGAAGATTTTTTTTTAAATTAAGATCAATATGAAATAAGCATAAACAATAAACTGAACTTGGATATTCAGAACGTATTGCACTAGCTATTGCAAAATCAGAATCCGTATATATTACTTGTGGTATTAAATTACCCATACACTTATTAACCATTCTTAATGTCCAAATAAAACTATCTTCAGTTTCATCTTCAAGTAGAGCAGACACGACAAGTCGTGATTTATTACAGTTATCGATAATAACGAAAAAGCATGCAGCCATATTATATTTATTAGTGCGTGAAGTAGTATCAAGAAAAATAATATCATGATATCTAGTCAACAAATATTGTTGCTCAGGTGATAACCAAATTAATCTACTTAACCTGCACTCAGGTCCATCAAATCTACTTTCTACGAACCATCGTGAATTTTCAGTACATTTAGAATATAGATAACGCATAAGATCAGATGCATCAAATTCAATTCTTTTATTTAAATGATTTTTTGCAGCTTGGATAGCATTATAAAGGTTTTTTTAATGGATTTTTATTTCTGGAAACTTGCTTTTCAATAGCCGACCTATAGGTTGTGCACCTGATATTCCACTTTTTACACAAAATTCAATAAATTGAATCATATCGTTATTAAGTTTGTGATACCGTAATGCAAGAATCAATACCTTATATTCATAAAGAATGTAAACAAAAGAATGAAAGAATGGTAAAAAAAAAAGGATATAGTCGTCATATGTATGATATGTCATGTAACAGGTAAAGTTACCACTGTTATTCTTAGTTGTTATAATGTCGTCATATGTATGATGATATGTTGTATAACAGGTAAAGTTACCACCGGGTAAAAGAAGTTATTCTCTTTATTATTTTTTATTATTATATATTATATTTTAAATTAATATTTTTAATTAATATTTGCAAGGTTTTACAATTTAATATAAAATTTTATTTTTTTTATTTATTATCAGTCATAGGACATGTCCTTAAAAAATGGCCCAAATGTTGTCTATAATAAAAATTATAATAAAAACATATGAATTTACTATAGATATGGATTAGAAGATTCTCTTTGATCTTACTTATTAACTTAAAATTAAATTTTTTGGAAATATAGAACAAGAGAAGAAGAAAAAATTGAGCTTAAAAATCAAATTAAAATTTTGCCGATTTTGCACAAAACGAAAATATAACTTTGCCAAAAACAAATATTTTCTAATTTTAAGATAATGAGTATATGTAAAATCATGCCCTGAACTGAACAACTTTACTTAGTCGACTAAAGTAGCTTACCTTGTAAGAAAAATGAGTTATCTATGTACTAAAGTTAAAATTTTTGAGCTTTAAATATAAAACGTTTTTTTGATTAGGTAACCTACTTCGGGCCCTTAAGCAAAGTTGTTCGGCACGTGATTCTACTCGGACCAAAGCTGTTGCGTGTTTTCTTAGACCTTTTACTAAGTGAAAAATAGGTTTAAAGTTGGGAAAAAAATTTTTTCTAAAAAAATTTTTTTTAAAAAAAAATTTTTTCCCCAACATTAAACCTATTTTCACTTAGTAAAAGATCCGAGAAAACGCGTGGCAGCCTTGGATCAAGTAGAATCACATGCCGAACAACTTTGCTTAAGGGCCCGAAGTAGGTTACCTAATCAAAAAAAACATTTTATATTTAAAACTCAAAAATTTTAACTTTAGTACATAGATAACCCATTTTTCTTACAAGGTAACCTACTTTAGTCAACTAAGTAAAGTTGTTCAGAGCATGATTTTACATATACTCATTATCTTAAAATTAGAAAATATTTGTTTTTGGCAAAGTTACATTTTCGTTTTGTGCAAAATCAGCAAAATTTTAATTTGATTTTTAAGCTCAATTTTTCTTCTTCTCTTGTTCTATATTCCCAAAAAATTAATTTTAAGTTAATAAGAGAATCTTCTAATCCATGTCTATAGTAAATTCATATGTTTTTATTATAATTTTTATTATAGACAGCAATTGAAAGGACATGTCCTATGATTGTTATTATTATATATAATATTTTTTTTTATAATCCATCTAAAAACCAGTGAAAAAATATAATAAATAGTGGTGTTATGTTTACTATATATTTTTTGCTTTCTTTAAAATCTGGAGTTTTCCAAAGGACAAACCAATTTTCCACTAAGCAAATATCTCTTTTATATTAAATAAAATTGTAGAGGAGAAAATTCCAGTCATAATAACGAGATATGAGCATTTTGTCTTCACAATTATATGGGCAGCTGTTAATAGAAATAAAGCAAATCAACATTTGAAAAAAAATTAATTCCTTAACTTTCACAGCTTATATCTCAATGAATTTTCAAGCTATCTTAATGATTTAATATTCAAAAAAAAGCTTACGATATAAGCTTTCTTTTGAATATTAAACTATTAAGATAGCTTTAAAATCCATAGAGATATAAGCTGTGAAAGTTAAGGAATTAATTTTTTTTAAATATTGATTTGCTTGATTTCTATTGACTGCTGCCCATATGTTTACTTTTTGTTTATACTGTATAGTCACAAAGACAAAAATGCTCATATCTCGTAATCCACTAGGCCAATTTTAATGATTTAACTGGCATTATGACTGAAATTTTCTTTTCTACAATTTTTATTTAATTAAAAAGAGATGTTTATTTAGTAGAAAATCGGTTTGTCATTTGGGAAACTCCAGATTCCAAATAGGCAAAAAACAATAGTAAATTTTCTCACGATTTACTATGTTATTTCACTAGTTCTTAGGCAGATCACGAATAAATATTACATATAGGCAGATCTGAAAAATTGTTTATTTATTTTAATACACTCTAAAATCAGATCATAGGTTGTATTTGAGATCCAATCAAATTCAAACAGATTAAGTTTCATTAGTCAATTGATGGCAATTGACATATTTGATTCAATTGATAGTACGTACATAGTATAGTCACCTGATTTGTTATATCTCACAAAACTGCGAATTTACATTTTTAAATTTTAGTAAAAAGTATTCTATGCTTTTTAAAACAAATTTATTGCTAGGTTCCTATAAATCGAACGGTAAGAAAAATATAAAAAAAAACTTTTTACTATAAAACATTATGCTCTCGACTTTGCTAATTATTTTACCTATTTTTACCAAATCCTATTTGAGTTTGCAACTGTTACATTCTTCTTTTACTTATAGTAATTAAATCCTTAGTAGGGTAACATAGTGATCAAATAATGATACAAAATTGAAGCGCAGAAACCAACAAACCAATCAGAGCCACTGCCATGTAGCGGCTGATTGGCAGTGCGGGCTTCTGCGTTAGTTATTAATAAGCTCGTAAATTTGGTCATGTGTGATAGGGTGTGACAAATTATTAATCGTCACCCATGTGTTCATAGTTAAAAAGGGGTGTGACGTCAGACCCCTCCAAAGTCTAAGGGATATGATTCAAGAATTTTGATGATGCAAGAATTTTGATTTGGCCCGCATTATAAATTTTTTGGCCCGAATTACTATAACTCTGGCCGAATCATTTAGGCTGAAAAATGATTGACAATGATGCAAGAAAAATGACAAGAATTTTGATGATGCAAGAATTTTGATTTGGCCTGAATTATGAATTTTTTGGCCCGAATTATCATAACTCTGGCCAAATCATTTAGGCCGAAAAACAATCGATGATGATACAAGAAAAATGATGCAAGAATTAGTAAGCTCGTGAATTTGGTCATGTAATAGAGTGTGACAAATTATTAATTATTATCCATGTGTTCATAGTTAAAAAGGAGTGTGACGTTAGACCCTTCAAAAGTCTAAGGGATATGATGCAAGAATTTTGATTTGCCCGCATTATGAATTTTTTGGCCTGAATTACCATAACTCTGGCTGAATCATTTAGGCCGAAAAACGATCGATGATGATGCAAGAAAAATGATGCAAGAATTTTGATAATGCAAGAATTTTGATTTGGCCTGAATTGTGAATTTTTTGGCCTGAATTATCATACCGTATTTTTGTGTAATAACACACATGTGTGTTATTTCGAAATTGGCACTTTTTTAAAAATCGCCCATTTAACTCAAAATAACGCATATGTGTATTCCGAAATAACGCACCTCCTCCTCTAAGTATTTCACGATAAATATAAGTATATTAAAGATTTGTAATATTGATCTGAAATAACACATATGTCATTCCGAAATAAAGCACAGGTGCTCGAAATAATGCACAGGTGTGCATTATTACACGAAAATATGGTAACTCTGGCCAAATCATTTAGGCTAAAAAACGATTGACGATGATGCAAGAAAAATGATGCAAGAATTAGTAGGCTCGTGAATTTGGTCATGTGATAGGGCGTGACAAATTATTAATCATCACACATGTGTTCATAGTTAAAAAGGGGTGTAACATCAGACCCCTCCAAAGTTTAAAGGATATGATGCAAGAATTTTGATGATGCAAGAATTTTGATTTGGCCTGAATTATGAATTTTTTGGCCCGAATTATTATAACTCTGGCCAAATCATTTAGGCTGAAAAACGATCGATGATAATGCAGGAAAAATGATGCAAGAATTTTTAAAATTACTATAACTTTTGGCTGAATCATTCATTTAGACCGAAAAATGATCGACAATGATATAAGATTTTTTAAAATTTAGAAGATGAATGTGCATCGATCATTTTAAAAATTTACTAATTATTTTTCAGAGTAAACCCAAAAAGTAGTGTTTTTCTGTAAAAAAAGTTGATTTTTTTATCAAAATTGAAAATTTTAAAAATTCCGAATCTGGAAATAAAATGAAAAATCGTTGTTAATCAATGAATATTTGACCAAATGGGCTGAAATATTTATGGTAAACTCTCGAATACTGTTCTATCAAGTTACTTATATGATTTTTTGAGGTTTCATTTTGAGAAAGTGCCTCCGGAATCAGTAGAAGTCTAGGGGAAAACTTGTGAAAACGTATGCGTCTGAATTTATAAAAATGTTGATATCTCCATGAGTTTTCAAGATTTTTTTATGAAATTTGAGATTAAAATCCTCTGAGATATGCTCTACAAGGCTTGTTATAATTTTTTTTTAGTTAGCATAGTGAAAGTTTCTTGTAAATCATCGCCTAACAGTGAGTTATTTTGAAATGTATCTAACAAATAACTTGAAATTTTATTTACTAATTTGTAATTAAAAATTTACCAATTTGTAAATTTATAATCAGATCAACATTTACTAATTTATAAATTTAAAATTTACCAATTCGTAAATTGCTTTAAGATCAGCTAGCCAAAGGCTTAATTAATATTTTATTGTTTGAAGTATAACAAAAAATGATATATGATTCAGTAATATACCAGATTTATTTTTAGATTTGATTATCATCAAATTATCTAATTCATCTATTTTAAAAATTGAACCTTATTTACATTAATTTATCTGGTTAAACAAATCATTGAATTATTATCTAATTTACAAATTCGTAAATGCAAATCATTGAAATATTATCTAATTAACTGAATTTTCTAATTTACAAATTTGTAAAGATATTTCAGTTATATAAATAACTTTATTTTAGATATTAATTTTATTTTAAAACAGTTAGGAAATAGAAGTAAATTCTTATGAAATTCTAAATTATCAAAATGAACCAATTTCTTCTTGAAACTAATATTAACATTTTTAAAATGTTAAATTTTAAAGAACAACTTAAATTACGTTTGGTTTCCAAATATTTTAAAATTGTGTTTGAGACAATTTGGTCAAATAATATTTGTCAATATTATTTTACAAAAAAACCAATATTTATCTTTTGCTATGGAAAAACAGGATCAGGAAAATCATCATTAGAAAAAAAATTGTTTAAATCTTTTAGTTATTGTTGGGGTCCATATGATAATAAAATAAAAAATTATTTAAAAAATCAAAATCAACAAGTGTTTCCCAAAATGTTATGTAATCAAATAATTACAAAACGATATTTTAACAAGTATAAAGAAATTAATTTTGTATATTTAGAAAGTTGGGTTTCACTTGACCATTATCCAATTTTTTTTCAAAATAATATAAATTTTATTATTAAATTTGAAGGAGATTATAAAGTTAAAGTTAAACCATTTATTTTAAAATATTATTTTGAAAAAGGAAATGAAAAAGAATTATTATTATTAATTAATAAAGAATTATTATAAAAATTATTTACATGAGCATACAACAAATTTGTAAATAAAATATGAAACTTGATTTGGTATTGGATGATCAGATAAAAAAATTACCAATCAATAAAAAGAATTTTTTTTGGAAAAATGATAAGAAATTATATTTACAAAATTCAATTTTGATATTCTTCGTTTTGATTATAATTTGTTTATTATTTTTTAAGATTCGAATTTTGTATATAGTTTTAATTTCTATAAAAGAAATACATTTTATTTGGAAATATAGTTTCAATTGAAAATTTTTTAAAAATCAAATATTTAACAAATAAATTTACAATAACAAAAAATGTCTTTTTTTTAAAAAATTCATAAACAAATTTAACAAAAAATCTGTAACTTTAAAATGGGAAGAATTTAAAAATTTTGAAAAAGTTGAAAACATTGAAGAAAATAATAAATGGCCAGAAGTTATTCAAAATTTTGATTTGAATTGTGGATATGAAGAAGGAGATTCGACTTCATTTTCTAATAATCAACAATCTTCGTCAATGATCAATGAAGAAGAATCTTTTTTAGTAATCACCGATGAAGAAAATCAATCATTAACTGAGATAAAAAAATTAGTAAATAAATTTTTATTACAAATACTATTATTAATTTTAATTGTTATTTGTAATAGTTTAATTATTTGTGTAATTCTAGGAATTATATTTTTAAAATCATTAAAAGTTCATTTAATACAGTATCGATTAAGTGAAAAAAATTCATTTATTACTTACATGAATCTATTTGATATTATGTTTTCACAGACATATATTTCACCAAAATTCAAAAATAGAGGGGTTGTTGAAGACATGATATTGGATTTAGTGAGTGATAAAATAAAAATTGGAAATATTCCTTTAATAGAAGTTTGTATTTTGGATAACAAAATTCATTCAAGTGACAATTGTAGATTGTATACTATTCAGTCTGCAATTAAGCTTGGAGCCAAAATAAAAAAATGCCTGTTCGAATTGTTAGAAAGGAGGATTGTAATATAGAGTGGAAATATTTTGGTTCAAAAAAACTTGTTATAGAAAATACAAATTTTTTAAATGTAGTTGTAAATGAAAAAATAAATTATTATAGATTATTTATAATTATTTATTTATATTGTATATTATAATTTATTGTTGTATATATTTTAAATAAAAAATTATTCACATGAGCATTTAATTGTTATACAACAACAACCTATTTTTTTGTTTATGCAAATCTTGTTACAATCGACACATATATTAAAACTCATATATTCTCCTTTTACAAAATTATTATTGTTACAAGCGACTATAGCCTTCTATATAGTACTTGCAATATAGCACACAGCGGCAGGGATCTTGTAAGGGTTAGAGAAGATATGAAGTGGTGTGGAAGTGGAATATTACTTCACTAGAGCGGTTCAGTTTATATTTTTATAACAAGAGTATATTTATTTGGCAAAGATATATTTTATTTATTTAGATAATAAGATTCAAGAGATACAATTATTCGTAAGCGTGTAAGAGAGGAGAGGGAAGTCTGAGTCTAAGCTAAAAAGCTTGTGGGTAGAAGGTCAAAAAGCTAGGGTTTATATATCTTTTAAAAAGTGATAAAACAATAAAGTAAAAATGTAATAAAATAATAAAGTAGTAAAGTAATAAAGTAATAAAGTAATAATATAATAAAGTAATAATGTAATAAAGTAATAAAGTAGTAAAATAATAAAGTAATAAAGTAATAAACTATACAATAATAGAAACACTTAGAATATTCTAGTGTTTAGAATTTAGAAACCTGTTCTATAACATTTCCTTCCGCTTTAAAAACTGACTCTGTTAGTTCTCAATTCTATTAATCTATCAAAGTTTTCAGTATAAAGTCTGTTTATGTTGCTCAGGGTTATGAACTGGGTCTGATACAATTGTGGGAGTTCTTGAGGTTGGAGAACTTGATTAATCTGGTGGGCTCCTTTCCAAAAGTTATACATTTTATATGATCCCAACAAGTCTTTCATGAGTCGTCTAATTTCGTTGGAAACTTTAGGATTATTTTAAAATTCATTCAGAATAGTTCCTAAATAATAACAAGCTTCCAGAGTGCAAACTTGTTTTTTTCTTTTACTTCCTCGGATTTCTCCTTTTAATCGACCGATAATTTCATTAACTTTATCTTTCTAGGAAAAAGTTAGGAGAGGAATCGCTCGAAAAGAAGGGTTCCCTTTTTCTTCTGTTAGGTCATTGATAATTCCAGTAATAGTAGCCCTTTGATCTTGTGTTCTATCAACCGTTTCTAGAGTCGTTTCATTATTTTCATTTGTGGTAGGGCCTGAGATTATATCTGGATCTTCTAGAATTTCTTCGTTTCTTATATCTAATTCAATATCATTATTATCAAAGGCTATGGTTCCTTCTAAATTTGAAGAAGTAATTTCATTCAGAGTTATAGAGTAATCAGCTTCTAATTCAAGTAAAGAAGTACTAGAAACATTGTTGCTATTATCTTCTGTATCTTCTAATGGAAATTCTAGAGAAAGCAAAATTTCCATTTCTTTCATTATTACAGTTCTATTTCCAGTAATAATAAGACTAGTATTATATGCAACAGATTCTTTGTTGCAACATTTAACTAATTCCATAAGTGTTACTAACATTTGGGTTCCAATAATAGGAGTTTCAATTTTAAGAAAAAAATTAAAGTTTTGGCTTTTGAAGAGAAAGGAAAAGAAGAAATGTTTTTAGAAATTTAATATTTGAATAAGGGTGGGGTTGCTAAATTACTAAAATATTGTTGTACATGCTAAATTAAAAATAAACTTATAGAATAATGCTATGTGATTGTTTTGCGGCACTCATCATGTGACTCAAAAATTCGTAACGATGATCACATGACTAAAAAATTTTCTTGCATATCAAAAATGCTGTCAAGTTGATTTGCGCTTTCTAGTGACGTTTTCGTACTAAGATAATCTTAGAGAAAATGTGCAGAATCTTCTGATGGGTATACAGTCAAAATTTTAGCTCAAACAGAGCAATATTGATTGACTTTACTTAGTAGCAAGCGTTCTACGAATTCAAAAATACGATTTTCTATATATTCTAAAATTTCTATTTTTAAACAAAAATAGCTCTAATTTTGGACAGACGTGGGGTAAACTTAGATTCAAAAAAAAATGTTCGTCATACACAATAAATTAAGGGGTAACACTGTGTTTCCATCCGTTTTAAGAATTTCTCCCTGGAAATTCTAAATGACAATTATAGGTTGCCAATCTTGTTTCTCGTAGTACTTAACAAGACGATCGCTATTGTAATACTGCTTTAATGTTTTTCTATCTGTTGTATATAGTTTATAGGCGCCATTATTTAATTTTTCCTTAATAATAAATGGTCCTAGTCTTTTCTCTTCAAATTTTGCAGAGCGAGAGGCTTCTATATCTTTCTTTGTACCCAAACTTTGTCTCCAATTTCAAATTCTTCTTTTTGTATTCTGGAGTCAAATCTAACTTTCTGTTTCTTTTGGGATTTAATTGTATTCTCTCTGGCAGTGTTATGTTGGTATAGTAATTCTTCTATTAATTCAAAGGCTCTTTGCAATATACTGTTTTCTAATGAAATTTCTTCATCTGAGTCAACTGGGTCTATGGGGATAACAGTTTCAATTGGTAGGATAGCTTGTCTACTATATACTAAGTGGAAAGGAGTGTATCCAGTGGTTGCATGTCTCTTGGTTCTATATGCAAATAGTACAGCAGATATGTTCAGGTCCCAATCTTCAATATTTTCTGTGACTTTTGCAAGAGAATTGCAAAGTGTTCTATTTAACCTTTCAACCATTCCATTGGTCTGGGGGTGATAAGGTGAGGAGTATATGTGTTTTATCAAAAACTTTTCACACAATATTCTAACAACTTCACTAGTGAAATTTTTTCCATTATCAGAAAGAATAATCTTGGGGACTCCATGTCTACAAACAATTTCTTCAAAAATGAATTTTGCTAGAGTTTCTGCACCTGCATCTGGTACAGCTTTAGTTTCAGGCCAGCGAGTAAGGTAGTCAGTGGCAACAATAATATACCGATTGTTGCAGCAGTTATGGGTAGGGGTCCTACTAAATCTATGCCTATTCGTTCAAAGGCTCTTCCAACTTGAATGGGGTGGAGAGGTTCTTTCCTTTTACTTTTGCCTCGTTTTTGGCAAACTTCACATGAGCGAACATAATTTTGAACATCTTTGTACATTTGGTCCCAATAATACCGTTCAGATATTTTATAGTACATAGCATCTGTTCCTAAATGTCTAGCGGTAGGATGACTATGCATCATATACAGGATAGGTTCAACTTCGGTCCATTTGATTACTCTGATAGATTTGTCTGGGTCTTTTCGGTTCTTTTTATATAATAATTTGTCCTTTACTTTATAATGTCTAGATTGATTAACAATTGTCTGTTTTTCATTGTCCGTTAAATTAGAAGGGAGTATGTCTGTTTCTAGATATTCTATTAAATTTTGGTATTGGTCCAAGTTCATGTAACAGCAGTAGTAGAGAAGTGTGTCTGGGTCAGTAATCGAGAGAGAGCATCAACATTAGAATGGATTCTTCCAGGTTTATGTACAATAGTAAAATAATAGGGTTGGAGTTTCATCATCCAGTGTCCTAGATGTCCTTTTGGTTGAGAAGACTTTAACTATTTGAGAGTAGAGTGGTTTGTAACTAGTGTGAAATGGCTTGTACCAAAATATTTGTGAAAATGTTCAATGGCCCATACTATGGCATCACACTCTAATTCAGTTGCTCCATAGTTAATTTCTTACCTTTTCAGGCTTTTGCTTACATAGGCAATTGGGTGTTCCTTTTTATCCTCAGATATCTGGCTCAAGGTGGCACCGAATCCTGTGTAGGAGGCATCAGTGGCTAGAATAAATTCTTGTTTATAGTCAGGATAGATAAGGATAGGGGCAGTAGTCAACTGATGTTTCAGTTCATCAAAAGCTTTTTGACATTGGTCAGTCCATTCATACGTATTGTCCTTATGTAGCAATTGATTAAGGGGATGGGCGATAGAAGAGAAGTGTTTAATAAATCGTTGGTAGTATCCAGCAAGGCCTAAGAATGATCGTAGCTGAGTAACACTTTTTGGAAGTTGGATTTCTTGAACAGCAATTATCTTGTCTGATCTGGAGAGATTCCTTTTTCTTCTATTATGTGTCCTAGGAAAGATAGGCGTTTCATTCAAAAATTACATTTTTCTATGTTTAACTTCAATCCTGCTTCATGTATCCTAGTGAATACTTCTCTTAGGTGCTTAATATGGTCATCAAATGTTTGCGAAAAGACATTGGTATCATCCAGGTATACTATTACATATTTATAAGCAATGCCTTGGTAGACTTTATTCATGAGGCATTGGAAGGTGGCAGGGGCATTACGCAATCCAAAAAGCATTATATTGAACTCATAGGTTCCGTATCTGGTAATGAAAGCAGTTTTCTCTCTGTCTTCTGGGTGTGCTTTTACTTGCCAGTATCCACTCATAAGATCAAGGGTGGAAAAATAAGTAGATCCAGCAAGTGAGTCAAGCATTTTATCTATTCGGGGTAGAGGATATTGATTCTTCTTAATGGCATTGAGTTTTCTATAGTTTACACAAAATCTTTTCTTTCTATTTTTCTTTATTACTAACACAACAGGAGAGGCCCAAGGGCTAGAAGACTCTTTAATTAACTTGTTATCTAGCATTCGTTGTACCTTTTCATTAATGAATGTTTGTTCAGTTAGAGGTACCATATAAGGTTGAGAACTGACAGGGGGTACATCATCAGTAAAAATTCTATGGGTTACTAGGTCAGTTTCACCTAGTTGGGTCATATCCTTTGCAAAGAGGTCAGCAAATTCAAGAAGCAATTGTCGAAATTGGTCTCCTTGGTGAGTAGTTAAGGGACCTACTTTTGGTTTGATTTCCTGAATCACTATGTAAATTTCTCGAATAATTCTGGGTCTAGAATTGTCTGTATCTTCGAGTAGTTTTTGATCTTGCTCAGGATGCCTCAAAAATTTTGAGCATCACCATTATTAAAATTGGATACAGGGGCAGCAGAGAAAGAGGATTTATTATACAAATCCCTTAGTCGATGATGGAAGTTTTCAAAGTAGCTAACTCGAACTTGTAGTTCCTTTATGGTCTGGTTCTGGTATTCAAAAGTTTTAGCTTGTTCCTGTAGTAGAGCAATGATTTGGGCCTGCTGCCTAATTTGTTCCTGAAGGAGAGGGACTAGGTCTGTAGGTTCTAAAATTACTGGTGCAGTTTTGATGGGTACAACAACAGGTGATCCTAGTGTTGGAGAGGTTGGAGGAGACAGAACTTCTGGGTCTAGAGAAGGGTGAAGTGCTTTATAACATTCCTTATAATAGGAGTCAAATTGTTCTAACTCCGTGCTCTTTTTGGCTATAATACATTCCTTACAGAGTCCAACAGTTCCTTGAAAATTTCTTTGTAAGTTTTCCATTGCTTTCCTTTGGTCAAAATCTGGGTGACTAGTGTCAAAAGATTCTTCTAGAATTCTTTGTAGAGTTTCCTCTTCAGTTTCACTCAATTGTACTTGGGAGGCTCTCATGATGACATTGACTTCATTATAGGTATAGTCTTGGTTAGATAGGTCAGCTATTTGGGGTTCAATAGCATGAGCGAGGTCTTTATCACTTTCTCAAATCTGTATCTGGGCGAGTCAATAAATCTGACTTTGGTTAAGGTCATATGCATGTTCTGTAATGGCATACTCAAGTCCATAGGTTGTAGTTGGGATTCCATTCTACATCTTTTGCAGCTTTATAAGCATACAAACATTCGAGATTACAGAATCGGGTATTTTCTCAGATAGAATTGAGTTTGATCATTTTTGATCTAATACCTTGCTCTCTACAGAGCTTACATTCCGTTAGTGTTTCTCGGCCTTCATCATTGGTGAAGAACTCTATACTTCGTGAGTCTTCTGGATCTAGGTCTCAGTGGAAGTCAATCCAACATTCTTTGCAAACCAAAGTTTGCTCCAAGAGTCAAATATCTTCTGGTCTGTTGGGTACATTGCATTTGCAGCAATGGTTAGTCCTGAAAGGAGAATGAGTAGGTAAGCATTTAGCATTTACGTCCTGAGGTTGACATTCACATTGATATCATTGGTTTTCAAGAATCTGGATCATCATGGGGCAGTTGGCACTGATATGTCCAAAATGTTTACATTGGTAACATAGGTTATCAGGACAGTCCTTATACAAGTGTCCGGGCTGAGAGCAGGTTTTGCAAACATTCTGTTTGGCAGCTTGTTTAGGGCAATGTGCAGCCAGGTGTCCGTAGTGACTGACATCGGTAACATTCATTGTTTGGACAGTCAGCATAAAGGTGGTTGTAGGAGTAACAGCGTCCATATTTTTGTTTCGTAAAAGAGGCACTGGGTCTGGATCTGTAAGTAACTGTTGTCCAATTATCAGGTTCGATTTCTACTACATAGGCTTCTTTTGGACGGAGATATTCTTGTTCAAACTTTTCCAATTCCTTTTCATCAGTGATGGTAGGTTGGGCAGGTAAAGGTTGATCATACTCATAAGTAGTGGGCACATGGATTTTCTTTTTGTTCCATCTGAGAGTGTAAGCCTTATTTTTCCAACTGTAGGTAGCATCTACTTTTTGTAACCAGTTGTTTCCTAAAAGTAATGAATATGAGGTAGCATTCATTACTTCAACATCCATAGGGATAGTGGTTCCTTCAATTTCAATAGGCAAATTTATAATTATACCTAGAGGTCGAACAGAGGGTCCAGTAGCTGAGACAATAAGGCTAGAGGAAGATGCTTCTATTTTCAATCCAAGTTCTTTTACAAGTTGGCTGGAAATCATACTGACAGCAGCACCACTATCAATCACAGCATGATAAAGTTTCCATTTAGTTTAATATTGCACTTGACAGGAGTGGTATAGGTAGGTGTTGAATCTGGGTAGTTTTAGGATTTTTAACTAAATAATTGGTGACAGCAGTTCTAATAGAGTCATTAACCAAAAAGGCTTCGAATTGTTCATAGGTATAATTATTGGCAGTGTCAAGAGTGTAAACATCACGGGGATAGGGAGTAAATGATCGATTGCATGATCTGGATCGATCAGAGGAGCGATAGCTTTGGTTATTTCTGTATTTGTCATGGGACTGGCTTCGGCTCCTGGATCGGTCATATCCAGAACGATTATAATTTCTATCTCTAGATTGACTTCTGTTTCTGGATCTGGATCTGTCATAGGATCAGTTATTTCTAGAGGAGCAATTACTGCTTCTACCTCTGGATTGGTATCCTTGGTAGTCCTTCCTGTTATTCTAGTATCGAGTATGGCAATTTCAGATGAAATGTCCTTTTTGTCCACAATAATAACATGTGGTATTTCTAGCATTGGATTGAGATCGGTCCTTGCTTTGGTTAGTGTAGTAGACAGGAGTAGTAGTAGGAGGAGCAGCTTGTTTTTCAGTGAGATTTATACTGAGCTTGGCAATTTGTTTAGTGAGGCGCTCAATGGCTTGGTTGGTATCATTAGCATTATGTTCAGAGGCCATCATCCGTCCTGTTTCCCATTTACGTGCTTTGGTAATAGCAGCAACCAAGTTAGCAGGTTCAGCAGCTTGGACATTCATAGCATATTCAGGTCGTAATCCTTGAATAAAGAACTGGACCATAACTGCAGCTGGGAATACATTAAGGGGTCTACACGTCCCTTTAATTGTTTAAAGCGGCTAACGTATGTATCAACAGTAGGGAATGGAACCATTTAACCGTTTAAAAATTGCTCTATAGTTCTGGACAGAATTATGATGGTCATGGGCCGGAATTATTTTAATGCCAGCCAAATAAATGGTTAAATGGTTAAACGATTAAACAATTAAAAAAAATTTTAGGCGGTTCCAATCTCTAATCAACAGTATCTGTGCCTTGTTTGATTTCAAAGTGTTGTTTTTGCCAGGCAGGCTTCTGTTTGGTAGTACTAAACTTTTCTCTGAAAAGGTGTGTAAAGCTATAGATATTGGTACCATGAACATTCTGGCCATGCCGTTCATGATGGAAATGTGTTGGAGCATTGGCAAGACTGGAGAACTATTCCTGGGCATTGTCCTTCATATAAGTAGCAGCTAACTCCAATTGGTGAGCAGGGCTCTAATAGTTGGCCTTGGCAGCTCGTTCAAATTCCTCAACCCAGATAACTGGGTCCTGAGTTCCATCACCATGATAAAAGTCGATTTTGATTAGAGATTTTTTACCACCTTGTCTAGGGGCAGCTGCAAGAGCGTTTATAGCTTGTGCAGCATCTTGTAAAGCTTGATCTCCCATGTTTAATTCTGGTTCTGATTCTTCGTTTTCTATAGTTCCTTCTGATTCTGGTTCTGAGTATACTTCTTCTTCTTCTAATCCTTCTTGATAATTTGTTTCTTCTTCTTCCGGTTCTTCTTGATAATTTATTTCTTCTTGTACTTTTGTTAGTTTGTCTAAAATTCTGTCTAAATTTATTTCTTCTAAATTTTCTTCTGTGAAATTTATTTCTTGATGAATTTCTGGTTCAGCAATTTCTTGGTCAGGATAAGCTCCAATTATCTGGGGCTAAACAATATCTAATTGAGGATTAAAGATTTGACGTTGGCGTTGTAAAGAAGGAGTGCGTAGAGGAGTGTTAACAGGTGAAAAACTGGTTTCAGGATAGATTTTAGTAACTACGGGTAGGTGGAGAGTGGTTGTGGGTTGGGGTGTACGTTGGAAATAGATGACAGGATTAAGATTTTGTATGAATCGAGCAACTCGATTTGAAGAAGGAGTATTGTGTAGTAAGAGGATTATATAGAGGGATTTCACTAAGAGGAGAAGTTGAAAGTGCAAGTGTAGAACGAAAAGGTATTTGGGTAGTATCTTCGTTGTAAGGTACTAAAGTAGTAGTGTGAGTAGAATAGGAAGGTCCTGCTTGGTTATCTAAATCTTCTGGTTGTAAGGTACGTATAGGTCGAGAGGTAGGTGTAAGATTAAATTCAAGATCGTCAGTAGTTTGAATTATAGGTCTAAGGTGATCAAGAGTATCAATAATGCGGCCAAGTGGAGGAGTAGAAGTAGTAAGGCCTTTGATATGGTGGTCAAAGATATTTGCTAGAAAATCTGCTGGTAAAGTTGGGGCAAGAGTATATCGAGTAAATTGTTGAAGGAAATCAGCAATAACCTCCTTAGGGTCCAAATAAGGATTATGGTATCGGCAGCTGAAAACAATGTCACGAGTAGCAGCTCTACAAGTATTATAGCTGTTTGGATGAGTTAAAATGAAAAAGGTGTCAATGGTAACTTGTGAATATCGGCCAGCAAAATAAGTATCCTTGTAATCGTTCCAAAAATGACAAAAGGTTTGATAGTAGCTATAAGGTGGATAGCAAATAGTACAAGATAAATCTGGATGACTGAGTTGGAGAACAGTGGTAGCAAGAGCAGATGGATGGTTAATGTCGTGTGCTTCAATTTGTTCAAGATGAATTTGGTAGGCTCTATTTACTCTAGTTATAAAGAGACCTAAAAGTTTGGCAACTATATATATATTTTTTTTAACTAAAAAGGTGAGAAAATAGGGAAGAGTTTTAATGTACTAACTAAGAGGTAAGAGGGTTTCTAATCTGGTTCTAAAACTAATGAAAAATTAACAAAACCGAAATACTAAAACAAAAGACAAATGCTACAAAAGCAGAGGCTTCAAGTGTGCCCTTCTGAATGAATCTTTTTCTATTTGACAGGAAAATACCAGTGCAACAAATGCAAGAGGCTTCAAGTATGCCCTTCTAAACGAATCTTTTTCAATTCGACAGGAAAACCAAAAACAATTACTTAATTAGAGGAGGGAAGAGAATATGTAGCCAAAGAAATATCCTTGCAGTGGTGAGAGAAGAAAGGTTCTAGTGTTCCAGCTGTTTTAAATGATTCTGCCAGAAGGCACCAAAATATTACAAGCGACTATAGCCTTCTATATAGTACTTGCAACACAGCACATAGCGACAGGGATCTTGTAAGGGTCAGAGAAAATATGAAGCAGTGTGGAAGTGGAATATTACTTTACTAGAGCAGTTCAGTTTATATTTTTATAACAAGAGTATATTTATTTGGCAAAGATATATTTTATTTATTTAGATAATAAGATTCAAGAGATACAATTATTCGTAAGCATGTAAGAGAAGAGAGGGAAGTCTGAGTTTAAGCTAAAAAGCTTGTGGGTAGAAGGTCAGAAAGCTAGGGTTTATATATCTTTTAAAAAGTGATAAAACAATAAAGTAGTAATGTAATAAAGTAATAAAGTAGTAAAGTAATAATTTAATAAAGTAATAATGTAATAAAGTAATAATGTAATAAAGTAATAAAGTAGTAAAATAATAAAGTAATAAAGTAATAAACTATACAATAATAGAAATACTAGAATATTCTAGTGTTTGATCAATTTTTTTAAATTTTTGATTGTAAACAGTAATTATTTTATGTTCACAACCATAAAGTTTATATCTATGCCAATCAATATAATTTTAAAAAAGTTTCATTTTTTCAAAATCAGGAAAACGTAATTCTACTTTTTCATTTTCTTGTAAAAAATTTGTAAAAGAATGATTTAGTTCATTACAAGAATTGGTATTTTCAGTAATTAATTCGTTTGAAAAAGTTTTTTCATATTTTTTAATATTGGAATATATGTAAATTTTCACATTTAAGACAAGTGTTAAATCAATTTTGTTTTTTTCTTCTTTGAAATATCTTTTTAAAACACATTTTAGAAAAATATCAATTACGATATTATTATTAATTTTAACAATATGAATAATTTCACGTTTGTTAATGTAAATTTCATATTCTTGATTTCTTGCGTATTTTTTAAAGAATATTTCAGGTTGTTGTAGTACAAGTTGTTCATTGACAAATATACAAAAGGGAGACAACGAAAAAAAAGAGTACGCAAAAAAAGGGAGAAAGACTACAATATCGAAACGAAAAACCAAAATTAAATGGAAATGAAGAAAAAGCAAAAAAAAAGTCAATGGTATGACATACATATGTTAAAGAAAGAAGAAAAAAGAAAAGAAAAGAAAACAGAAAAAAAAAAGAAAAAAAGAATATTCGAAAATATTCTCCAGCAATTTCTAAAGTGTTCTCCAAAAACGTCACGCGTTATTCATTGTTTACTTTGTTACCGAAATATCCTTGTGACCTTGATTCCAATATAGTAGGTGCCTTCCCAATTTGGACGGAGTATTTATAATTTTTTATTGATTTACCAATTTAAAAATATAAAAATAAAGGTGATTGCTTAAAAAAAGAAATTAAATTTAATTTTTTAAAAAATTAAGATGCGAGGTGAAACTTATACTCATATTATGGTAGCTTCTTATCATTGCAGTCCATGTAAGAAAAAGTTTGCTTGTAAAAAAACTTTAACAAAAAAAGATAAACAAAAACGCAAAAAAGAAAATGAACATACTGGAAAACCAGTTTGTTTTCTTTGTAATGAAAGATATTGCTGATGTTTAAATGATAAATGTACAAATTGTTGTGAAAGGAACAAATGCAATGATATTATTTGTTATCATTGTATAAAAGATGGAGTTTAATGTACAAGACCATTTCTTCGAACTCAAGAAGAATATAAAAATTTTGAATCAAAAGTATCTCATATTAATTGGCAATTTGAACCAACAAAAGATGAATTTTTACATTCTCAAGTATATGTTCAATTGAATACGCGTATGATAATGAAGGTTATTAAAGAATTGTTTGATGATTCATTAATGTTTATTTTTTTTTTTGGTGTTAAGATGAGGTCTTGCCTCTGGTCTTTATTAAATGTATATTGATTATTACACATTGCTGCTTTTACAATCTTTATACTTATCTACTAAGTACTGAGACTTGGACTAATTATACACGACCTAAACCTACCAGAGCCTACCATATTCCTATTTATATAGCCGACCTGGTTTTTGTACTTCTCTTCCTAGCTGCCAATTAGTGTTAACATGTTCGCTACTTTACCAACATTTCCTAGTATCGTCACTTTCAATTTGGTGTATGTAGTTCCAGGTAGGCACTTTATGCTTCCAAATTGGTACATCCAAAGTTCCTTACTAGAGTACTTCTTGGAATTTCGTATCTCAAGCCATGCAGCTGCCTCTACCACATTGGGTAAGTATCTCAAGCCTGCATACTGCCGCAACTAGCCAATTTTCCTGCGACTTCAGGACCCAGAATTTAGTGTTCTGAGTTCAGAAATATGCGAACGACTGTATTCCCTGCTATGGTGGCAAGGTATCCAGGCATGTTTCGCCAAGGCTTCCAGTACCAAGCATAGTTGGATGGCATCATGAGGCGGCCCGCTGACCTGACTTACATACCACTACATGCACCTGTACCAGCTATATCTGTATTGGTAGTCTCAGATCCTCTTAACGTCCTAAGATTCCCATATGGATGCGCCCAGAGCTCCGTTGGGTCTTGGCACGTACACGCCTCCATGCTTCCACTTTGCATTGGCCATTAAGTTCTGTCTGCCCTTACAGGTTCATTCTGATCCCCAGTACTCACATCAGACCCTTCTTCCAACCTTTACCGATCTCTCCCAAACTACCAAACCAGTTAGTCCGGAAGGATTGGTCGGCCCGGCTTTATGTGCCTGACGGACTCCCTCTTCTTGGTAACTAATTCTGAAACATAGGTCCTTTCCTCCAGTACGACACTGGTGGCCAGGTTGGTATTCCCTCTTGCCATAGAGCTTTTTCCGTCCGGTTCTTCAGTCTCTAGCTGAAATCCCAGTCTTTTGTAGTGCCATCTTCCTTACCTCCTTGCTCAGGACTTGCCAAACGGGTTTCAATTGTTCTGGTCCCTTGGATTTGTCTGTGTAACTTACACAACTGTGCTGATACTCCCATTCAAGATGGTGGTACCAAGGATATAGGTAATATACCCGACCGATCGATGAACAAATGTTGCCGTAATATAGGCCTATTTTTCAATTCGTCTTCAGTGGGATTTGAACTCTAAACCTGTCGCTTGGAGGTGACAACTAGACAGCTTCTCTATGTTGCCACACCCTTTCATTAATGTTTATTGAGAAAATCAAAACTATATCTTTATTAGTGAAATTATATTCTGGAAAAATATATGATCATTGCGAAAAACACAAAGATTGTAAATATGATTATTATGATTTATCAAAAATATGCGAGCATTGTGATAAAACTTGTGAACAAAAACCAGCAAGATGGGAAAGAGGAAAATTATCAGAAGAAATAACTGGACCATTTGAATTTGGTAAATTACGTAAAATTGAAAAACACACAAAAATTTCATTAAGACCAGAAGAATATAAAAATGAGAAATATGAATCGATTGTTGAAGGAAATAAGATGTTGATTGATGGAGCTACACTATTAAAAGTTTTTAGACATAATATAGAAAAAGTTCGATATTCAAACAATTATAACGGAATGAAAAAGATATATGAAGATTTACAACAAGAAAAGAAAAAAGAAACTCGACAATTTTGGTATCCAGTGACATTTTATTAGTTTGGTCCAGGAGGAAGTGAAAAAACTGGATTGGTTCAAGAATTATTTTCTGACAAATTGTATTATAAACTGAAAAAACAACGATCTGAATTAAATTGGTGGAATGGATATGAGGAACAGAAAATCATATTGATTAATGAATTTTACACAAAAATCAATTGGGGTGATATGATAAATATTTTGAATGATTCATGTTTTAATGTTGAGAAAAAACATGGTGGATTTGAACCATTTATAGCAAAATATGTATTTTTAACAGCCACAAAACCACCAGAAAAAGCATATAATTTTAATCAAACAGGTGTTACAGAAGATGATAATAAATGTGATTATGAACAATTTGATAGATGATTGGATTATATAATCAAATTTTAAGGTAAATGGCATGATGATATATCACAGCGAACAACTTGGATTATATTTCATAAGGGTGATGAAGAGAAATTTCAAAATATGGAATGGGATATCAAATATCGTAGTTCATCAAATTCAATTAATCAAATTATTGAAAAAAGCAATAAGTTGAATTCAGGAATTGATGGTGAACATATAATCGAAAACAATTATATTTACTGGCATAAAGCATTTCTTGAATACAAAAAACAATATTTACAAGATTATCTGAATTCAAGACAATTATTTAATTATCGATTTGAGTCAGAAAATAATCAATTAGAAAATGAATTAATAAAAATTATTGAAGACCCAATACGTGAGTCGAGTACATTAGCAAACAAACATAAGCATAATGAGATTTTATTAGATACAGATAATAAACATACAAAAAATAATCATACATATAGTAGGAGGAAAAGCATTAGCAGATGCACTTTGTAAGATAAAATTTTTTGAAATTAGTAAATAATTAAAAATCTATGTTTGGGTTATAAAATGTATTTTTGTTTGATTAATTAGTTGTATAATAAATATAATTATTATATTGATTATTTAATAAATAATTTGTATAATCAGAATTAAAATTATCTTTTTTTTCAACAATTTTTTGTTGATTAGTTTCGTTTATTGTTGGTTGGTCATTAATTTGTTCTTATTGATAATTGATAAATTCTTCAAATTCATCATTGGTAATTTCTTCAATTTTTTCTTCTTTATTATTTTTATTTTCTTTTTGATGGTCAAGAAATAAATCCCAAGCGAATGCAAAATGGTGTGATGCTTGATTCAAAAGGTTTTTGTATTTTTTATTTTTTCTTTCAAGTTTTTCTAAATCTTTTGTAATTTCTTGCATTTGTTTTAACATGTTGTTACAATACCGGAAGCCTTCTTTTATTCCGATAAAGTAACAATCACACGGCTCCTGAGATCCCTTACTTTGGGCGTGAAGCAGTGTGCAAGACGGAAGTATAGTTTCTTTTATGTCTGTAAGAAACTACACACTTCTCTAAGGCAGTTCGGTATAAAACAACAAGAAATAATAGACAGTTTATTAATTTAACAAGAGGGCTATTCCAAGGTGTCTGTTCCTTAGAAATCCCAAGAGTTTATTAATAATAAGAGAGGAGAATAATAATATAAAGGTAAAGATAAAAATACAATGTCTGGATCTGTTTAAAACTAAAGAAAATAAGGTGGGTTGGGTTTATATATCTATTGAGCTAAGCGTCGCTAAGCGTCACTAAGCGTCACTAACCGTCATTAAGCATTGCTAAGCATCGTTAAGCATCACTAAGCGTCATTAAGCGTCACTAAGTGTCATTGAGTATCATTGAGCATCAATTTTGTATATCACTATTACTAAATACAGTTATTACAGAATTTTCTAATTAAGTTCTAATTTTTCAACTAATTTCTACCAAAATTACTAAAACCTACTCTATAACATTTCTCTCCCCTTTAAGAACAAACTCTGTGAGTTCCTAAATCTAATAAATTTTGTAAAATCTAAAACTAAAGAATATGTAATATCTAATTATAAAATTCATGTCTGTATCTGGTTTCAACAGTAAGATTTTAAGTATAAAGTATTGAATTTGTTAAAGTCTTTGTCTATCGTCTTTTCGATTAATTGTTTAATGCATGCTTCATGTAGCTCCGAAGTAAGTAGCTCAGTTAATTGTTAGTACGTATGGATTTTTTCGCAGTTCCGGTTCTTAGTTTCCGACTTAATAGTACGGTATGTCATCATAGCAATAGTGTAATTACTACGTTATACTGGAAGATCATGTGTCATATTAAATTACAAATTTTTCTGATTAACACATATTAACTCTTTTTCTTCTATAGGGCACCGACCTTGTAACCGGCGTCGTTCTTGGAATCGTTATTTAATCTTGGAGTCGATGTTCTTAAAGCTCATAGACTTTGTCGTCGTATTTCGTATCGAGTAAAGTGTCCTTGGCGTCGTCGTTTTTCAAAGTTAAAGTTTCTTGCCGGTTCAAGCATTCGAATTTCTGGGTCTTCATTACTGAGGTAGGTGCTATTTTTAATAATTCTTCTTTTATGTGGCTCAACTTTATTGCATTTCGAATTTTCAGCCAGGTAGCCTGTTCTTTCTTTAGGTTTTACTTCATTGGCATTCTGGTGGACATAAATAGCGCCGTTGATATAGTTTCTCACTGGGTCTTTGTTGGTATGAAGTAGCTGTTCAGCTTGTGTTTCTGCTTTATGAGACTTGGTTTGATTCTTCGTTTGGGGCTTGTCTTTCTTTACGAGGTCTTGGGCTTGAGTCTTGTTACTCTGATAGTGCAGGTTCCGGTCAAGTATTATATTTATTTCTCTAAAAATTTATTTTATTATAATTTTTTTTTTGAATGGTCTTGTTAGGTCTGGGGTCTGATTTTTCATCTTTGGTGGTGCCCGGTTCTATAGGGCCTTAAGCTTGAGTCCTATCGTCGTTGGTATTGTTACATTTAACCATAAGATGGAATTTGGTATCTCTTTTAGGGTCTTGGATCGGACGTTAGAGAAGCTCCAGGTTTTGCAGTTCTTGAACCTCTTAAAGTCGAAGACGGATTTGTAGGTAAATATGATTTAGGGATTGAATTATAGATGAGTAGAGATAGGTTGTGATGATAAATTCGGTTTTCGATGCTAAGAAAATAGGATTAATGGTAGAAACGGGTTTATAGGTAGTTAAGGGTTTTTTAGAGACAGAATTCATAATAGAATCGAAAGGGGTAAAATGGATTATTAAGGGTTTTCCTAGAATAGAACCAGGAGAGGAAAACAGATTATTAGGTTTAAGTTGATAGGTTATTTAGGATTAGATTTGGAAGTGTTGAATAATTGAATAGTTAGGATGAGGGTTTCGAATAGATGGGTTTTCGTGGTTTGTAATTAAGAGTAGAATCAGAAAAAAAAAATATATTAACAAATAAAAAAAATTAATATAGATAAATAATAAATAATAAGTAATTCAGTATATACTAAATAAATGCGTATAAAAAAAAATTGTCTTGCTATAGTGTATATCATGAGTACTAAAAATCGGGAAGGGTAAAATTTATTACTTCACTCTGCGATAGCATATATGTCATGTGATGTCCTAAACTTTCTAATTTGGCATTTTTGGCATATTTTAAAATTGAATAATGTCTTATATAGTATAATTATATTAATTCGTTCAAGCATTCCTTGCCTCAATTCAGTTAGAATTGGTTTTCTTTCGATAAATATAACAATAAATGTAAATAATATTTTAAGCCTTTGTCTCAACTCAACAAGAGTTGGATTTCTTGTTTGCAAAAATTCTGTATCTAAATTAACTACTGTGTTTCTAAAAAGAGTAAAATAAAATGTCCATTATTATTCTAAGTTAGAATAATTTTAAAACCAGTTATCCAAAAAGAAGAGTCTGTGAATAATTTTAGGAGGATAAGAAAAGTATTAATTTGTTTAAACAAGAAGTTTATCTATAAAGCTGCAAAGTTCAACTATAAGTGTCCATGTTTCAAGTAAAAAATAATGGTTGTTTTCCATTAAAAGAGCAGAAATTGTCTTCATTATTCCATTCCATTGTTGGTAAAGTTGTTGTTTCTCTTGTTGTTGCTTTTGTTTTGAGAATCTTTATATTGTCTTTTTTTCCAAAAATAATATCCTTTGGATATCCTGTTCCTAAAGAAAAATACCATAATGGAAAGTATCTCTAATGGTTTTTAAATGTTTCCAATTATTTTTAATATTTCCGCCAGAAGGCACCAAATGTTACAGTACCGGAAGCCTTCTTTTATTCCAATAAAGTAACAATTACACAGCTCCTGAGATCCCTTACTTTGGGCATGAAGCAGTGTGCAAGAGGGAAGTAGTTTCTTTTATGTCTGTAAGAAACTACACACTTCTCTAAGGCAGTTCGGTATAAAACAACAAGAAATTATAGACAGTTTATTAATTTAACAAGAGGGTTATTCCAAGGTATCTGTTCCTTAGAAATCCCAAGAGTTTATTAATAATAAGAAAGGAGGATAATAATATAAAGGTAAAGATAAAAACACAATATCTGGATTTGTTTAAAACTAAAGAAAATAAGGTGAGTTTATATATCTATTGAGCTAAGTGTCGCTAAGCGTCACTAAGCATCACTAAATGTCATTAAGCGTTGCTAAGTGTCGTTAAGCGTTACTAAGCGTCATTAAGCGTCACTAAGCATCATTAAACATCACTAAGTGTCATTGAGTGTCATTGAGCATCAATTTTGTATATCACTATTACTAAATACAGTTATTACAGAATTTCCTAATTAAGTTCTAATTTTTCAACTAATTTCTACCAAAATTACTAAAACCTATTCTATAACAATGTGTTGGGCTTTATTTTCCAATTTATCAATTTGAGAAATTGTTTCTTCATATAATTTTTTGTAATCTATTTTTTTATTTTTTCGAGTCGAAATTGTGTATGGATAGATAGCTTTACCATTTTGCTTAATAAAGCTGCTGCTTGATTGTTCTTGAGGCATTTTTATCTTTGTAAAAATTTTTCAATAATTTTTTAAAGTTGTTTTATGAGCAATTCAGTTTTTTTATCATTTTTTTTAGTCTTTTTTTTCGTTTAGTTTTCTTTTTTGTTTAGTTTTTTTTTGTTTTTGATTGGTACATGATACTTTAAAAGGTATTTGTAAGCTTCATTGATCTTACAAAATTTCTCATGAGCGATTTTTGGATTAGTTAAATTTTTATCAGGATGATATTTTAGTGCAAGCTTTTTATAGGCTTTTTCTATATCTTTTTTTGTGCATGATTTTGTTATGTTTAGTAATCGATAGTAAATTGCTATATTTGGATTTTTTTCTTTATCTATAAAAGTATTGGAAGTTGATTGTTTAGTAATTTAGCAAAATAAGATTAACTATATTTATATATTTTTTTTATTATTAATCAATTATGTATATTCTGATATTTGTCAGTATAAATTTGAATCGAGTAAATTTCAGAATTGTTGTTATAAACATTCTAAAAAAATAATATCAAATTATGATCTGAAAAAAAAGATTACGAATGATGAAGCATTTATGATTTATTAGTTGATTTTGTTACCTCCTAAGTTTACAGAGATAGAAGATCTAATAAGAAGCATTAATAGACAAAATTATCAAGAATTAGATGATGATACGGAGATATTCAATATGTTAGAACAATTAAGCGAGTTAAATATAAATGTTCAAATGAGGAGAAGGATGATTTACAGATTGGATTATCTTCGAAGAACACATTTTTATTATTTTCAATATTTAAATTATATTGATAACCAATTAAATAGCATACAAAAATTGAATGGAGTATATAAAGAAATATTAAAAGAAGACATCACAGAAGTTCAAAAAACAGATCTTCTAAACAGATTAAATTCTTTGATCATACCTTTGTGTTTACGAAAATGATTATTATATTTTATTTATTTTTAATCATTACATTAGTTTTTTCTAACTGTATTTGTAAATTTGATCATCATGAATTTCAATCATGTTGTTATACAACTCATGTTTCTCAAATAATCAATAATCCAAACAAGATTACAAAACAAGATGCAAATATTATTTTTAATTTGACTAAGAGATTGGTTTTACCTGAGAAATACAAATTATTGGAAAAAATTATCAATCGAGTAAAGTCAGAAAATTGGTTATTATTAGAAGCTAATACTAATATTTTTGATGCAATTAAGAATTCTAAATTAGTACATGATGATAAACAGCAATTACAAAATTTATGTATCAAGTATACATGAGGACGAAAGCATTTCGGGTTCTAAAACCCGAAATTAAAATTTGAAGACGAAATTGTTTTTGACCTATTTTACTTGAAAGACAAAATTATTTGATCCTTTTTTTGAATAGATGAAATTATAAGGAACATATCTATATAAATTTTATTTGCTCTTCCTTATAAAAATTTTAATTTTCTCTAATAAAGACAAAATAGGCCTTTTTCAAAAATCAATTTTGATGGCATCACTAGTATCAAGAGATTTACATTTTTTAGTTATCAAGTGGCTATAAGTTTAATAGTTGATACTAAAAACGGATTTGCATTACATAAACAAATTTTAGCAGATCAATATTTAGATGAATTTCTTCGAAAAAAGTTAATAGATCAATTTGATGAAAAGATAATACCAATTTGTTTAAATATTGAACAAGATCAACTACAATTATATCCACAAGAATATTTTCAGATAAACAATCTTATTAATACAATAGTTTTTGAGAATTATCAAGATTTGTTAGTTGATGGATGTATAGATCATATAATTTGAAATTCGCAATTGCCAGCAGAATTAAAGCTTCAATTGCATTCAAAATGAAGCATGATGTATTTTTATTTTGATTATGTGAGACAAATTAATATAGCCGATCATAAACAAGATTTATTAGATCTTAGAAATAAATTATCAAATGATAAAATTTTATCTTCTGATTTAAAAAATAATTTAATTCAAATGATAGATAAAAGAATAGCAAATGATTTTGATCTTTAAATAGTATAAAAATATCTTGTAATCTGTAATAAAAATAATTTATTGAAAAGATGTCTAAAACTTTATTGACTACTACAAATTGTATACATTGTATTAAATGTCGAAAAGTACATCATCAATATATTTTGGAAGATGGCGATACATGCAAATATTGTAAAAAAAATGATTTTAAATGTATTCAAATTCAACTAAGAGATTATGAATCAGAACTTACATGATTGATAACAAAAATAGATGATTTGAAAGTTCGTATTTTATGATTAGAAAGAGATAATAAGATAATTAAAAGAAATTTATTACAACGTAGACTTTTGGATGAAAAGTTAAATGATATTATTTAATCAATAATATGAAGCAATTACTTCATAAAAATTACAGCTTTTACAACTAAGAAATCGATATTTTCCATTGCGTGATTTTAACAAATATAATTTTCTGTTACAATAATATTTAGTAAATCTAACATATTTTTTTGGATAAAAGTAAAAAAATTTAAAACATCCAAAATTAATAGCAAAATCTGTTGTATATTTCAAGTCTGGTCTTATAGAAATGTTTAATAAAATAATTTTCCAGAAATTGTATTTTTCTTTAAAAATTTCATTTAAAATATGTTCATTTATAATATCTAATATTTTTGGATTTTTGTTGTACAGATATTTAAATAAAAATGTATAAAATCTTTTTCTGTATAAAGATCTTAAATTCATTTGATAACCATTTGATAAAGATAGATTCGCTTTTTTTTTTAACATATTGATTGATTAATCTTAATTTATTTATAATATGTTTTGAATGAATTGAGGAAGTAATATTTTCTAAATGCCCATAAATTATTATTTCGATGATATGGTTACAAACTAACCATGTAAAAATTTCAATGATTGTTTCATTAGAAAGACTTGGAAGTAGTTTCTTTGGTTTTTTTAATAAGGTTGATATTGTTGATATCTTTGTCCCATTTTGAAAATAAATTTACAATATCTTTCTTGAATTTGTAAATTATATATACTTATAAATTGAGAATGATTTGAGAAATAATTTATAAGAAAATAATGATTTGCATTTACGAATCTGTAAATTAGATAATATTTTAAAAATTTGTATTTACATAATATTTCAATGATTTGCATTTACGAATTTGTAAATTAGATAATATGTAAATTAGATAGCATTTACGAATTTATAAATTAGATAATATTTTAATGATTTGCATTTACGAATTTATAAATTAGATAATATTTCAATGATTTGCATTTATGAATTTGTAAATTAGATTTGCATTAGTTCAATAATATACATTTACAAACAGGAAATATTAAATTTGTTATGAAAATATAGTTGCTCTCAAAAAAAAAAACTTAAAAAATTTTTGCTATCTGATTTTAACAGCTATAAAAAGACTTGAAATTAATATGTGAAATCCTCATTAAGTTATAGAATAGGATTTGATACCCAAGAACAGTACTGTTCTTATAAGAAATAATTATTTCTTGAAAATGTCTAAAGACATACATTATAACATTTTTTACTCATTTTTCTTCTTATACACAAAAAGCTTATCATGAATCTTTTGTAACTAAGAATAGTATTTCTTGGTGGAATATTGATTTTAATTGTTCTTATGTTATACAATATTTAAAACGAAATCCTAAAGAACAATTTGATTTTTTACAACACACGAAGCAGATTCCTTTTTTCAAATTTTTTGATTGCAAATGTGGTATACATACTTATCTTGAAAATAACAATTATTGTTCTTTTTATCTTTATCTTTGGCACTATGATTATAGGCATGAAGATTTTTAATGTCCATTTTGAAATCGATACGATTATTTCAAGCTTCTTCAGTCAGTTGATAAATCACTTGATAAAAAAGAAAAATTAATAAATATGAATTCCAAAGGATCATTAATGCGAATTAAAAGAATGTTTCGTAATCTTAAGTCTGATTATGAAATATTTTTATGGATTAAAAGTTTTGAATATACGGGAACAACTTAGTACAAAAATGAGTCTCAATTGCTTTGTGAGTTTAAGCAGGCAACAGTAAAATAAAAAAAGAAAACTCAAGCTAAAAAATATCAACCTTATCAAAAAAAACACCAAACAAATTCAGAATCAGAGCAAATTAATACAGTATTAAATCAATTAATTTCAATACGTCAACAACTTTTAGAAGAAGAATTATATACATTAAAATCTTCCTGTTTTCAGCCACAGTCACCATCTGCATCTGTTTAGTATATACATACCAAACAGAAAAGTTTTTACATAAAATACTAGTCAAATAAAATGGACAAACAACAACAAATTACCCAATTATTTCAATTATTTTTACAATTTTTAACATTTATTAATTCAAATTATCAATCTATTTATTTTTTAAATAATGAACTTGATATTAGTTTATATTATAATTCTGGAATCAATAATGCAAATCAATCAACAAAAGATTACATACCAGTAATTGAATTTATCCAAAACAAACAACTCAATCCTCAAGATTTTTACTCAAAATTCAATGAACTTGATTCAAATAATATGGTGCACGATTATGAATATCCTTTAAATAGAGAAATTTGTTGGAATTGTAATGAATCATTTAATCATCGATGTTGTGCAGCATGTAAACGAAAGCTTCAATTTGTGATTGTGAATTTATTTGTGGTTTTACAGCACCAACAGGACAAAAAGATAAACAGGGTAAATATACACAATTTAAAAAATGTAAATGGAATACATCGAATAATAGCAATCCTGAACATGATTGTATTGGGATGGTATCAAAAAATGACGAATTGGTTTTATTTTTTTATGAGAGGAATTTTTCAAATTATTCATATAACTAGCAAAATGGAAACCATATAGAGTCTGAAGGACCAAATATATATTACAGCAGATTAGCCAATAAGCATCAGTTGGATTGTTTTGGTTTTGTTTTTTTATGTTATACCTGATCTAGCCAATCAAAACTCGTAATTTGCGGGCACACAAACATCGACTACTATTGCCTCTATAGTAATGTCCTTCGGACAATAATTATCAAAAATAAAAATTGTTATAAATGTAATAAAAACAATCATTTTTCAAATAAATGTATATATTGTTAATAAAATATTCTGATTAGTGTTTTATTACCAATCAGAAATTTATTTGCGTAAAATCAAAATGTTTGAAAAAAAATCAGTAAAAAATATTTGGAAACAAATTGTCAAAAAGTACAATCAAGAATATAATATTTTGTATGAAAATTGGTAATTAGGAATTTCAGACAAAAGTATTTCAAAAACGAATGAATTTTTAAAGAAATATGAACTACTTTTTTTATTACATAATATTTATTATTATAATCTTGAATCAATTGAAAAAACAATTCATTTTCAACAATTATTAGTTTCTGTATATTTTTAAAACAGAAATTAGTTAAACCAAATAAAATTAATAAATAAAATATAATTCTAATTACCAATCAGAAATTTATTTATGTAATCTCAAAAATGAAAATCAATATTGCTATTGATGGTCTGGCCTTAGTGTTCTAAATTGTTAAATTTTACCAACCGGTTAGTTGCCAACTATAGTTGCCAACTAACCAGTTACGTATATTATGTGACTAATTTAACTGATTAGTTGGTTAGTTGATTAGTTGGTTAAGTTGGTTAGTTGGTTAGTTGGTTAGTTAGTTGGTTGGTTGGTTATTGTATAAGATAGCTGCACAGCATGTGATGCTATGCAGAACCCCTATAAGAAAAATGGACCGTAAAGGTACAGGTTGGCTGAGTAAGGGCATGGGTTTTGGTGGCACAAATTAAACCCGTATTTGGTACATAGGAGGCTTGAATTGGCACGGATTTTTGCCCGTGATGAATCATATGCCTGTACAAAATGGACCGTTAATAGCTTGGGTTTTGCAACACTTTACTAGTCCAAATGGCACGGGATTTGGCCAGGTAATTAACGTGAATTAACGTGTGATAAAAAAATATATATACATACAAGTAGATTACATAAGTTAATATCAACAATCAATACAATATAAACAATCTAACAACTGCTCATGTATCAAAATTTTGCAAGGAATTTTTTTTAAGACACCCAAAGCAGTTTCATTAGTAAAATTATGAAATATCGCAATTTTTTTAAAAAATCATATATTGATCTTTTGCTCTTCGTAAAATAAGCCAACATGTACTATCTTCGACATGTATTATTCCATGAAATGAAAGTGCCATTACGTATGATGTGCCATAACGTGCCACCTCCTCCGTATCACTTTTTACCGTGATATTCTGTCAACACTCTATACGTACTATTCCAACCGTGCCATTTCGTGGATTCCAGACACGACCCGTACCACACCCTGGACCACTTTTTTATAGAGAACCAGTATGCTCATATGCGAATATAAAATTCAAAATATAGAAGATAGTACCAGGAACAGAGTGCAACGAAGTTTATTTTCCACAGTGGAAATTAAGCCATAGATCTCTGGTTGTATAAGGCCCAGAAGGCTCTTATACAACCAAAAATTTCTTATTCCCACTGTTGTGATGATCATAATAGTAGGTGTAATTAAAATAAACCATTTTTTATATTTATATTAATTTTGTCATCTAAAATATGTCAAAAAAAATTTTGCTACTCCTTAAGTTATTCTATCTTGGTAAGATTATAAATTATCTGCCGTTCCTCACTAAGTCACTTATTCAGGTTATAAATTTAACCAATAAATATAAAATAATTTTGCCAATCAAAGTACTCGAAAACAATTACGCACTTCTTATTAGTTTATTGTTCTGCAAGACAATATTATTTATTAATTGAATTGAAATAGTCTATAGTCACTCTCAAGTGTCTGGGAATAAGTGTGCTTATCATTTTATTAGTAAAAGAATTTTAATCAACAAACTTTTTACAACAGACCTTTTTTTCATACCTGCCTTTGAAAGGTTTACAATCAATATAGTATTCAAAGAGATCACTCAAGCAGCTTTACCATGGTCCATCTTTTCGATAGCAACAAATTATTATTTTAAAAAAATTGAGAAGCCCAAGTAATACTTACCATCTCTTGGCTTTTGCTCAAATAGCAACAAATTCAACTATTCTGGCATTATATTTGGTGAAATTAGCGAATAGAGCACTATAAACTACTAAAGATCACACAGAAACGACGATATCTAAACCAGTAGAACTATATAAGATCTTAGTTCAATGAAGCACCACCAATTACGATGACAATAACGACGAAGAATTCACGAATCCAATATAGCAATATAATGCGACTTCAGTAACAATGCACCAACGACATAGGTAAAATGAAAACCAAGGACCTAAAAATCTGACAAAAAAGATCAGTTAAAAAAACCAAGAAAACGTACTCAATACTAAGGCAGTAGCCAAAGCACATGACAGAAGTAACATCACGACTATACCGAAACCACTAGAACCTATCAAGACCTTAATCCAACAAACAAGACCATAATCCAACGAAGCACCAATTACAATGATATCAGCAACTAAGATACTCACAGCTCAACCAACGAAAAATATTCATAACTCCCACAACAACGGCACCAACAACGAAGGCATTTCAAATCCCATCCAGTAACAATGGCACTAGTGACGTAGATAAAGTGACAAGCGACTACCAAAAAAGAAAAAAAAAGAGATAAGAAAAAAAAACATTAATATACCTATGATTAATCTGTGTAACTGACTATATGTAGCCGGCGACCTATATATATATTTTTTCTTTTTTTTAATCACAAAAAATTAGGTCGCTACAATAATTTTATACTGAATTAGGACCAATAGCCTGCACTAGACTGGCCCGGTTCTAAGACAGAGTGTTTTATAATCTAAATTTAATATGTTTGATCAAATATCAAAATTAGATTAACCTAAAATTTCAACCCACTTAATATCTAGATACTTTTCTGTTCCTGGTTTTGCACTGATTGGATTGAGTTGGTTGCCACTAGCATGTGGAATAGTTGTGTAGGTGATTAACATAGGCAACCAGTTAGTTGACATCTAGTTGACAACTAACGGTTAACCGTAGTTGAACTAGTTGATTATAAATCGGTTAGTTAATTAAAAAATTTTCCACCCGGTTAGTTGAAAAGTTGTCAACTATTCAGTTTTTCAACTAACAGTTTGTAACACTATTTGGCATTATCTGGAAAAACTACGATTGGCAAGAAATTATCTGAAAAACTCAAATACCAATTCATTGATAGCAGTTTTTTTTATTGATATTTTGCAAACAAATATTATCTTGATATTATTCAATTAATGAAATTTATCTCTTTAAAAATGAAATACTTAATAATCTATTTTATTATTTAAAAAAAATTGAATATGTTAACAATCAATTTTATCAAGATTTAACAATAAGTCAAAAAGCTTTAGAAATTGCAAAAGTACCAGAAATTCGATTTATAATCAATGAGATAATTCAAACAATTACCAAAAAGAAAGGTTTTGTTGTTGTGGGTCGTGATGCAACAACTAAAATTTTACCAGATGCTGAAATTAAATTGGTGTTTGATACAGAAATTGAATCTAGGGTATGTCGAAGAGCCAAACAAATACTTGATGTAGAATGTGAAGCTAGAATGTATCAAAGTAGTCAGGTAAATGATTTGACTGAATTAGAAATAATTGGAAACGTTTTATCAGATATTTTAAAACAAGATTTTGATGCATATAATTTGGTAATGGAAGCTAAAAAAGTAGCTACTATTATTGATACTTCAAATTTATCAGTTGAGCAAGTATTGGCAAAAATATTGAGACATGTTTATGGGTATAATTTTAGTAATGATAATATATTACATGTTATTATTTTATTATTTTTGTATTCTTTTTTATTATTATTTACAAAAGTCTAACAAGTACTTATTTGCATAATTTAATTGATTAATTAATTTTATTTTCAAAATATCAAAACGCAAAACTTCTTACAAAGAAAAAAGTCTAGTGCTAAAAAAAGAGTACTCGAAAATGGTAATTTTCAAGAAGAATTATCTGGCAGATCCAATATTGAACCTACTGTTGAAAAATTTATCAAATATGAAAATTGGCAAATTACAAATTATGTTTCTGACAAAGCATTTATTCACATATTTCCTGATCTTGAAAAAAGATATGAATTTATATTGAATCTTTTGGAGTTTTATCAAAAATGTCTTGAAAATTATGAACATATTGAAAGAGATGTATTACCAAGAAATCAACAAGATGACTTATTCAGGGATGCTCAAGATTGAAGAAAAAATGGTTTGAATAGTCCAAAGCGTGGAGCAAGATTTCAAATATCTTGATTGGAAGAATTATTAAAAGATTTAGAAAATGAAATTAATGAATTTTATGAAAAAAAAATCAAGAAAAAAGTTCTAAACAAAAAAATAGTAATGAATAATCAAATTTATTATTAATCAAATTTATTATTGATCAAAATTATTATTATATTTTATTTTGTATCTATCTAGTCATTATTGACCAGATAGAATTTTTTGTATGTGTGAAATGATGCAATCGAAAAATAATTTACAAAAACTTTCATCTTCAGGGATCATAACAAAATTTTCGTATAAATTTTTCAATTTCATCTGTTAATATCAAAAATCAACTTGTATGAGTGAGAAGGAGCATTCAAAAAAATAATCCATATCCTTTATATATTTTTAAATGAAAATATACCAAAAAATCAAAATTACTACCTTTTTATTGTGAAAATTGTAATGCATTTCAATGTTTTAAAACTTTTCTTTCATGTGGAAACAAATTATATTCTTCACAAGATTTTGATTCAGAAACAACATCTTCTTAATCATTTATTCATCAAGAATTAACAGTTCAAGAATCAACAAATCGAATTATTGATCTTCCACATATGAATGATAATGAAGTTTTACAAGAAATGAATAATTGGGAATATGCTGTGAAAAATGATGAGTGTGGTGAGTTAATTGATAATTTTAAATATATTTATAATAAAAATGGATATGTTAGAATGTTAGATACTGTGAGAGATGATAATTTGTATTTTAGTAATAATGAGTTAGTGATGGATGATAGTAGTTAGCAAATCTATTTAACCAGTTTTAACAAACTAGTTAAAATTTTTTTTATGTAATTTACAATGGAAGATCAATACAATAATTTCAAGAGATAGTTTACCATTATTTCAAATCATATTAATAAATATGAATCTTTCATTCAAACATTAAACAAGATGAGAACTTATGGATTTAGTGTAGATCAATTAGTAAATTAAATTAATCCTCATATTGAGGTCAATAAAATCTTCAAGATCAGCTCAAACAAAATATTCAAAGTTATAAAAATGATTTACGTGAATTTACTAGCTGTATTCTAGTAAATAATAAGAAAAAAATTTATTTAAGCAGACGGAATAATCCTATAAAAGATTATTATGGTAAATATCAAGTTCCAGGTAGTGGTAAAAAGAACAATGAATCATATGATCAATGTGCAAAATGAGAGACTAAAGAAGAAACAGATATTGAAATTCATGAACTTGATTTAGTTATGATTCATCAGGGATTTAGAGTATTTCCTGATGGTAAAGAATGTATGTTCAAATGCGCAATATATTTTACCTTGATAGGTAATCAAATTCTGAAACAGATGGAAACATCAAATAATAACGAATGGTTTTCTGTTGAATTAAAAGATATTGGAAAATATGATTTGACAGATTCTTTGAAGGAATTCAAATCGGTAATTGTTGAAAAGATTAATAGTAAATTTCGTTCTATTAAATCAAAATGTAAAAAAAAAAGATATCAAAAAAAGAAAAATAGATCAAGTATATGAATCAGATAATCCTCCTAGTATAGCTCATAGTAAAGATGAGATTGAAATTTCAAAAGTACCTAGTGAAGAAGAAATTCTTGATGATATTTCAAAGCTTGTAGATAATTAAATTATCATTATTTTTTATTCATTTATTTATTTGTTCAGTGCTAATAGTACTGAACAAAATTTTATTTATTTAATGGTAGAAATAAATTATTTTTATTTAATCATTATTATCTCTATAATTTGTAAAACTATCGAAATTATAGTAAAATTTTATTATCTTAACAATGATGAAAAGGTGAGTAGCAAAGACCCCTACACTAATATTTGTGATTCTAAAGTTACACTGTCCTTAGGAATAGAACATTATTATAAATGATCAATTTTATTGGTATGATGATAATGTTTATTATTCTGGAGAACATGAGTTGGTCTGCAAGTTATATCTTGGTGAAATTAACCACAACTTATGGATGAATAGGAATTTCGTACTAAAGCAGGTTTGTTTTTTTTGTAGGCATCCAATCATAAGATAGGTCATGATTTTGAATTTACTATTCGTCAAAAATTGAATCTGAGCAATATCATTGCTAAAGAAGTTAAAGTGAATCAAGGTGATGGTGGAAATGATATTATTGCAACATATAAGAATAATCTTGTATTGATTCAGTGTAAGAGTATAGAAAAACCTATTGCTGTTCAAACAATGCGAAATTTTGAATCATCAGTATCACGATTTCCTAATTCATTGGGAATTATTGTTTGTGATAGCACCAAGATTGAAGATAAGAAATATTTAACTATCAAAGCAAGTTCTTGGGTTAAATCATCAAAGTTTAATTTAAGTGTTTGTAATGAAACATCTATAATTTCAACAATTAAAAATATCATTTAGAACAAACAAAACAAAGAAAATGATAAAGAATTAGTTATACAAGATTTTCAGTCAGATGTTTTTTATTTTTCTAATTTTAAAGGAGAAAATGTAAGAATTGGAAGGATTACAGTTAGTAAATTCAAACCATATTAACTTAAATAAATTTTATTATTCAGTTCTTTTGAACTGAATAAATTTTTATTTTGGTAATGTTTGATCTTAAAACTTAGAAAAATTTTAGTTATCCGGCCAAGTTAAATTATGTTAACAATATTTATTATCGATATATTCAAAATATACGTTACAACACGAGTCAACAAATCAAAAAATATGGGTTAATTGATGAAACAATTGAATTTTTTTACATGAAAATTCAAAATTTTAATTCTGTAATCAGAGTACACTTTATGATTTTGTTACCAGAAAATGCTAAATTATGTGAAGCAATGTGTGAAGAAATTATATGTCATATTAATGAAACAACATTGCAAGTATCAAACAATAATTCAAAATTTATTTTAATTTTTATTTGGGGTCATGTGGAAGGAAATTATTGAAATAATTCAAAATGGAAAAGTTTGAATCAGAGTTTATATAATTATTTTTTGCACTATTATGATAAGTATTTGTTTTGGGAATATTTTGAATATTTTTAGCTTAGTAAATACTTTATTCAGTTTTATAAACCAAATAAGATTTTAAATGCGTAATTTTTTTTGAATTATATTTACAATGACTCTTAAATAACATCTTAAAGATCTTTTTGAATATGGCGAAATTTATGATTATGTTGATTGTTTTCTTAATGTTCTCAAATATTTTGAAAATTATTATAATTTATCTGAAGAACAACGCACTGAAATTTATTCGATTATCTCTAATCAATATTATCAATCGAAAAAAACAGCAGGAGTATGATTCAGAATCAGGTGATTCTGATGATTCTGAATAACAAAGGCAAGGAAAAAGAAGTGAACAAAAAACGTACATTTGATGATTTAGCAGAATCAAGCAAAGTCAATAGTATTATCATTAAAAAACCATTAATCAAAGGGCAAAAATTAATCGATCTGGCTCCGGTTGAATCAGTCCATAAGAAAAAAATTATTGTCTTAACTGGCGCCATCGGCATAGTTAAGACATTTTGAGACAATTATTAGCAAGATATTTAGCTAACAAGGGATATACAGTTCGTAATCCTGAAGAAATTTTCATGCAACTGCAAAGAGAGTTTGAGCTTTTTTGGAAAACAAAAAATGCATTGTTCATACAAAAAGTTATTACCGAAAAATTTAAACAAATAGTTCAAGCTATTCCAAATTGGAAATGTGATGTGGTTATTCTTGATCGAACACATTTTGACCAAAAGTATTTCATTAATGTATCGATTCAGAATGAAAATATCAAAGCATATTTATTTGAAGAGATCAAACAGATTGATTTTGATATTGAGCAAATTTATAAGGTAATTTATGTTAGACCATCAAAAGAAATAATGTATTAGCATTAGAAGAAGAGGCGGGAAAATATTCGTCTGTTGGAAAAATATCCTGTGAAATACTTGTCTGATATTTATGATGAATATGATAACAATATCGAAGCAGTTTATCCAATTCATGTGAAAATTGAGAATGATAAGCCTTAGTGTTATTTTTGCTCTCAATATCAAAATCATAAATGTGTCGATTTATGTGATTTCAAATACTATATGAAATTTTTTAATAAAAAAAATATTTAATCATTTTATTATATTTCATTTCTATATTTTATTTTATTATATTTCATAAATAAATTTATTTCATCTATTCAGTCTTATTTGACTGAATAGAATTTTATTCACGTAATTATTTAGTTAGGTAAAATGAAACACAAAAACAAATTCACAAAAGAATCTTCTAAAAAGAAAATAAATTTCAAAATCTCTGAATTTAATGATTTAAGTGAACAAATTGATGATGAATTTAATTTTTTCTACTTGATTATCCATTTATTATATTTCAAATATTGAGATTATTTAACAAATTTGCAACTTATGGTTTATTAGATTATGATGATATTTATAAAAATTTTCAATATCATAAAAGTAATCTTGAAATAATTGAAATAAATGAAAGAGAGTATTTTTCGCATGAAATAATACAACAATTGCAAGAATTTTTAATTTCACAACAACTAAAGAACAAATTAAACGAAATAAATACAAATTACCAGAGAAAATAGTTAAATTACAGTTTTTAATATTTTCTTGTTCTAGAAGTGTAGCAATTAGGAATTATACTTATTTTTAATTCTGTTTAGTGTAAACACCAAACAGATATTTATTTGTGTAATCTCTTATTATATCACGAGCAGAAATTGTTGCCACATTTGAGATCACAGACCCAAATTTATTTTTTGTATACAAAGCGGTTGATGCATTAAATTATGATGATAAGTATCTGCTCCGTCTTTATTCCATCTTGGAAAATGATCAAAAGTTTTTATCGATATCATTGAATATGATATATTTTTTGACATAAAACTAAGAGATCCATCTTTATTGAATTCATATCTTGAAGAATTCTGTGATTATAGAGTTACAATATTATAAACAAACAACTATTTGATTCAACTGAAAAATTCGATTTCATTCGTATATATTTTAGCAATCACCAAAAATGTAAAAAAGCATTACAATCACTCAAAAATAAAATTAAAAATTTAAATGAAGAATTGCAAAAAAATACGTGATTCAAAGAAAACCAAAAAGAAAATTAATATATAATATATTGAGCAACGAGAATCTTTTTTTTTGCAACAAATAAATGAATTCTGAAGTTGATATAATACTTATTCGGATGATATCACGTGTCATTATTGAAAGGTAGCACATAAACATGATTTTGAGTTGGTTGGCATAGGTGTATTACAAGATCAGATGACCGTTAGTTTTTTAGATATTGAGCAAGTAGAATCGAATGTATTACCAAAATTAATTATACTAGCATGGATATTGAGTGTGGGAGTAAAAGAGGTCCAGGATTTTTTCTAGTCACAGAACAAGCTGATGATTATAATTACATGATACAATTAGATATATTTCTCTATAATCAATCTCAACTATTAAAATGATACAATATAACATCACTTCCAATCAACACAAGTTTATTTTTTGAAAAATATGGCAATAAAATATTTTGTTCTTCGAGTGATTTTAATTTTATTCTTGTTAATTCAGAAGAAAAAATATTATTAGAATTTGCCAAACTTAATTATTTGTATCAAAAAGATATAGAAATTGGATATAATACTAGAGGTTTTGATTGGTTATTCATTTTAAAGAAAGCTGAGTTGTTAGGAATTTCAGATAAATTTTCTCAACAGTTGTTGGGTAAAAAATCCAAATTGATTTACAATATTCAAGAGACAAAAGTTCGTGTTATTGATAATGATGTTGATGAGCAGATGCAAAAGTATCAATTTGCTGGATTGAATATAAATAATCAAGACATTAAAGTTAATCCGATAGAAAAACAAACCTGTGAATACTTTTATATTCAAGGCTCGATATTTATTGATTTGTTAGTTTGGGCTAAAAAGATATTTCAAAATGAACTTAAACATATGCTTGCTCATATTCTCAAGAAATGTAAATTATCAGGCAAAATAGAACTTTGGTATATTCCGGATAACAATTCTGATAATTTAAAGTGTATATTTGTATATGTCTCAGCAATCAAATTCAAAAATGATGAATTGCTTTTATCTGAATTTGCAACAAAACTATCCAAGCTTTGCAAGATAGATTATCAAAAATGGTTTGATGTGATGTCAGATTCATCAGTTTTAGAAGAATATACGATTGATTTAGCATATTATTGTTCTGTTAATACTTTACGTTTGCAAGAATTATTGATCAAACGAAATATTGTTGGTGATTATATGCAATTGGCAAAAATACCATGTATTATGATTTCAAATGTATTCAAGAATGCTGTTGGAACTATAATCAATAATTTTTTTGGTCGAAATGCTCAGAAACAAGACATGTTGTTTTCAATGATGCATAAAGGTATAATTGAAATTGTTCCATATGAAGGAGCTCTTGTATTGGAGAAAAAGAATAGCAGTAAACCTGTAGGAGTATTGGTATTTGCTTCAATATATCCTAATGCAATAATTGAAAAAAATATTTCAACTGATATGTGTGTAGATATTAATTTGACAAACCCCAGTCTAAATATACCGGTAGTCACAGACAATAGAAAGATATATAGTAAATTTATATCTCAAGAACAACGAATTGGATTGATGCCTTTGATGTGTAAAGAATTATTGCGACAACGTGACATTGCAAAGGGCAAGATAAAAGAGTACAAAGAAGATCCAGTCTTGTTAATGTATTGGACATCATTATCAAACGCTTTAAAATTAGTAGCCAATTCGATATATGGAGCCACAGGATTTATCTATTCAAATTTGTATATGAAACCAATTGCTTCTTTAATAATGGCATATTCACGTGCAATATTGCAAAAAGTAATTAATTATGCTGCATAGTACAATATTGAAATTGTTTATAGTGATACAGATTCAATATTTTTAGTTTTAAAAGATTTTTTATTAAAAGATATCAAACCAAAATACAAACTACGGCATGATATCAATCCAAAAATATTATCAGTAATCAAAAAAATAATATGTGATGAAAAAATTAATAGAAATATATTATATTCTATAGAATTAAAAAAAATAAACAATTATTTGGTTTCTGAGAATATTTAGAATATGAAAATTAATTATAAAAAACACTTTTTCTATCAGTTTTTTTTTCAAAAAAAACAATATATAGGATGCATACATGAGCATTTATTAGTTTATTTGAATACACCCATGCTATTTCTCAGAGGAGTAAAAATGATTAAACAAAATGCATCAAATTTTTTACAAACAAATAGCTAAAGAAATGATATGGACATCTTTGGGATTTGATGAACGAAAGCAAATAAAGACTCAAGTAGCAGATACAAAACAAATTGTATATGATACTATATTAAAATCTATCTGTCAAGAGCATGATCTCTTTGTTTAAATATAAAATATGATCCAACTAATAAACCTGTTAGTGTATGAGATTTTTTCAATAGTAAACACATTGAAAAATCTCAAGGAAATAAAATGGTGATGGATTTTATAGTGAAAAGAAATAAGGAGGGTAAAGAAGATTTGGAACCTGGACGTTTTTATTATTATATAATTACACATCCAAACTCCAATATCAATATAGGTAGAAAAATGCAACTTGTATTAGAGTTTAAAGATACTGATAAAATTGACAAGTTATATTATTTTAAAAATCTTAAAGATATATGGGCAAGTTTCTTTGCTTGTTCAGCAAAAGCAGCAGCCGAAAAAATCGAATTATTCTATAAAGAGCAAATCGATTTGTTCAAACAGACAACTATCAGTTTCCCAGTTGCTACAATTAAAAAACGTAAATCAGAGATTCAGCTAAATAGTAAAAAACTAAAACAATCAAAAATTACAGAATCTGATAAGCAAGAAAATAATTTAAAAAAACGTAAATTGGAGATTCAATCAACTAGTAAAATATTAAAGCAACCAAAAATTACAGATTATTGGACTTAGAATATAAACAGTGAAATTTCACCATTTGTATTATTAATAAAGCAATCATGATTTTTGGATTTGATGTGTGGTTTGAGATATTTTATGCAAGAATTAGTATTATATGCAGATTATTACTAGAAGTATTCAGAAAACATCATATTAGATATGAGTTGAATTCTGAAAAACATATTTTATATTGATGCTTAACTATTAGAAAATTTGAAATATTTCATATTGAATCTATTAAAAAAACAAAAAAAAATAATTATATCAAATTTAAAAATCCAAAAGTTAGAAAAAAAATATTGTATAATCATAAAAGAAAGCCATATTGTCGAAATCCTCGTATAAAAAGTGGATTTATTTATAGTTACAAGAAAGAGAAGATGGGGGTGTAAGTAGAAACCAGGCAAATCGAAAATTTTTCAAAATTGAGTTTTTATTTTTAACTAATATAAAAACTTGTAAAGAATATTTTTTGCTTAATAGTGAACGTTTGATTAATTAATAAAAATTTAAGTTATTTGCGTTTAAACAATTTGGTCGGAAATTGATTGTCCGATTTTAATAGATCGGAATAGATCATCTGATCTTAATTTGATCAGAAATAAATAACAAATTGGAACGATTATGTTATACGAAGCTTTTCGATCAAGGCCGATCAAGGCCGAATGGATTCGGATTATCGATTATTGTTTATATGAGTTTGTGTAAGACAACACAAAAATCACGTTATCTCAAAAACCTAATTTATTAATTTGCCTGGTTTCTACTTACACCCCCCCAGATAAAAGTTATTTTAAAAAAATATGTGATACATGTAAAAAATTTACATATTGTGAACTTGGTTTTTATTTGCAGACAAGATGTAATATCAAAAATTGTGAATTAGTTAATGGAATATTTCATATTACAATATTTGCAAGGATTGTTTTAGCAAATTAAATATCCTATATTACAAACCTACAAAAATGCATTTAAAGGGCCAAAATTTCTTTATGATTAGATTCAATCCATTTTTTAAAATGCCCAAAGCTTCTATTTACAAAGTTCTCTCTGAAATATTTGTAAACATATTTGATAATTTGGATGATAATTTGGATGCATTGCATTTTGCGCAAACTTCCAAATACTTGGCCAAGTTTTTAAATGATACAATTATCCAACACCAAATCGTGATATACTTATATCATTAACAACAAACCATATCAAACCTAAAAAATTTTTATTTCAATCAATCTACAATTGAAAAGAAAAAACGTGAGCCTTTGTATATAGAGTTTGAACCAGAAAATTTACCATGTAAAAATTGTGTAAAAAACTGTTCTGGTTATAAATGTAATTCAAAAAAATCTTGCAATATATGTTTAAAAAGCAATCTTGAATATAAATTAGTTGAAAAAACTGTTCGAAAAAGAATAAAAAAAAACTTAAAAAGGAGAATATTTTTGCAATTCACTATTTCAATCCAATGAAAAATTGGTATGCGTTAAAGAACGATGATGTGAAAATTGTCATCTTTTGAAAAAAATGTGGAATGATGTGTGTGTTTAATAGATGTGGTATTCCAAATTGTTTCTTAATCAAAAACCTGAAATAGTTGATATTTTCTCAGTTTTTTCAATTTTACATTTTCATATGCTTTGTCAATCATGTTATCCACAATTTCCAAATCATGTGAATGTTTGTTATATAAAGACAGTTGAATAGTACAAGAATCCATAGCTTGAGTTGATACTTGAGTCAAACTCATTTTTTAGTTATTTAGTTTTTAGCTTTATTAGTCAAAATGTTCAAATACAAATTATTTAATACAAATATAATAAAAATAGCTGAATACACAAAAATAATGCAGTTTTATCAAAATATGAACAAGCATCAGCTATTGTTAATTATCTAAAAACTAATGAATTTAATTTAAAAAAATTTAAAAATTTTCTTTCAATTTTATCGAAACGAAATGCATGTAAATCCAATAAATCATTACAATACTCATATGAAATAAAGGTTGAAATTGTAAATGATATCATTATCATTCAGGAAAAAAATATTTGATTGTATATCTATATTTATTCAAGAACATGTGTTTTATTGTGAGTATCATCTATTTAGTTTTTTTGACCAAATAGATTTTTATTTGTGTAAACCAAGATGTTTTTATTCTCTACAGAAAAACTCAAGTGGTTTTATGAAAACGAAGATACAAATTATCGTCGTCCAATAATGTTTCCAGACAATAATAGTCATATTATTGAGTATTGTCAAATCAAGATTACAAAAAACATCAATATTATGGTTGATAGTGAATTCAGATCTTTATTAAAAAAATATAAACTGTTTGTTAAAAAAGAAGAGGTCTATTATGATCAAGATAAATATTTGTTGAAATTTTATTTTCCAACCACAAAAGAGAAAACACAAATTTCAAAAATAAATATATTTACGACTTCCACGAATGCAACATCGAATTTTTGTAAATCCTACAATTATATTTATAATAAAATATATATTTATTCAGTTTAACAACTGAATAAAATTTAACTACATAAATGAATAAGATCGATACACTCCCTAATGAAATTTTGTTTATGATATTTTATTTTATAGCAAATTCATATGAAATTACTTTTGATAAAGATTTTTATCAATTGAAACTTGTTTCAAAAAAATGCCGAAAAATGTATCATATGGTATTCGCTATTTACGGAACAAAATATTATCTTATTGAAAATTTGGATTCTTATTCTTCTCTACCAAAAAAATTTCCTTTTCAAATTTATAGCAATATGGAAGGAAAATTTCACTTAAAAATTTTAGATACAGTATTCTATTACTTCTATTACATAATATAATTACATTTGGTAGAATAAAAATTTCAGTTCAAAAAAAATTTCATAAAAAATTTAAATTTATTTTATTAAATGAATATTTTAACTTTGGAAAAGTTAAATGTTGTAATTGCAATAATTTTATATATTGTGCTAGATTTTTACTTATTTTAAAATTTTAATTTTTTTAACTATAATTGCTCAGCTAAACATGAATATAATATATGCAAAGATTGTTTTTTGGGCCAAATACCTAAAAAATATTCCTCAATTCTAAATTTATATCAAATTTTCTAATCCTAAAAAAATAAATATATATACCTCTATCAAGTCATTATGACCTGATAGATTTTTACTTATATAATTTTATCGTTGAATAATATTAAAAGATGAGAGAGATTAATGACCTGTAAAATTATATTATTAAGATGATTTTACTAACTTTCATTTCTTACTTCATCAACCTCATGATGTGGGCATTTGGTTTTCTAGCTGGTATTTATAATTGTGATTCATTTACTTGAATTATTTATGTTATAAATCCAGATGCCTAAAACAACTATAGGTTATTATACTGTTCGAGTTAGAAGAAAACCAGGAATTTATATACAGTCAACACTCTCTAATCTGAACTACTGGGACTGCTTTTTTTTTACTATATAAAAATTTGAAAAAGTCCAGTTTTCAAAAAGTTATATATGGCTTATCTGAACTTTATAATAAAATTTACAAATATTCTAGGAGATTTTGTTCATTAGAGAGAGTTTAATAGTGTTTGGTTTAGAGAGGTTCAGATTAGAGAGAGGCAACTGTGAATTGGAATAAATATAAAGAACAAATTCATTGATATCCTGGAGCTTTGTACAAAAAATTTTATACAAAGCAACAAGCTAAAAACTATATTAATAAAGAAAAAGAAGATGAAACTGGTAAATTAAAAATATAGACAGATGGTTATTGTGAAAATAATGGAAAAAAAATGCATTAGCAAGTACTGTATAGGTGTATTTTTTGATGATAATGATCCTAGAAATTTGTCTAAATGATTATCTGGTAAAATCCAAACAAATATTCAAGCAGAATTATATGCTGACAATTCGAGCGTTAGAAATTCTTGATGATGAACAAGATACAATAATATTTAAAGATAGCACTTATCTGATCAATTGCTGTAGCATTATGAATCCAAAGAAAAATTTTGATTTAATTAACAGATTAAATGATTTAATTAAAGAGAGAAATAGAAAAACAATTTTTAGATATGTACGAGGTCATAGAGTGTTTATGGAAATGTACAAGCAGATAGATTAGCATATCTAGGTTCTAAAAAGAAAATGGTAAAAAAATTCAATTTTCCTGTTCGCAAATTAACAATAAAAGATTATTTTAATGACTAATAAATAAATAATAATTAGTTAATGATCGATACATGATAACATCCAGCGATTAGGGTGTTGGGGCCCCAATCAACAGATGCAATCGTTAGTATCAATCATCTATTAAATCATTAAATTATTAACTGCCCACCAACATAGGAAAATGTGAAGTTAGGAACTTAAACCCTGAGCGAAGCGAAGCTACCAAGAGCCCTAGCAGCTCTGGAGCGGCATACTATATAATTATAATTTTAGTTAAATTAAACCAATAATTTTAATGTATATATATAGTTAGATTAATAATTGTGTAACTTTAATTTTAAATAAATTACTTTGGTGTGAAAATTTAAACTTATTTTACAATGCCTGTTTTTACTGTATGTATTTTTGTTGTTAATTTTTTTTTTAAAATTATAGTTAATCCATATATTTTTTTAAAGTTTGATGCTTTTGCATTTGGCCTTCTTGTCGATTTTTATACAAGGCTTTTTTTCTATTTCTATAATCTTTGTAGAAAAGGATATATTGGTACATTTTGTGCTTTATTTTGTATTTTTATAATACTGCTTGTCTTGATTCTTATTTTGGCTAAAGAAATTTCATAGTGGATTCATTTGTTTTTGTTTTGGATACTTGTATATTGGTGTTATGTAGCTTATGCAGAATTTTGGTTAATGGTAGGATATGTTCTTATGATATTTCATATAAACTATAAAAGAATAATGATTTATTTACCTGAACCTTCTTTGAATTGATAAGCAGTTTTTTTAAAATTTTTTGTCTGTTAAAAACAACAAAAAATTCTATATCATTTTTTAGACATTAATTTTTTTAAAAAAATAAAAGATAATAATGGCTAATTAAGATAATAATAAAATTATTTTTCCTAATAAAATAATAATATACAAAATTTATTTTTTTTTTAAATTATTGTATTTTTTAAATATATTTTATTAAATAAATATTAATATTTTAGATAAGTAAATGTGAGCAAGCTTTAGAATTAACTAGTACCTATAAAAATTTAAAAAAAAAAACAATAAATTTTTTAAAAAAATCAATTAAAAAAACTATTAATAATTGAAATAAAAGTTGAGCAAATATATAAAAATATGAGATAGTAAAACAAAAATATAAAAAAGTTTTAGAAGAAACACAAAGAATATTCTATTTAAAATTGATGAATTGTTAAAACAATTACCTTCTTAAGTAATAATAATGACAACTAGTAATAATTTTCAAGAAAAACCAATTCTTCAACGTATAAATGAAATAAAATAATTACAGAGATCAAATGATTTTGATGCTACAATTGAACTTTTAAAAAAAACTTCACAAGAAATTTTTAACAATGAGAGTATAGCGGCTTAGGGAAGTTGCCAAGTTGTTACCTCCCAAGCGGCAAGTTGAGAGTTCGAATTCCATCGGTGAGTCTTTGAAAATAGACCTGTGTTCGGTAACCTGTTTCTCTCTATCGGTTGTGTATATAACCTGTAGTCTTGGTTCCACCATCTAGAATGGGGATTTCAGGCATAAGTGTAACATTATACTGTCAAATCCAAGAAACCGAAGAAATTGGAAACCCATTTGGCAAGTCCCGTAGATTTCGATCTTTGATGGTGCTACCAAAAAGAAGGTTGTTACCGGGGTCGGAACGAACCTTATAAGGGCAGTATAAGGAAACTGTAGCGGTTCAAGATAACCCCTGACTGCAAGTGTCGGTTAACGCTATGGCGCCCAGTTTCTGAAGACTACTAGGGTTTAGGATTGGAACACATACCCTGGTCGACTGGCAATTTCTACGGGAGTAAAGTAGCCCTAAGGCTGTGAAGGTTATTGAGAATAACCCCTGAACAATCTCAATAGTTTGGTTGAAGGGTAAATATTGATAGGTGAAGCATTAATCAGAATAGTTTAAATAGGCAGATCCCGTAGTTGGTCTGCAGGTATGGCAGCTAGTGTAGAACCCTTGGGCAGACTACTTAAACTAGGCACCAAAAGTGCACGTGTGGCTAGTTGTACACTCATTAATATAACAAACATCATTAATATTCAATAATAAAACTTCCAGCCAACATAGACGGCCATTAAACCTTAAAAAAAAAAATTTTTTTAACAATTTTGAAGAACTTGTAAAAGATAAAACACAAACGATATATATACTAAATAATACTATTTTGTTTTTGTTGGCAGAACTTGAATACTATAAATCTGTTTATTTTGAATCTTTAAAAAAAAATTTTGAAAAAAATTTTGAACAATATGTTTTAAAATTTATTTTTTTATCACAGCGTATACAAGATACATTTAATTATTATAAACAAAATCCTGTATTTAATTTTTTATTCAAGCAATTTATTGGTTTATCATCATTTCATTTTTCATTTTTTTATGTATTTGTTATTAAATTTTTATGTTCATATAGATTACTCAGAGTATTTGAAATTATGTTTTATAATTTATTAATCAATTATTATAAAATGCACTTATGGTATTTACCATCATAGGTAAATTAGATTTGCAAATTTGTGTAACAAAACAAAAAAAATAAATTTTTACAAAACAAAAAATAAATTTTAATTACTTTAGGGTTAGGGTAAGACCTGCCTGGGATTTATCGGGGCATTAGTATTTATAAAATTTTTCAAGGAATTTTTTTATCAGAGCCCCAAAGGTGGTTTCATAAGCAAACTTTAGAGATATGAACGTTTTTTAAAAAAAATAAACAAAAAAATGAAATTTTTTGTTACACCTGATCTTAAATTTTGATTGGATATTCTAATAATTTTGTGCAACATGGTGTAAAATACCATAGGTGCGTTTTAGTAAAACTCTTAATTTTATTAATATTGATTATTGTGATTGGATATATCAATTATATTACAATCAAAATATGTTATGTATTGTTTATAATAAAACTAAAAAGTAAAATTTAAAGAATCAAAAACATTGTTAATATCATCATCTTCTTCTATGTCATCTAATTCTCGAGTTACCAAAATTTTAAATATTTTATGTAAATACTCTTTTTTATTATCATCATTATTGTATGTTTTGATACCATTTATCAAAAAATTTTGCATTTTTTCTAAATTATCAGTTGAGATTTCAGATTGATTTTTCAATGATTGTTGATATTGAATAATTATTTGTTTGATATTTTCTTCCTCATCAATATATTCTTCAGGAAATCCTAATGGGTTTGTTAAAGAAATTTTCCTGCATTAAAGAATATTGGATATTGAGCCAGGTCTTTGTATTTTGGATTTTTTTCTAATCTGTTATGTTTTGTTCCTTTGATTTTTTTAGTTGACATTAACCAGATGTAATCATCTATATTTTTGATTAATACTTTAACATCTTCAACTTTTCTTTAGTATAATTTGTTAACAAAAATTTATCATCCTTTCCAATAACCCATGAACAATACAAAATATCCAATAATGAGTTTCCTGCTTTACTTTTTGTATGAGCATTTTTAATTATTTTTTTACATAACCATTTTAATTCGATTAAATTTTTTCTTATCATCAGCATTTAGAGTACATTTGTATACATCTACTATGAATGAAATTTGAACATTAATGTCTCCATTTGCATTTCTAACTGGTTTGGCATTATCAGACAATCGAGTTGGAAAATTTTCTTCATCTGAATTTTCTGACAAAGGACGTTTTGAAGGTTTTTGCAAAGTAGCAATTCTAACTTCTCGTATTTGATGTATTTTTTTAATAGATCTAGGTGGTAGTAAAAAGGTTTAATTGATTTCTGCATCTATTTTTATCTTCCAATCATCTTGTAATTTTTTGATTTCTGTTTCAATATTAATTGCTACTTCAACATTATCATACAAATTGTTATGATAACGAGTTTTTCTCTTTTTATCCAATTGATCTATATAATGCTCATTCGTTAATAATGATTGATTCAATTTTTGTATATCTGATGTTATTTGTAATTTGTCAGTTAATTCTTTAAGATCTTCAGTAAAATCTAATATTTCTGATAAAGTATCAAATAACGCATCTTTTGTTTCAGCTTGAAGTTAACTAATTGAAACCTTTTTAATTGATGTAAATCTGCAAGTTTTCTATTTGTTAAAAAGATTTCTCTGATTTTACTAATTATTGAATCATAATATCCTTTATCATCTAATCTGAATATAATTCGTTCATTTCTAATATTATTTTTGAGCTCATCATATATTTTATTACTTAATGCTACAATTTGTTGTTTATGCAATTCATGTAGTTTTTCTTTTTGTTCTTCACTTAATAATGCATCATTTGTAATTAATGTATTATAAAGATTTCTGTCCAATAAATTACCAATAAAAGCTTCATTTATTTTCTTTTAAATTCCAATGCTTATCATTTCGTAAATGATGTAATGTATCTTTTTGATCTTTAGATATATATTTTGCTGAATCAATTTTATTGCTCCAATCAACTTCCAATTTTGCAGTATCTGTTTCTTTTTCAATTCCTGTTTTAATTTCATTAAATTTCATGTCTTGTTAAATTTTTAAAATTTTACTTTTGATTATTTGAAGCAAAGTACTAATTTGAATTAATGTTATAACCTGATCACTATTAATATTATCAAATAATCTATTCAAATCATTAACATTATCTAATCTAGTAATCTGATTAACATTATCTTCATATAATTTTCCTTGGAATTGTTTTAATCTTCTACCACAAATTTTTTGCAATTGATCGATTTGATTATTTTGCAATTTAGACTTTTTAATTTTTTGATCCATAGTTTTATTATCAACAAGATTGATAGCATTTTCAATTTGTGTTTCTTCGATTTCTTTTTTTAATCTTTCAAATAAATCATCATTGGCATTGGCAAATGAGTTGGACTTGGTGAAGGACTTGGATTTGGTTTTGGATTATTTTGTTTTGGTTGACCAGGTAAAGGAGTTGAATTAGCTTGATTTGCATCATCAACTTCTTCATCTGAATTTGTTGCTTCTTTAGCTTCTTCTTCAGCTTCTTCTTGTAATTGTTCGGTCACAACTTGAATATAAGCTTGTTCGAATGCCATTACAAAATTAATATGCAATTGATCATTAGTTACATAAGATTTTTTATTGATTAATTCATCATGATAACAACAATATTCAAATTAACCACGTCCATTAAATTTACATTTGCAAGTCATTTTTTTAAATTGAATTAAATAAAAAAAAAGAGAGATATTTATATTTATTTAAATTTAAATAAATTTTGTTAAATATATATTAAAAATAAATCAAATTAATTATTTTAAATATCCATCGCATTATCATTTCCACCCTGCCTAAGTTCTTGTGCAATAACTCGAGCTAATGCAAAAGTATTTTCAATATTAGCATTATATTAGTAAGCAATTTCTATCGATCCATTACTAATGAAAACTGGTAAACCTGTTTGTCCACCAGCAAAAGAAAATTCTGAACCTAAAAAATAACTAGCTTGATTTGTTAATTTTCTATTATCTTCTTCTGGAAGAGTAGCATGTAATCTTCTTATTTTATAAAACCCTGGCATATAATCAACTACAATAATAAATGCAAAATTTGCTGTATCTGATAACGTTGCTTCACCTTCAACTGCAGGATACAAACAAACATTTTGTTTATTTTTATCAAATTTATAGCACATGTAAAAATTTGATTCTTTTAACAAACAACTAGTATTTTTACATGAAATTTCTCCATAATGATATGAAATAACATTAAAATAATCTTTCAATTCAGGTGAATCCAAATTTTCAACATTTTTTAAAATTTCTTCGGATGTGAATTCTTCTTGTTTTTTTGCCAAATCTTTATTACAAATGCATACTAGGTAAAAATATAATTGCATATTTGCTAATAAAGGACTTAAAAAACTTTTTGCGCCTGAAACTGGTACTTGAAATTGCTCCATCACCATTTGAGCTACTTCATCACCATTTGGTACACGTTCTTCTTCTTCTTTATTTGGTTTAAACAAAATCATCATTCTACCCCATAGTGCAAGTCCTACCAAATTTCCAAGTTGTTCAGGATGAACAGATATAAAGTAATACTTATTTTTCAAATCAAGGTCTGTCTCCTTGCAATAATCTCCAAGGCCAAACACGTTTGTAAAGTGTATCATTAAAATAAAATTAATCATTCCTAAAAGTCAAACCAAGTGAAATTCTATCAACTTTAACACCTTCTGGTCTTGTTATTTTACATGCACTGTAGGTTTTTTCATCTCCTGTACCTGTACATGATCCAACACTACAGGGTTTTCCATCATCCCTTTTTCTTTTTCTTGTAACCACACTTATAATATTATTTTACTACAACAACTACTGAAATTAGTTTTGATTTTTCTGCCAGTTTTTGGAATTGTTTTTTTGGTTAGTTTTTTTGTTTTTGTTGCTTTTACTATTTTTGTTGGTTTTGTTTTAGGTTCCTTTTTTGATGATTTTTTTTGATCTTTTTTTTCTTGCCGCCATGATTAAAGATTATTATCTTCGTATGAATCAATTGTTTTGATTATTTCCAAAAAAGTAAGTTTGACCGAATTTATCAAAATAGCAATCAAATTTTTAACAAAATAAACAATATCATTCAATTCTGATCTCTTAAATTCAAAGATTATACAATGACTTATAACAATAAAAAGCAAACAGCAAAGGTTAATATTGATATAGGTCATATAAAGAAAGAATTTTGCCAAGTTTGACATTTGTTTATTTTAGTAAGAACCAAGGTATTTATATACTTTATTCAAAAATAAATAAATACAAAAATAAAATATAAAATAAAAAAATAAATAAAATAAAATAAAAAAATAAAAATTAGGCATCTACTTCATAGCTTATTATTTTTTTATTCTTCTTAGATTAGCAAGGTTTGATAATAATTTATTTGTTGGTTATAATATATAAAAAGCAGTTCTATATTGTTTATTATTTTTTAAAAAAATAATAATATTTTAAAAAAATGATGTAGAATTTTTTGTTGTTTTAGCAAATAAAAAATTTTTTTTAAAAAAATTGCAAAGTTTAATTATTTATTAATTTTATTAATATATTTATTTCAATAATAAAATACAATTATTTTTTAATAAATAATACAAAATAATTCAATTACAAAAAAAAAACAACCAAAACTTTTTATTATAAAAAGAAATATAAAAAACTTTCAAGTTAAAAAAATAAATTATGAAATAAATTTTGCTATTGTTCTTGCTCTTGTACGTCTGTTTTTTGTCTTCTTATTAGAGTTTTTGGAGTTCTTTGGGCTTTTACATTAACACCTTTTGGTTTGTGCACATTTTAATAACTTAGAGCACCACTTGCAGAAATGTTTTGTATGAAGATCCCTCCTAGATATCTTTTGGTGATGTTACCATTTTTGTTTAAGATTTGTTGATAGTCTCCATTGCGAAAATTATATATACAGTCTGGGTAATAAATTTATACCTATTAAAACTTGTTCGTTTGCAGCCAATAATGCTCTTATGACTGAAAAGATAAGGAAAAAATAAAGGATTTTCATTTTTTGTCATTGATTATCAAAACTTAATCTTTATTTATAGAAAAACAATTGGTTCTTGATGATTTGCAAAACTTGTAGATCTTTGAACACTAATCAAAATTAATTATTTTGATTTAGAAATATTATATAAATAAGAGATAAATCAGACTTTATTCACACAAATCAACTATTAAATAATTGAGAACTACTTGATTGGTATAATGTTCATAGTTCCTTCCTTACAATTTTAATTAAACAAAATCAATTCAATGCATAATACATATCTTTGAAAAATATTTTTAAACAAAAAAATCATTGTATAATACATATCTTTGATAGATATCTTTGAACTATGGTACATTTCTTTTAATACAAATTGAACATTAAAACGAATTGATAGTAGGAAATTTGTTTTTATTATTACATGATAGTTTCTTCTACCTACTATTAATCAAATAATATAAAAATATTTAAATATTTATTTATGAACGATTAAAATCAATGTTCACATATGCTATGGAAACTAGTTTAAATAAAAGTAATAGATAGATATTTTTTTTTGATTTTGAGTTTGGTTTTGGTCCATGTTTTTTTGATGGCTTAGTTCTTTTACATTCTTTGTTTTTTTTTATGCATTGTATACATGGATCACCATTATCATATTTAAGTTTTTTAAACCTGCAGTATTCACAAGCAGTTGTAATTTTTTCATTATGATATGATTTTTTGAAACCAATAAAATTCCAAGTATTTAAATAGATGTTCCGGATAAACCATAAACGGAAAAACCTTATAATGTACAATCAGTAATTCCAAATAAATATTGACAAAACAATACTATATGTGGCTTAATTATTGATTATACTGATAACAAATTTTCTTGGTATAAGATCCTCAGAAAAAATTCTGCTAACCTCATAAATTTTCATTCTTAATACATGTTTTTCACATTGATCTATATAATTCTTCTTATTGAATTAACCATGTCTTATACTCGTTTAGGTACATTATTTAGAACATTATCTGGTAGAATTCCAGCCAATCAGCAGGAAGAGTTTGAGTATCTCTCTAATTCTCAACAATCAGAAAGTGTTTCTTTTGTTACTACGAGAAGTAGTGATATTCCATTTGATAATCCTCCTATATATCAAGAGGCTATTTTTCAAACAGGTATTTATTTAGCATCAAATTTTTTTAATTTTTTAATCAAAATTTGGTTTTACAAATATCAAACAAATTTATTATTCAATTAATAAAATGTCTGCTTAAAATACTCAACTTTTGCTACTGAACAAATTGTCTGTGAAGAAGTTCAACAAGAAGTTCAACAAGAAGATGGATTAGAATTTGCTCATCAAACCTTTATTAATTATGAAGAAAGAATTAGAAGTTTGGAAAGTTCAATTCAAACTTCAAATAATCAAATTAATTGTTTGGAAACATTTGTTCAAACTTCAAACAATAAAAATAAAAATTTAAAGAAATTGTTAGTAAGTTAAATATTTTATTATATAATTTTTTTTTTTGATAATGTATTAATATTTTTAATTATTATAGTTTCTTTACGAAATGACAATAATTTTTATAAATATATTTTATTTTTTCATTTTGTTTTATTTTTATTATTTTTATTTTATTTGGAGTTTATATTTGGTGAACTTATTCAATTTATCAAGAAAATTATCAGCTTTATTTTGAAAATTTCTTTTGGTTATTTAAGCGAGAGTGCTTGAATTTACTTCTATTCATTTTTTTATTTTTTTAATTTTAGCTAATATTAATAGGCTTGTTATTGACAACATTAACTTTACCTTTCTTTCAAGATAATTTCAAGAAAATAACTTCAGTTATATTGTATTTGTTAAATTGTTTTATTTGGTATTTGTTTAAATTTATATTGAATTAGTATCAAATCGATCAATTGAAATTGTAATTAATTGAATAAAGGAAAATGAATTAAATAAAGTTTTATTTGATTAAAAATATTTACAATTTTTTATCTGAATAATTTTAATTACAAACATTTATTAAATTATATTGAACAATAATGTTTGAAATTTCTACCTATAAAAAACATTAACTCTTTGACATTAAACCATTCAGATCCTTTATCTGTAACTATCCAACCTTTATTAATATCACCTTCATTTTCGAAATCAAATACTTGAAGGGTATCATTTCTTATAGCTTTAACTTTATGTATAGTTAAAATTTCTGTTTCTCAATCTGGATTTTGAAGAACCAGAGTTATAACATCTTTTAATGTTGGACCAATTTTCATAAGACCAGCAATTTCTGTATGAAATTAGGTTTGAAAAATTTAAGATATTTGAATCCAGGAGTATTAGATGAAGCCATTTTAAAAACGATTTTATCAAATTTGTTATTTTTAAGTAATTTGAAGTAAAGTTTTTTAATAATTTTAATTAAAGAAAGCATTTTTTTTATATTGTTTGGTAAAATTAATAAAATTTTTGGTAATTCTGAAAATTAAATTTAGCCACATTTTAAACAAAGAAATTTAGAATCTCCGAATTTAGATGTCATTTAATAAATCCAAAAATTAATTAGTATGAACTAATTATTTTATAATATAAATGCTTAGAAAAGATTAATGAAAATATCGAAAAATTCTTTTTTTAAATTTTATTTATTTGGTAAATAAAATAAATACAAATAAAATTAAAATATTTTATTTTTTCTTCTATGTTTTCCTTGACTAACATGTGTTCATTTGTTGAACCCAATTTTATTTACTCCTTTCTTTTTGCAAATTGAACATCTTGGTTTTTTTTTTTGCTTCAGTTATAATAGTAGTAGTAGTTAAAAGTATAAAAACAAAAATAATAATAATTTGTTTGTAATTCATCTAATAATAAAAATTATTTAATAAATTTAAATAAATTTATAATATAAAATTTTAATATATACCTTGCTATTGAAAATAAAAATTGAAAAAAAAATACAGTTTAATTTTTATTTTATACAGAATTTAAAATAGAATAGTCATAATCAACAGTTTTTTATAAATCTGTGATCTTCATAAATTTCCTAATTTTTTACTCTTTCTAACTTTAAAATTCTTTGGCAGAGAAGTTGGATGATGTATATAATAAGCCTTCAGCAGAGAAATTTAATGATGTACATAATAAACCAAAAATTTTTAAGTTCATTTGAAAGGGTCAAATGCTTCAGAAGGCTTTTAATAAATTTTGACCTTGTTAGATATCTCTCTGGTGAAAAATTTAGTGTCATAGCAATTAAAATGCTATAGAGGCTGAAGAATTATATAGGCTTCTTGTTTTTTTGTTTATTTTTTTCTACTATAGAGAGTAAAAACAGAGTTTCAAGTCTTGAGATACTAGGGGCGACATGCACAATGCACCCAATTTCAGAGCAACTAGTCATCTTGCATAGCTCTCGTGCAAGTCTAAATAAATGAGAGCAATTTTTAAAGTGACAATAAGGAATAACTTTTTTTATGGCTTAGGGTTTATAGTTATTACCTCCCTTTGAAAGGTTGCAAGGATTATTTGTGAATCTCTTTATGAGTGACGAATAGTTCAAAATTTCATGATATGAAACTTCCACATAGTGAGATTTGGGCAACAGATAAATTTTTTTATAAATTTTATTTGGCTAATTCATATTGATTTTTATTAAATATATTTTATTTTGTATCCATTTAAATTTCTTGTAATTTTATCATGTTTTAATTTAAATTCTATACATTGTTGTTTTGCTTGTTTTAATGTTTTTTTTGTAATATAAAATGATTTGAATTTACGTTTGTTATTTTATTCCATTGAAACCTCTATCTATATATATTATTAAATTTATCTAAAGAAATTCTATTGTATCCTGAAGTATTTGTTTAAATAATTTACAATTTAATGCATTTTCTCTTGGTGATATCTTTTTTAAATTACATTCACAATTTTCTAAACTGTTACGATTAATATGGTTTATCATCAGGAATTCAGGTTTAATTAATTTATGAACTTTAATATTTTACCATTTATTTTTTTTTAATTGTAATTTGAATATATCTACTATTTTTATAATAAGACCAAGTATAATTCTGAACCAAATTATAATGTTTTAAATCTGTTAAAAATGTGATTTCAGGTTTTTGTATTTTGATTTCAAAACACAATTTAAAATTAATTTTGACAACTCGAAATTTGTTTAATTTAAATCTTTGGTTTATTTGAATTTTTGTATTTTTTCCAAGAAGTAATAATTTCAAAATTTTCAAATTTATCTTGCCAATTTGATTCTTGAACCATTTTTAATTTAAAAATATTTTTCGAATACAATTTGTTTTTATATTCAAATTTTTAAAAAAATTTATACAAATAATTAATTATTTTTAAAAGCTCAATAAATTTTGACCATTCTTTTTCTTTGTATAATTTTCTTGTGATAAATTCTTTCAAATATGGTCCAATCAGATGTTTTCTTCTTTTATCTTTTGGAATAAAAGCTTTTAATGTTCTCTAGAGTCTTTTCACATAATTTGTATGAATTTTCATTAATCTTAATCTTTGATTTTCTTTTGCATGAACTACACGTTTATGCTTGTATCCATAAGGTAGCCTGCCCTATTTCCACAATTTTTTTTTGCTATATACAAAACTTTTTAAAAAATAATATCTTTTTATAAAATTATGTATATATAATCTATAACTAATTTATTATTTAAATATATAAAAATTAAACCAACTATATATGTATAATTTTTTTTAGTTAATAAAAAAAATATTCTATAAATTTTGTAAAAATTTAAAGGTGTGACCTAATTCTACAAATATAAAACAGATTTTGATTTATTGGCCCATTTTGAATGATTTAACTACCAAAATATTCATCTCAATAAGATGATTCCAATGAGCCTAAAATTATCAAAATCTAATCACAGGATCCCAAGATAGTTCAAATTTTTTATAATAATAATATTATTATTTTAAAACGTTAAAATCACTATTAAAATCACACATAAGTTGAACGATCTCAGGATTCTGTGATTGGATTTTGATAATTTTGAGGTTGTCAGAATCGTCTTATTGAGACAAACATTTTTGGCAATTAAATTACTCAAAACAGATAAGTAGATCAAAAGTTATTAGCAATTCTATAAATTAGTTTATGTGCTAAAATAACCAAATTGGGAACAAGCCTTTAAATAATCTTAAGATTCTGTAATCAAATTTTAGCAGTTATGGGCTTGTTTAAAATGTTTAACTAAGGTAATTATTAAAATAGTAAAATTACCCCAAATAAAGCTAGTAAATTAAAAGATATTTACTGTTCTTTACTGTTTGTGGAAATAGGGTAGTTTGTGGAAATAGGGCAGGCTACCTTATTGTTCAAGATTTTGATAAGATTTCTATGAATCTGTATAAATTGTAGAATTAATTTTTACATGTTGTTTGATAATTCTGGTTAATGTTTCTGTATCTCTATTATCAACAACAAAAAAGCATTTCTTTTTTTTAGTTCTTTCAATACCGCCTACAACCCAGAAATGGTCGAACCATGATTCATCTATTTTAGCAATAATTTTTTTACCACCAATGATTTCATCATCAGAAGTTAAACTATTATTAAACTTTTTTCTAAATTTAGATATAAATCTAATTAGAGTTGATAGTGCAAATCCAGTGATTTCTGTAATTTGAATTAGTTTAAATTTGTTCAACAAAAAATAGCCAATTAATAAAATAGTTGAACACTTTAAATTTAATTTTGAAAAAAATGTATTTTTAAATATAGAAAAAGTTTTATGACAATTTGTGTTTTTACAAATCTAAAGTTTTCGATAGTATCGAGTTTCTGAAGAACAATGTATACAATTAGATTTTGTAATTACTTCTTTATTAATTAAATAATTGATACAATTTTTTTCGTTTAACAAAATAGAATTCAATTCAAAGAGGGTAATCATAGGTTTTTTGTTTGTTTCAAAAAATTAAGGCGATTATGTTAATCATTGATATTTATATAAATATATCTTTATTTTTTGTTAATGAAAATATTTTAAGCTTTTATTTCTTTTTTTAAAAAAATGAATACACAAATTGAAATTCTCAAAATTCAAAAGCGAAAACTTATTGAACAAGTTCTTTCAAAGAAAAAACCAAAAATATCTATTGTATCTAAAATGATCAAAAGAGCAAATGAAGTTAAAAATATCCATTTTTTAACTTTGTTTTAAATTGCTTTGATGATCCTTTTACTTTTCTTTTCATTTCTTTGGTTTGTAAACTTTGGAAACGAATAGTTGAAACCCATGAATTTTGGGAATCTTTTTGTAACCAACTTGGAATTGATGGTCCAAATCCTTGCGCATGCAAATACAAAATCCATCATTCTATTTACTTGAAAAATCTTAATAGCTTATGCACTTCTTGTAGAAAAGATTTTGGCGAAAGACAAACATCAATCAAAAAAATTAATTTTAAATTAGATGTTTTTAATGATTATTGTATCGATCCTATAAATTTTAATAAGCCAATACCAATATTCAAAACAAGAGCAAATTATTAATTCTGCAAATATCTAACCGATACAATTGATTCTTGGATAAGTGAAGATGTCAACTTCAAATTATGTTCAAATTGTACCATAGAATTTTTATTTGATTCAATTAATAAATTAAAAGATTCAATTTATAGGAAAAGAAAAGAATTTAAATATACTGAATTTTTTATAATGATGTTATCAGAATAGTTCTTCATAATTTATATAATATTTTAGATAAAAAAGATCTTTATATAAAAAAATATGGTGGAGTTGTTAAAAATTAGGATTTTCCAAAAAATTTATTATATAATCGTGATTTCAGTTATAATAAAAAAGAAGAGAAAAACCCATATACTGAATTGGAACATACTAGTGCAAGAGCACACCATTTAGCAGAGTTAGGTAATTTGGTAATCTTGAAACGATAGCGAAACAGATTCTAATAAAAATGAATCAGAAAGTGTTTTAATTCATAAAAATATTAAATATATTTTAAATAAACATGGGGTTGAATTTGTATTGTTCCACTAGTATTATTTAATTTTTTATCTAGTTTAATTTTGAATTTTATCACTTTAATGAATACTTTAAGTTGTTCATCTTTTGTATTAAAATATTTAATACAACTTTTGCTATTTTTCCACCAATAAAATGAATATTTTTTAATTCTAGTATTATTTCCTTTATGTAATTTTCTATTTTTTGCATTTTTACTTTTATTACTTTTTCTTAAATTACATTCTCTATTATCCGATCCATCTTGATTAATATGGTCAACAATTTGCCATTCAGAATGAATCAATCTATGAAAAAAGACATGTTTGTTATCAATAGTTGTATAAACATAATTGTTGTTTCCAAATTTTGAAGTTGACCAAATATATTTACGAATATATTTTAAGTATTTAATATCACAGAGAAAAGTTTGTTTATTGTTTGTTTTAACTTGTAAAAAAAGGGATTCTTGAATTTTAATAAGACAAATTTGATTATAAAGTTTGGTTTTTTTATTATAAATTTTATTTTTTTATTTTTTCCACCAAAATAATCTCTGTTTATAATATTAAAATTAATTTTACATGTAATTTCATTTTTATAATCTTTAAAAATTTTAATAATTTCTTGTTGAATCATTTTTTTATAATAATAAAAAATTGATATTTAATACTTATATTTATATACATATACTTTAATTTACTGCGCCATACTCTAAAGTTGTTACATTCTTTTTTTACTTATAGTAATTAAATCCTTAGTAGGGTAATGTAGTGATCAAATAATGTTACATTTGCAACTAAAAGTAATTCAATAGATACATCAGAATAAGAGCTTTTGGCAAAATGCATTTTTAAAAGGCTGGTGCATTATTAAAGTAATAGAGAAAATCAAAAAAAGCTGGTTTGCTGTATATAAATAGCATATTAGTGTCTTAAGGACCCTGGACATCTCTGATATATATCATATTTTTTTTTTAGCAAATTGCAGAAAATTTGGTCTAAGGTCCAAATTTAAGTTTTAGCAAATTGAGATTAATTTTAAAAAAGGTTATATAAAGCATTTTGGCAAATTACAGCAATTTTATGCATGCAATATTTTATTTTTAGCAAATTACCTGCATTTTGTAAGAATCATACCCAAAAATAAAGCTATTTCATTTGTTTGTACTGCTATGATTTTTAAAAATTTAAGATGCTTAATTTTGAATTTTTTTGATCAAAAAATCCAAAATTAAGCATTTTCTCTTAAATTTTCAAGAAATATAAAAGTAAATATGCTGGAATAATATATTTTTTATGCTGAACAAGTTTTTTTAAAGCACAATGTTAGAATCAATTAGTAAAATTTGGAGAATCATAGAATTTTTTAGTATTTTTATTAATAAAATTATATAAAATATTATAATTCTCCAAATTTTACTAATTGATTCTAACATTGTGCTCTAAGAAAACTTGTTTAGCACATAAAAATACATTATTCTAGCATATTTAATTTTATATTTTTTGAAAATTTAAGAGATGCTTAATTTTGGATTTTTTGATTAAAAAATCCAAAATTAAACATCTTCTCTTAAATTTTCAAGAAATATAAAAGTAAATATGCCAGTATAATGTATTTTTATGTACTGAACAAGTTTTCTTAGGGCACAAAGTTAGAATCAATTAGTAAAATTTGGAGAATCATAGAATTTTTTGGTATTTTTATTAATAAAATTATATTAAATATTATAATTTTCCAAATTTTACTAATTGACTAGTGCGATGAGTGGCGCATTTGCACCACCTATCTTATTTAGTTTTTTTTGATCATATTAATGAGTTACATGTAAAAATCTCCTATTACAGAACTTAATAGCTATTGTTGTACACACAATATGTGTCCAAGGTTGATTAACTTGCATTAGATTTATCATGATTTCATTTATGATAACTATTTTAATTTACAAAAATATCATTGATTAATGATTAAATATACATATTTATTGAGACCGCATAAAATCAAATTAGTACTAATGAATACATTACTCTAAATCTAAAACTCAAGATCAAATCATCATTCTAATATTAATGATCTTAATAAAATACTAATATACAAATTAAAAAAACCCCCAAAAAGAATAAAAAATGGATAAATTATTTATTTTTTTTAAAAGACTATGTAAATAAATTTTTAATTGACATAAGTAATTTTAAATTAATAACCTTAGACTTTAATATTAAATATTATTTTAACCTCTCAAAGTTCACAATCTCACATTTTCATTATTTTATATCAATAATCAACTACTGGTATTGCATGACTGTCTTTGGAAGAATAAATAATATAAATTTAATCTTTTTGAAATGAGCATTGTATTATTAAATTTAATATAGTAAATTATTTTGGTTAAATCAAAATGCTTTAACATGTTTTCGTCTAATTTCTGAATTATTTTATTAACTGTTAAATTACTTTACTATACATGATTTAAAATTTTAAAAATATTATAGTTTCAAAAGTATAGTTTCTAAATTATATATTGTAATCATCTAGACATCATACTCATAGTGCTAAATTTATTTTGAGCATTTTTGTAAGCAAATTATTAATAAAATATTATAATACAATTTACTTTTGAATTATTATAACTTCTATCATGAATTACAGTCAAAATTCTTTTTTAACTTACTCACTATTCCAGTGGTTTAGATCAAACTAGTTTGCATTTGAAATTATCATAATTTCTATCATAAAATACTTAAAAAATTTGTTACAGAACTTACCATTCCGGTGACTGCTGTAAAGTATATAGCTAAATAAGTTTGCATTGTAATTTAATTGTGATTTCTATCAAGAGTTGCTTAATTCTATTACTGAACTTGCTATTCTGGTCACAGACGTAGTTAAGTTTGCATTAGAATTATCATGATTTCTCTTATGAGTTATTGTAAACAATTCTGTTACAATATTCACTCTCTAGTAGCTATAGTATATAGTTGTAGTTTAGTTTGTATTAGAATTTCAATTTTAAATTATTGCAAAATATTCATTACAGAACTTACTTGCTAACCCAGTTATACATATAGAGTTAATTTGTATTAGAATTATAATTTCTATAACAAATTACTATAAAAACTCAAATTTCTATTTGGAGTTACTAAAAAATTTTGTTACTTGCTATTCTAGTGACCATATTACTGCATATGACTAAGGTTTAGTCAGTTGAATTAGAATTATCATAAGATCTAATATAGAACTTACTTGCTATTTTAATAAGTCAATTTGCATTAGAGTTATTATGATCTTCATGTAATTGAGATTGATTTATTTGTATTGAAAAATTCATTACAAATTATTATTATTTTTATACAGTTAAGATTGAATTAATTTATATTAGAATTATAATAATTCTTATTGCATAAAAATCTTGTTACAAAACTTACTATTCTGGTGGCTGCTATGTATAAAATAGTTTACATAAGAATTATTATTGTTTCTATGTAATTAAGGTTAAGTTAGTTGTTTTTAAATTATTGTGAGGTTTACTATAAAAAAATTCTGTTGCAGAACTTGAAAGAATCTACAATTCTATTAACAACATTATATGGTTAATGTCAAGTTGTTTAAATTAGAATTTTCATGATTTCTACTATAAAAAATTCCTACTAATATAGTACTTGCCACTATATAGTTAAGATTGAGTGATTTCTATACAATTAATGTTGAGTTAGTTTGTATTAAAATTATTGTGATTTCTATTACAAAAAATTCTAACACAGGACTTACTTGCTATACTTGCTATTCAGGTGATCACAATGTACAATATACGATTAAGGTTGAGTTTTGCATTGAAATTGTAATTTTACTGTAAAAAATCTGTTACAGTACTTACTTACAGTACTTACTTACAGTACTTACTTACTATTCAATAACCACAATTTGGAATTATTATAATTTCTGTGCAGTTAATATTGAGTTAGTTTGTTATTGGAATTATATGACTTTTATTATGAATTACTAAAAATTTTTTTACAAAACTTACTATTCTGGTGACCTTAGAATTATTAATTTCTATCATACAAAATTTTGTTACAGAACTTATTTACCATTTCGGCAACTTAGCACTGGAATCATCACGATTTCTATCATAACTATAAAGAACTTTGTTACAGAACTTACTCTTTATCCCAGTAGCCAAAGTATNCGGCAACTTAGCACTGGAATCATCACGATTTCTATCATAACTATAAAGAACTTTGTTACAGAACTTACTCTTTATCCCAGTAGCCAAAGTATTTAAAGATAAGTTACTTTATACCAGAATTATTGTGATTTCTAAGAGATTCAGTTGCAGAACTTATTCACTATTTTGGTAATCACAGATGTTAGTTTGCACTAGAATTACAGTATTATGAATTACTGTAAAAAAGTTTGTTGCAGACTTACTCATTATTCAGTAAGGGAGCTTCCAGAAATTACGTAATTTTTGGGTGGGTGGGTGGGTTGCCAAAATATCAGGTTATAATTCTGGTCAAACTTTTATAATTCTGGCAAAGTATAAAATTATAAAATCATTGATAACTTTTGATCTACTGGGCCAATTTAGATGATTTAACTATCAAAATGCTCGTCTCGCTGAGACGATTCTAACAAGCCCAAAATCGTTAAAATCTATTTACAGGATCCCAGGATCATTCAACTTTTGTGTAATTTAATAGTGATTTTTTAGAATCACTAAAAAATTTCTTTAACATTGAATATCTTTTGATCCACTAGTTCATTTTGGATGATTTAACTACCAAAATGTTCGTCTCAGTGAGATGATTCTAACAAGCCCAAAATTGCTAAATTCTAATCACAGGATCCCAAGATCGATAAAGATTTGTATTGTTATTAACAGTAGAAATCTTTATCTATCTTGTAATCATGTAATTGGAATTTAGTGATATTAGGCTTGTTAGAATCGCCTCACTGAGACGAACAGTTTGGTAGTTAAATCATCCAAAACGAACCAGTGGATCAAAAGTTATTCAATGTTAAAAAAATTATTCTAAAAAATCACTATTAAAATTACACAAAAGTTGAATGATCTTGGGATTCTGTGATTAGATTTTAATGACTTTGGGCTTGTTAGAATCGTCTCATTGAGACGAGCATTTTGGTAGTTAAATCATACAAAAGAAACCAATGGATCAAAAGTTATTATCAATTTAAAAAATTAGACATAAATAATTTTTAAAAAAATATAAAATTTGATTGGCTAATTTGGATCAGATGTATGTGGGTGGGGTAAAATTTTGAAATTTATTAGTAACAAAAAATTATGTAATTTCTGGAAGCTCCCTAACATATAGGAGTTGATTTGATTAATGAATGTTGATAAAGCAAAAAGCTGAAATCCCATTTCTAAAGATGAAATTTTAGAAATAGTTTTTGCTTTTGCAACATTCAAAAATCATAAATAGATGGCAACAGAGTTGCTATATTATTATACAGAAAAATATTGTGCAAAGTCTCAATTTCTTATATCAATTATTAATTCACAGATCAATTATGAATCATGATAATAGATCTATGATATTTTAATTAAGAATATTGATCGTAATTACATCATACTGATAAATATCATAATAACCACCTATTATAGATTTTTAATGATCAAAGAATGTCGTAATGCGCAGTCAACCAATCAAAAACGTTTAAACAGATGAACTCTGAATTAGTTGGTAAGATAGATAATTTCAATCAAAATCAAAAATATAAGAACTTTTAGAAGCAATTTTATACCTATTTAGAAGGAATTAGATAAATTGGCATAAATAATTTAACTCTTTAAAGTGATTTTCTAAAGATTTGTTCTCAAAAAATTCTTATTATAAATAAAGCTATAAATGATGTTTAAGCAACATACATTTGATTTTTTTTTATTGAATAAAAAGCTTCAATTGGTTTATTTTACATTGTTATCCATCGATGATCTTCCAAGCCTTCAATGATCTTGCATCAAAATTGATCAACAATATGTGTGATATAAATAAGGATATAAACGACAAACATTTGATTTGAACTCTTTTTTTTTTTTTTATCCAATAAAAAGTTCCAATTAGTTTATTCTACATATTCACTTCAATAGACAATTTTCTACTAGTACAAATAAACAAACACAGACTTACATAAGATATAGTTGGTGGCTATAAGCCGTAAGTAGAGCCGTAATGCTTGTATGGTAAATAACAAAATAATCATCAGTTTCCGGTTTGGAGTGGCTGGGTGTCACGCATGTAGTTACTTAATTCTAACATTATATTATTATACTGTAGTTACAGTATCGCATTATTACAATATTGCAGCATTACAGCATTACGGAGTTGTGGCATTGCGACATTATGGCATATTGTTTTTACAGCTATGCCAATTAATGCTACCACTGGTAAAATACCGTAATTGCTGTAATTCAGTAATTCTACTACCAACTATAACATAAAGATTTAATTTATTTCACCAGTTAATACAAACCAAAAAAGGAAAGCATATTTTATAAATAAGCTGAAGTATGTGGGATAAAAATTTAGGGTTAGAGTCTTAACATTAGAGGCTATATAATTAGATCGATGCTTACTATATATAAAATTGCATTCCTGCCATTTTTAATTAGCGTGCCAAGATTGATTAAACATCAGTTTTTGAATATTTTCTTTTTTCTTCTTTTACCATGTTTGGATTCTTTGTGAAATAGTCTAAATTTGCACTTTTTAATTGGCTTCATGAGTTTGTATTACCTGCGCAAACGGTACAATGCAAATAAAGAAACGATACATGGGGAGCTAAGTCTACGGAGAAATTATAAACTGATAAAATTGATAGTGAAATGACTTATAAAAAAAGATCTACAAGTTGATGAGACATAACTTATAAAAGAAAGATCTATGGGTTAATAAGACTTGAAATGACTTATAAAAGAAAGATCTACAGGTTGATGAGTCGACATTGAAATTGATCAAACTGATCAAAAAAAAAGAGAAGATCATTTACTTCAAACCAACCACATGCATAAATACGATTAAATCTACATAATAGTAACGAATGAGAAAGATCAACAGTACGCAAGATGCTGAAATAATCTACGCATTGAAGGGTCTAAGTGAAAAATTGTATTATTGGATTCTAACATTGTGCCCTAAGAAAACTTGTTCAGCACATAAAAATACATTATTTCAGCATATTTAATTTTATATTTCTTGAAAATTTAAGAGAAGATGCTTAATTTTGGATTTTTTAATCAAAAATCCAAAATTAAGCATCTTCTCTTAAATTTTCAAGAAATATAAAAGTAAATATGCTGAAATAATGTATTTTTATGTGCTGAACAAGTTTTCTTAGGGCACAATGTTAGAATCAATTAGAAAATTTGGAGAATCATAGAATTTTTTGGTATTTTTATTAATAAAATTATATAAAATATTATAATTCTCCAAATTTTACTAATTGATTCTAACATTGTGCCCTAAAAAACCTTGTTCAGCACATAAAAATACATTATTCCGGCATATTTAATTTTATATTTCTTGAAAATTTAAGAGAAGATGCTTAATTTTGGATTTTTTGATCAAAAATCCAAAATTAAGCATCTTCTCTTAAATTTTCAAGAAATATAAAATTAAATATGCCAGAATAATGTATTTTTATGTGCTGAACTAGTTTTCTTATGGCACAATTTTAGAATCAATTAGTAAAATTTGGAGAATTATAATATTGTATATAATTTTATTAATAAAAATACTAAAAAATTCTATGATTCTCCAAATTTTACTAATTGATTCTAACTTTATGCTCTAAGAAAATTTGTTCAGCACTAAAATATATATATTATTTTGATTTATAAAAATAGATGTAATGATTTAGTTTTTAGCAAATTACTAAAAATTTATATGTAATAATTGAATTTTCAGCAAATTTACTTGATTTTAGGGGTAGCAAAAACCTCCAAATTTATGCAGATCATTTATAACCTATATTAGAGATATCCTAGGTCCTATTGTTTTAATATCACTCATTGGACAGCAGTATCTTAGTCATAATCCTTTAACTGTTCTCAAAATTAGCCAACAGGCTTATTTTTGTTATTTTTCTTGTATTCAGTAATAATAGAGCATTTGGCTCATCTTCAAAATCAAAATTAAGTTTATTAATAAGAATATTAAGAAGTTCATTTCAATAAGTATTCATTTTTTTTGTAGCTAATTCGATATAATTGATAAATTTAGGCTATTTACTTCATTAATATTTACTACTATATTATCATTTTATTTAGTTTTGTCTAAGTTAAGTTATTTAAGCTTATATTATTTTATCTTACTTGTTTAATTAAGAAATTAGATAAAGTAAAATACAAGTTTTATAATTTAGCTAGATTAATTAAATTTATGCTTTTATGTTTTTCTATAGGTTTGTTGAGCAGTGTGTTAAAACTACTTATATTCATATTGATTATACACTGTTTAAAATTATTTGGATTTGGTACTTGAAAAAGGGACAAAAGAGAAAAGAAATAAAATTGACAAAAAAAATCTCACCAAAAAAATTAATTAACTTATGAACTACTGTTCAGAATAATATAATTCTGGTACCATTCAATTCATCTCACTGAGGTGAAATGGATAGACCAAAATTATGTAATTCTGAATAATAGTTCATAAGTTAATTAATTTTTTGTGAGAGATTTTTTTCAATTCATCCCTTTTGTCTCTTTTTCAGTATCAAGCTCACTTGTTAATTAATGCATTTAAGATATTGTTTAAAATTGTATAATTTATTAATAAAAAAGAGCATTAGTTTATAGCAACCCGTCACTATAGCGATCCATAATCGATCAATAAAAATTGATTACATGAATCACATGCTTGATTGATCTCAATCTAGCACGTGATCTACATGATCAATTTTTATTGGTCAATTAGGCCACAAAAATTTAATTTTTAGCTAATTCAAAAAAAAATCCAAAGTATTTTAATTTCGTGTATATAGGTCAGATATTTTTTTAATCTAATGCAAAGTAAATATTCCATTTTTCTACTTAATTTTTCAGATTACTTGATAAATTTGAAGTTTTTTGATTCTGTGTATATGGGTCAGATTTTTATTATTTTTTTTTTAATCTAATATAATTTTCCATTTTTTTACTTAATTTTTTTACCAGTGTCACATGATAATGACTTTAATTTTCTGGATTACTTGATAGATCCAAAAAAAAATCCAAAGTGTTTTGATTCTATATATGTGGGTCAGATTTTTTTTAATCTAATGTTAAGTAATATGCTTATGTTCATCTAAAGTTTTAACTAAATAAAATTTTTATTATAGTATCAAAAAAAACCAAATCAGAAAAAACCTTCGAACTAACTTAAAAGGCCATAATCCTTTGTCTAAACCAAATTATCCCAACTAGTTCCCAACCTATAGCAATAGGATTATAGCTACCAAAATTCATAAATAAAGTTAATTTTCATTTGCATAACATAGTGTTTAGTCAGCAGGTCAAAAATTTTTTTTAAAGGTTATAATTCTTTACTCAAACCAAATTATTCTAACCGATAGGATTATAACCACCAAGAGTTTCGCCTATGCCTTAATTTATATAACTACAACAAGATGTATTTGCTTATCATATCATTTCCAAAATAAGTAACTAGTAAAATTATCTCTAGTTCCTTGAAAAAGTGGAAACTGATTTTAATGTCCCAGAAAAGAAGGAACCAACCAAAAAATACTGAAAAATTACAATGAACCTATTGAAATCATCTACGAAGGACAACGAATACTTGCCGGAAGAACTACGTGCTTACCGAAAGCACAGCAAAAAAAAACTATGAAAGAATCAAACTTAAAAAAACCTTCTAAATACTAAAAAAATAAAAAACAGCTTATCGAGCTATTCGAATTGCACGATTTCGTAACTTCTAAGGCTTCAACGACAGTTCCAACGATGACTCCAATGACAGCTCCAAGGCTTCAACAACAGCAGCTCTAATGACAACTCTAAGGCTTTAACAACAGTTCTGACAATGACTCCAACAACGGCTCTAGTAACGACTCCTAAAAAGAATAAAAAAAAACCAAAGCTTGGTATTAAAAAATCAAAATAAAAAACAACCGGCTGTAAAAAAAAACAATGATTATCAAAAGGATAATTATTGTTTATTTATGATTGCTGATCTTAAAAATGATTGGCTAATCATATAGGGTCGCTATAGCGATGAGTTGCCAGTTATAATTTTACAATAAAAAAATAAAATAAAATCTACAATTTTTTCATAATTGTATTTCGAATTACAACTATATTTTAGTTTTAATCTAATTCAACCTAGTGATTTTTAATATAATAATTTCTTTTTTTTAAAATACCAATCTAAATTGGTTTTTTTAGTAATAGTTTTAGTTTTAACCTATTAGACTTTAAACTATATACCATATTAGTAGTAAATCAATATAGCAGACCTTTTCAACATCAACTTTGCGATATCAGCAATGATCAAGATTTTGTAAAATCAGTACACACTATATGGCAGGTTTTTTCTAACTGTTCAAGCCTTATGTGTAGAGTATGCAATGGGCGGGTTGACGGGCCTAATCGGGCTTTTTTGAAAATTAATTCAGGCTACATCCCCGAAATGTCAGTCACATAATAAATTATCATATGACTAGTATTTTGGGTGTGGCCGAATTAATTTTCAAAAAAAAGTCTGATTAGGCCCGTCAACCCACCCATTACATGCCCTACTTATGTGATAATATTTTGACAATGCGAATCGTTGCTTGAAATGTTCTTGAATCATCACTATACCAAATAAAAGTCTAAATTAATAATATATACAAAGTATTGAACAAATTAACATAATATTAGCTATAGTAATTGCTCTTATATATGCAATTATCAAAAGGTAGTGTTGTTACAGAACAGCTTTGGACAGTAGTTTGAACAATTTTGAACAATCTTGAACAATTAAATAAAGTAAAATTACTTAAAATTTTATTAAGACAATCTATTTTAATTTTANTTAAATTTTCAAGAAATATAAAATTATATATGCTGGAATAATGTATTTTTATGTGCTAAACAAGGTTTCTTATGGCACAATGTTAGAATCAATTAAGAGAATTATAATATTTTATATAATTTTATTAATAAAAATACTAAAAAATTTTATGATTCTCCAAATTTTACTAATTGATTCTAATATTGTACCCTAAGAAAACTTGTTCAGCACATAAAAATATATTATTCTGGAATATTTAATTTTATATTTCTTAAAATCAAGAGAAGATGCTTAATTTTGGATTTTTTGATCAAAAATCCAAAATTAAGCATCTTCTCTTAAATTTTCAAGAAATATAAAATTAAATATGCCAGAATAATGTATTTTTATGTGCTGAACTAGTTTTCTTATGGCACAATTTTAGAATCAATTAGTAAAATTTGGAGAATTATAATATTGTATATAATTTTATTAATAAAAATACTAAAAAATTCTATGATTCTCCAAATTTTACTAATTGATTCTAACTTTATGCTCTAAGAAAATTTGTTCAGCACTAAAATATATATATTATTTTGATTTATAAAAATAGATGTAATGATTTAGTTTTTAGCAAATTACTAAAAATTTATATGTAATAATTGAATTTTCAGCAAATTTACTTGATTTTAGGGGTAGCAAAAACCTCCAAATTTATGCAGATCATTTATAACCTATATTAGAGATATCCTAGGTCCTATTGTTTTAATATCACTCATTGGACAGCAGTATCTTAGTCATAATCCTTTAACTGTTCTCAAAATTAGCCAACAGGCTTATTTTTGTTATTTTTCTTGTATTCAGTAATAATAGAGCATTTGGCTCATCTTCAAAATCAAAATTAAGTTTATTAATAAGAATATTAAGAAGTTCATTTCAATAAGTATTCATTTTTTTTGTAGCTAATTCGATATAATTGATAAATTTAGGCTATTTACTTCATTAATATTTACTACTATATTATCATTTTATTTAGTTTTGTCTAAGTTAAGTTATTTAAGCTTATATTATTTTATCTTACTTGTTTAATTAAGAAATTAGATAAAGTAAAATACAAGTTTTATAATTTAGCTAGATTAATTAAATTTATGCTTTTATGTTTTTCTATAGGTTTGTTGAGCAGTGTGTTAAAACTACTTATATTCATATTGATTATACACTGTTTAAAATTATTTGGATTTGGTACTTGAAAAAGGGACAAAAGAGAAAAGAAATAAAATTGACAAAAAAAATCTCACCAAAAAAATTAATTAACTTATGAACTACTGTTCAGAATAATATAATTCTGGTACCATTCAATTCATCTCACTGAGGTGAAATGGATAGACCAAAATTATGTAATTCTGAATAATAGTTCATAAGTTAATTAATTTTTTGTGAGAGATTTTTTTCAATTCATCCCTTTTGTCTCTTTTTCAGTATCAAGCTCACTTGTTAATTAATGCATTTAAGATATTGTTTAAAATTGTATAATTTATTAATAAAAAAGAGCATTAGTTTATAGCAACCCGTCACTATAGCGATCCATAATCGATCAATAAAAATTGATTACATGAATCACATGCTTGATTGATCTCAATCTAGCACGTGATCTACATGATCAATTTTTATTGGTCAATTAGGCCACAAAAATTTAATTTTTAGCTAATTCAAAAAAAAATCCAAAGTATTTTAATTTCGTGTATATAGGTCAGATATTTTTTTAATCTAATGCAAAGTAAATATTCCATTTTTCTACTTAATTTTTCAGATTACTTGATAAATTTGAAGTTTTTTGATTCTGTGTATATGGGTCAGATTTTTATTATTTTTTTTTTAATCTAATATAATTTTCCATTTTTTTACTTAATTTTTTTACCAGTGTCACATGATAATGACTTTAATTTTCTGGATTACTTGATAGATCCAAAAAAAAATCCAAAGTGTTTTGATTCTATATATGTGGGTCAGATTTTTTTTAATCTAATGTTAAGTAATATGCTTATGTTCATCTAAAGTTTTAACTAAATAAAATTTTTATTATAGTATCAAAAAAAACCAAATCAGAAAAAACCTTCGAACTAACTTAAAAGGCCATAATCCTTTGTCTAAACCAAATTATCCCAACTAGTTCCCAACCTATAGCAATAGGATTATAGCTACCAAAATTCATAAATAAAGTTAATTTTCATTTGCATAACATAGTGTTTAGTCAGCAGGTCAAAAATTTTTTTTAAAGGTTATAATTCTTTACTCAAACCAAATTATTCTAACCGATAGGATTATAACCACCAAGAGTTTCGCCTATGCCTTAATTTATATAACTACAACAAGATGTATTTGCTTATCATATCATTTCCAAAATAAGTAACTAGTAAAATTATCTCTAGTTCCTTGAAAAAGTGGAAACTGATTTTAATGTCCCAGAAAAGAAGGAACCAACCAAAAAATACTGAAAAATTACAATGAACCTATTGAAATCATCTACGAAGGACAACGAATACTTGCCGGAAGAACTACGTGCTTACCGAAAGCACAGCAAAAAAAAACTATGAAAGAATCAAACTTAAAAAAACCTTCTAAATACTAAAAAAATAAAAAACAGCTTATCGAGCTATTCGAATTGCACGATTTCGTAACTTCTAAGGCTTCAACGACAGTTCCAACGATGACTCCAATGACAGCTCCAAGGCTTCAACAACAGCAGCTCTAATGACAACTCTAAGGCTTTAACAACAGTTCTGACAATGACTCCAACAACGGCTCTAGTAACGACTCCTAAAAAGAATAAAAAAAAACCAAAGCTTGGTATTAAAAAATCAAAATAAAAAACAACCGGCTGTAAAAAAAAACAATGATTATCAAAAGGATAATTATTGTTTATTTATGATTGCTGATCTTAAAAATGATTGGCTAATCATATAGGGTCGCTATAGCGATGAGTTGCCAGTTATAATTTTACAATAAAAAAATAAAATAAAATCTACAATTTTTTCATAATTGTATTTCGAATTACAACTATATTTTAGTTTTAATCTAATTCAACCTAGTGATTTTTAATATAATAATTTCTTTTTTTTAAAATACCAATCTAAATTGGTTTTTTTAGTAATAGTTTTAGTTTTAACCTATTAGACTTTAAACTATATACCATATTAGTAGTAAATCAATATAGCAGACCTTTTCAACATCAACTTTGCGATATCAGCAATGATCAAGATTTTGTAAAATCAGTACACACTATATGGCAGGTTTTTTCTAACTGTTCAAGCCTTATGTGTAGAGTATGCAATGGGCGGGTTGACGGGCCTAATCGGGCTTTTTTGAAAATTAATTCAGGCTACATCCCCGAAATGTCAGTCACATAATAAATTATCATATGACTAGTATTTTGGGTGTGGCCGAATTAATTTTCAAAAAAAAGTCTGATTAGGCCCGTCAACCCACCCATTACATGCCCTACTTATGTGATAATATTTTGACAATGCGAATCGTTGCTTGAAATGTTCTTGAATCATCACTATACCAAATAAAAGTCTAAATTAATAATATATACAAAGTATTGAACAAATTAACATAATATTAGCTATAGTAATTGCTCTTATATATGCAATTATCAAAAGGTAGTGTTGTTACAGAACAGCTTTGGACAGTAGTTTGAACAATTTTGAACAATCTTGAACAATTAAATAAAGTAAAATTACTTAAAATTTTATTAAGACAATCTATTTTAATTTTAACCCAAATGTGTTCAGCACCTCAAAAAATATATTATCATATATTTTTTAAACAAATTTAATAATTATTAAAGCCTGTATAAGCTTTGGACAATTTTGGACACTTGGACATTTTGGATGTGAACAAGGTCAAAAAAGGCCTTGGACAGCCAAAAAGTACAACATTGCCAAAAGATACAATTGGTTTTAGGGCCCGACAATTGGTTTGATATGTATTTTATATATAAAATTTCATTTAATTAAATTTTATTTATTTTTTGGGGTCAAAAATGATTAGCTGATAATTAGTTACTTATAAATTTAGGGTCTTAAAAAAGGTCCAATTCTGTAAATCTGCCCATATGACTTTTTTTTTATATATTATATAAAAAAAAACAAAAAAAAAATAAAACTAAAAAAAAATAAAACTAAAAAAAATAAAACTAAAAAAAATAAAACTAAAAAAATAGTATTATTTTAAACTACTTTCATACTTTGTCGCATCTAATTCCATAAAAATACTAGCCCAACACACTTATATTCCTTACCCTACAGCTAGCTACTATTTTTTTGTTTTAACTATTATATTTGCACATATTTGTATATATTCGCTATTTTTTGCAAAGTGCCAGAGAAGTTAAAGTTGGTGTTCTTGTAAAGTGCCAGAAAAATCAAATCGTTTTCTTACAAATTTCTAAAGAAAGTTAGGGAATAAATGGGAGTTAGTCAGTAGAAAAGTGCCAAATTTTTTCTAAGTAAAAGTTTTTTTGACTTTAAGCTTAAATATTTTAACAACTGTCTTAATAAATTTAATGATTTTTTTTTTATTTTAATTTTATATAATTTCAAACTTAAAATAAAAAAAATTTTTTAGCAAATTTGATTAAATAGTTGTCAAGATAATTTAGTTTAAAAATTAAAAAATTTTACTAAAAATGATTTGTCTCTTTTCTACTGACTCACTTCCAAATAAATAAAATTAAATTAAAAAAATAAGTAAAAAAAAAGAAAATAAATAAAAACAAAAATGTAAGCAAACTAAATAAATAAATAAATAAAGCCCAAATCTCCATTTTTCTGAAGTAAGAGTTCGTGTTCTTGCAATTCAGAAATTATCAAAGGGTTTTGCAAAGTGCCAGAATAAATAAAAAAAATAAAAATTAAAAAAACAATAAAAAGAAAACAAACAAAAAAAAAGAAATGTAAACAAACTGAATAAAAAAAATAAAACCGCAAATCTCTATTTCTCTGAAATAAGAGTTTGTAACAGAACTTGCCGAAATCTTGTAGAGTACTGCATTAATGTATTTTTGCAAAGTACAGTCGTCCCTCTCTATAATTACCAAGTCCGTCACACCCTATTTTGGTAATTGTAAAGAGGTGTGACTATAAATAAAATACCTCATTATGGTTATCTATAGGCGAAATGTGGTGTGCTTCCATCTTAAACTTTTTTTCTTACTAAGTTAACGATACATGCCCACTAATTGCAAGTTGTAGAGCTCGTCAAACGCATCTAACAATGGTTAGATTATTCAAATCAGCCAGGTGGATGGTGAGATATTGTCGAAAAATGATTGACTAACTTTAAAAATCTCTATATAAACAATATTTGTTTACATAAGAGATTTTATATAGTCGGCCAATCGTTTTTCGACGATATCTCACCATTCACTAGGTCGATTTCAATGATCTAACCACTATTAGATGCATCTCGATGAGCTCTACAACTTTTAATTAGTGAGCATATATCTTTAACTTAGTAAGAAAAAAGTTTTAGATGGAAGCACGCCACATTTCGCCTATAGTGATTATCATATGTAATCTTCGGCACAAATTTTTATATAGTCAGCCAATCATTTTTCGATGATAACTCGCCATCCACTGGGCTGATTTGGATGATCTAACCACCGTTAGATGCGTCTCAACGAGCTCAACAACTTTTAATTAGTGGACATATATCATTAACTTAGTAAGAAAAAAATTTAGATAGAAGCACTTCACATTTCGCCTATAGGATCACTCTCCAGTTAACAGGCGGATTATCAATTAATAGAGAATTTTAAATATACGAGAATATGAAAATTGGCCAATCAGATTATATAATCCATATTTAGTTAAAAATTGGTGACTATAATGAGGTTTTTTATTAATAAAATTGTTAAAAAAAATCAAATTTTCATGGTAATAGTGATTATAAGCGATTTGTGGCTATAATGAGGTTTTTTTACTATGTTTGAGTCCATCGCACAAAATCAGGTGCTTAAATAGAGGTGTGACTATGTGGGGTGTGACTATAGAGAGGTCTGACTGTACCAGAAAAGTCTGAGTTTGCTTGCAAAAGGTTGTAAAAGCCTAGATTATTTTTTTACAAAGTGTCAGAATAAAATAAATTAATAAAAAAAATAAAAACAAAAACAAAAACATAAAGAACAAATAATATTAAACAAAAAAATAAATAAAGCACTAACTAAATCTTTATTTTTCTAAAGAGGCATTTTTGAAAATTTACAAATTGCTAGAGAAAGCAATTGTATGTTCTTGCAAAGTATTAGAAGGCTGAGTTGGTTTGCACAAGGTTCTAAAAAGGTGTTAAATTACTTGCAAAGTGCCAGAGAAGTTAGGATTTGTGTTTTTGTAAAGTATAAAAATAAATTAAAAAATTAAAAAATAATAAATAAAAAAAATATAAAAGCAAAATGAAACTAAAAAAAATGAAACCAACCCAAAAAAAAAACAAAAGAAAAATGAAAAAAAACAATGTAAAATTGATAGAAAATCTAAATTATAAACAAAAAAATAAACAAAAATTTAATCTGATTTTGTAATACGATTATTAAAATATTTCAAAAATATTAGTCTAACATGCTCTTGGTATGATCCAGGTTACAGATCTACTAATCTAGCTTGGTTTTCTGGTTCTAAAATATTTTAAAAGAATTTGAAATATTAAAAAGGAAAAAACAATGAAAAAAAATAAGAGAGAAAAAAAGAGAAAAAGAAAAAAGAAAGAGAGAAGTAAAAGGGAGAAAGGAGTAAAATTAGTATAAGACAGCTTTTTTTTTAAGGTTTGTTTTTTTTCTTAAGACTCTTATTTTAATTTGCTTTAACCAGCATTTTATTTTATTTTATTTTTTTATTTTATTTCTATTTTATTTTTTATTTTATTTTATTTTTATTTTATTTTTTTTTAGAAGTAAGTTAAAATTTTCGTAACAAATTAGAACACTAGTCTAGACTATATGGGGTTATTTCTACTAAAAAGGCCCATTTTGCAAATTTTTTGAAAAATGAGTTTTTATTAGATTCATGTAAATTTTGACATGACTGACATTTTTCAATTATAAATGAAAGGCGATTTACATAATAAAAAATGGAGATAATGTAAAAGAAAAACTACACGAGGCTTCTAAGGCACAAGTGCATCACGAGATTATCCGATAGTCACCTGTTATTTTTAACCAATCAAAATCGTGAAATTTGCTTAATCCCGGATCAGTTCGAAAATCAAAACAAACGATTAAACTCAATTATCTCAAGATTGTTTATATTGCAAAATGGGCCTTTTTAATAGAAATAACCCCATATAATCATTAAAATCTGTTAATCATTATATATTATTTCAAATAATTACAATTATAATCAATTTATAGATATATAACAATTTATATAGAAAATGATATATATCGATTATAGATATATATTGATTTTTAACTAGTTAATCAATATATATTATTATTTTTTAATCGATATAAAATGATTAACTATTATATATTGATCAATATCTATTTATAAAATTTGCTAATTTTGTCTATTTTCTGAAAGGAGTAAGCTGGATTTTCTACTTTTTGGCAAAATTTTGAAAAGTTCAAGAAGCGTCAAAAGTAAAGAACTAAAAGAGTATATGCTAAACAAAATATTATATTCAACTAAAAGTATACTTCTACTAATATTTCTACTCCTTTTGATAGAAACTTTAGAGTTTTCAGCTCTACTACATTTTCTAAAGTACTAGAGTCTTCTACTAGGAAGTTAAACCCAAAAAGAGAACTCTTTTTAGTTTTATTTTAGTTATCTCAATATTCAATTTAGAACTCTGGTTTCTCCAAAGTGGACTGTTTTTGGTTATACAAAATATAGATCATTTTTGTTAATTTCTAATTTTGATCAACCAATAATAAATCGGTTTATCATATGTAAATTCAACCAATCAAATTTGTGCGATATGAAGTAATATATTTTTACAAAAGTATGATAATTTTTTAATTAAATAATTAAAAGATTATTACAACATAATAATTTAATAAGTAATGAAATAAAAATTTTACAAAATTTTATAATTTCAAAAATGATTCTAATAAATTTTCTACTGTTTTAGAATCATCTATTACTTCATCTATTTTTGAATTGTCTTTGACTATATTTTTGCTATTGTCTTTGATAGAATTTTTCTTCTTTTATTAAATTTGTTAAAAGTGCATCAATCTGTGATTTTATAACCTAAAGAAAGCAATTTATAAGTATTAATACTATCAGATGAAGTTAGAATAATTGAAGGATATCTATGATAGGCTTAATATATTTTTGCAAACATATTCAAAAGCCTTGTATCACTCTTTCAAGAAAGAGTATTTAATTACTTTGGTATATATGCATATTTTTTGAAAGTCACAAAGTACTATCCTCACGATTCTGAAAAAAGCAATGTGCTTCTTTCTGCAGTTGTTAAATAGTAGAATATTTGACTATATATTATTAAATGATACTGTGAACAATTTCTACAGAATAATCACTTAAGAATTCAAGATTATTAGTAAGCATATTATATATTAGATGATTAATTGCCATTCAGTAAAAAACATTTGAGAAAATATTAAAGAGCATGTTTATATTTTCTTTAATTGATCCAAAAAAAAAGATTGCATCCATCCCGCAACAAAATCCTACTTCTGAAGATGCTGAGCATCACGATGAATCATAAATCTTTTTTTTTGATTATATAAAAATGTCCGAAAAATATTTAATTATTTTTCACCAGCAATGCATGCAAGCTTTTTCATAAGCTGGCCAATTGCTTTTCTGATAGTGCACCATGTAAAGGTCTAAAACCAAAGGAATTAAATTGTTTAGTAGATCCATAAGATATAAAAATTCAAAAACTTTCACATTAACTGAATTTTAGATATACAATATTCACAATATCGACCCACGCCATGTATATAATATGGAAAATTAAATCAATTTTCACAGTTGTAGATTTTTGTCAAGATTCTTGTTTTTTCAAATATAAGGTGATAGAAATTATTAAACAAAACCAATTTTGATCAAAAACAAGTTTATGTGAATTTAAAGATACATGGAGAGAACCCATTATAGACAAAACCAATATAATGAATTAAGAAATGGTTTCATCATTAGCAAGAAGCCATCATGCAATAGTTTTGCGAATATAGAATTGGCTAGACACTGGCTAGACCAATTGGCAACAATAGGGGTTGCATAATTAGAAAGATAATTTTTTATCAACTCTTGTTCATATACAATTTGAAGAGCTTTCATTTATCCTTTTATGCTCTTCAATAAAATCGAAAGAATAGTATTATGTATATGCTAACCACTATTTTTCTCTTCTAATTTGTCATTATAGGTTAATCTATCTACAAGCTCCTTATCAGAACACTCATCTTTACTATACCAGTTACATCATGATATGGAATTCCAAGACTTACAATAAATTTTTCATTAAGATGCTTTATGATCAATTTGTTATCAACAATCATTGGATTAATTGCTCTATACATAGTATTGCTAATATTGGACATGGGTTTGCTATGATTATTGCTATATGTAATACCCAAAATGTACTAGTTGAATTAGGTTTTTTTAAGACATGAATATTATGATAGTTATTGATATTTAATACAAGAGCATTCTCTAAATACTTTGCAAGACTCTCTCTACATATTCTCTATATACATCAGACATTCTTCTTTTCTTATAATTCACTGCTCTTGATATTATAGATGCGCCAAGATTTACTATCGTATTTAGACCTTCATTGCTTGTACCCATAGAGTCTAAATAATATGCTAAATCAGACTTAAATGTATTAATTCTTGTGTTATTTAATGAAGAAAGAAGATAGCATATAAACACTATCAATTTATCATATGTTCTATTGTTTGTTCATTACATTCAAATGGTTGAGATACTAAATAAAGTTGATCAAAAAAATCTTTTAAACTTGGTTCAATTTCTTGAAATAACCTTCACATTTTATTCAAATTGTATATAGGAGCTTCTTTTTCTATATATTCTCTCTTATAAAAAATTTTAGCCATAATCTTGATAGCTTTAGAGAGATTAATTTTCATACTCATCTTTTCTTCACGTATGTATTCTTCTTCTTTAACAGTTTTTATATGTTTAGAACCTTTTTTAAGGGATTTTCTACCAAACTCATATAACAAATAATACATAGAACAATACTTTCTTTTCTTGTTATCTTCACCAAACTGTTAAGCTCAGCTAGTTTTCACTTTTAACAAACAAAATTTAGTCGACTTAGTGGCTTGGCATTCTTTGCAATACTTTATTCCAGACATATTTTTGTATGCAGATTAAAAGACAATGGCATAGAATTAATAGAAATTAATGAAATATATTATAGTATGCTCGAATACTTCAAGTTTACTTACTTAGCTTTGTCACATTTCATAGTCATAATTGGTCATGAAAGTCTTTAGAAAAAGTATTGTAAACAATATAAAAATAATTTATTAATTGTGTAACTGATCTACAAATGATAGGATGGTCCCCTTGGACTCTGAGTCCTAGTTGCTCCAAGGTAAAGTTTTGTTATGTATAAGTATAATAATTGTATAGTTGCTATAGGTCAGTGGTAATGAAAAAAGTTGGTACAAGAGATCATTAGAAAGAGTTGTGGTACAATTAGTATGTTTATATATTATAAAATTTATATGAAAATTTTATATAAATATTATATATTAATAAATTATATACATATAATTATGTAACCTTTATATATTATAAAATTTAAATAAATTTTTATATAAATTTTAAGAAAAGAAATTGTCGATATCTCAAAATTTTACTAGGATAACCCTGTTGTATTCTTAATTAAAAATGCTACTTTCTAATTTTACTCTAACCCCAACTTTAATTCTAACCCTAACTTTAATTATAATTTTTATTTTCATTATAACATTTTACTTATTTAGCTACTTAACACATTTTTATATTTAAATTTTTGTTGTACAGTGCGCGACACTTAAAGACTACACAAACTTTAAAAGCTAATAACTTATGATCTAAAAAAGATATTTTAAAAAGGAAGCCACTATTTTATAGCTAAATCAATTTATTACAACTTAATGGCCTTATTTTTTAAAAAGTTATAATAACTTTTCAAAATATATAGCTTTAAAAACATAGTATTTTTATATGATACGTAAAAATTTAACCAAAAATGGGACAAGTTACATGTTTTTGCTTCTCATTATTGGCTAATTTTAAAATTATTTTTAAAAATATTTTTAAAATATTTTTTATTAATTAATTTTTGACCAATCAGAATACAAGAAATTAAAAAAATATCAAATTTCAATATGAAATTTTTGAAAATGGGACAAATCACGAAAATGTAGTCTTTAAGTGTCCTGCACTGTATAACTGCTAAATAATTATTATTTATAATTATATTTATGTATAAATTATATCCATATAAGTTTACATTGGGTTTATAGGTCTATATATAAGGTTTAAATATAATTTACATAAATTTCTATATAGCTTTATGTAAAAATAACTTTGTGATATACTCTTGCTTATATATATACCATTTAGCTATAATTATCTCTATAACAAAATACAGCATAGAATAATACTGCAATTTCTATAACAAATTGTAGTACAAAATGATAAAACAATATACAAAAAAGTTTAGATATGAAACTACACAAATCTGCATGTAAATCTATATGAGACAATATATAAGAAAGCATTTATAGCATGTAATAAGGTGCAGATTCCATACAATAGTACATGTATAGCATGCAATTTTATATGTTTTCTTGTACATTATCCAAGATATTTGAATTTAAATAAATTTTATAAATTTATAAAATTTTAAATCAAAAATTTATATTAAATTTGAATAGATAGTTGTCAAGATATTTGAATTTAAATTTGAAAAAAGAGGTTGCTTATTTATAATAGGATATGGTAACTATATTTTATAATACAAATACTTTAATTTAATGTTTTACATGTTGAATAAGAAATTTTAACTTCTAATTACTAAAACTAATAACTTTAAAAATAACCCAGCAATAGTACTCTTACAGACCCAGACTGGACCAGACTTTCATTAAGTTTGAGTCTGGGTTTGATCATCAAACCAGACTCAAACTTTTGTGTTTCAAACTTTTAGTTAAGTTTGAGTCTGGTCCGAGTCTGGTCTGAAGTTTGCAAACTATTTGAGTCTAAATATACATATATGTATATTTGGATGCTGAACAAGTTTACTTAGAGTGAGAAGTAAGAATCAATTAGTAAAATTTAGAGAATCATAGCATTTTGTACAATTTTATTAAAAAAATTATCTAAAATTTATTAAATTTAAACTAAATTTTTGCTAAATTTTATGTTATTATCAGAAAAAAATTTAAATTTTTAAAGCTAAAAATTTATGGGTCACAGGTTTTAGGCTAACTGCATATAAAGTAAAATTTTGTAAAGAATTTTTTCATTAAATACCCAGAGCATCTTAATTAGTGAAATTATAAGACATTGCACTTTCCTTAAAAAAAAATGTCTATTGATCTTTTGCTCTCTGCGAAATGAATCAACACGTATCACAAGCCAACACATGTACAACGTATCAACTAAACGTACCTTTCCATATGAAGTGACATAACATGCTACCCCTTACCGTACTGTCCGTGCCATTCCGTAGAATGTGCCTGTGCGAGCCACACAATCCGTGCCTTTTCATGCATTCCCAACACCTGTACCACAACTCGGACCACTTTTCTTATAGGGTTATAACATGCATTCGATACATTTGAATCGATCTTTTATAGCTATGTATTGCGTATGTTTCTTCATTTGGGACCAATTTTTACAGGATTTCCGGGTCAGATGCATCGGATCTAGGTCGGCGTTTAGTCCTAGTTGTTAGGATTCTATAGCAAAATTATCAGCTGGGCATTTTTTTACTTAATGAATGGATATGATTTATTAGTAAAATTTTTTATGAATTTGGGGCAATTCCGATCCAGCCGACCAAGATTCTGATGCACTCCGGCGTATCCCGACCCGGAATTTGGGACCCCTGTATGAGTTATTTGGGACCTCCGTAGGAGGCATTGGGCAATCATGTGATTGTAAGAAAATTACAATTTATGATCCCTATAAGAAAAGTGGTACGGGTTGGTATCGGGAATGCTCGAAATGGCACAGATCTTGTGACACGTACAGGAAAGTTTTACGGAATGGCACGGTAAAAATGGCACAGACATTGCGGCAAAGAGTGGCACGTAATATCACGTCATATGAAATGGCACGTTCAGATGACACGTATGTGTACGTTACACACGTGTTGGCTTGTATTACGTGTTGGCTCGTTTGGAGAGCGAAAGATCAGTAAAGGGGGGTTTTTTTTTAAAAAAGAGCGATATCTCATATTTCACTAATGAAGCTTCCCTGTGTGTCTTAACAAAAAAAATTCCTTACAAAATTTTGCTTCATATGCAGTTAGCTTGTTCATCTTATATTAATTACTTAAGTAAATTTATGTTTGTTTTTTTTTTTGTTTTTTTTTTTAACCCCATTAAAGAGGACGCCATGTAGGCGTGCTTTATTTATAATTTACTATTAAACGATTAACATTATATTATGTAAAAATAGAAAGAACCACTAATTATTTACATGCTATATTCCGCAGTAAATTTATGTTTTAATAGTTAATCCACATCGTTATCGCGGTGGCACGTGAATTTACGTTCATTACCCGTGCCAAATCCCGTACCGATTCGACTAATAAACTGCCGCAAAACCCGAGCCATTTACGGTCCAATTGGCACGGGGCACACGGTCCCGCACGGTTTACCGAATCCGAACCAACTCGGGCCATACCCGAACAAATCCGGACCTTGACCCGTGCCTATCCGGTACATTTTTCTTATAGGGGATCACATTATTAATTTTAATAAGAATAACGAAAAATATTAAATTTATATACTTTTATTAGAATATTTTGCAATCTATAAATATTTTTAGAAAAATAAACTTATAAGCAAACTATAATTATAAAATCTCAAAATCTGGTTGGTGGCTCATTGCCACCTTTTGCTGCGGATTCACAAGGATATAGCTTCGTAACTCGTGAAACCTTTGACCAAATATTGGAGACCTTCATTAATAAAAGGAAAACAGGCGAAGTTTGATGGATGGAAATGCTGTAATAAATGTCTAAATTTGCTAAAAAATACAGAGGAACTGCAAATACTTAAAGAATATAAATTGGAGTCACAAGTTTGTTATGTTGAAAATTTTTACAAATTTGTGCAACCATCGGGCAATTGAGGACGGCAGCAAAGTAAATCCTAGAAAAGGTAAATTTATATATATTTTTATATTACAACTTTATATATTTCAGCCTAGAATGGCATTAATTAAAGATACAAATACAACTCAGCCTATACGAAATTATTTGTCATATTGTCTTTCAAATGTTAAAATAAACTGTGAATTTAGAAAAAATTTGGAAGCAATGTATAAAATTAAACGAAATCGAGCATATAGGCTTGTGATTTAGTAAAAATATGCATTCTCACAAATTAATAAAGATAGACTGAAGATCTCAATCGTGCAAGGTCCTTCAGAAGAAACAATCGTAATTCTTATCAAATGAACTTGAACTACTTGGTAACTTGATTGTCTTGATCTAAACATTGTACAAATAATGTGCTTTCATTGAGAAAAGCAGGTGGCAGACAAACCTAACATGCCCAACTCTTGACCATAAAGGTTAACTAATTATAATCACAAACGCCCAACATATAATGTTCAAGATATCAATTCCCATAGTATTAAAACATACCTGCCCATTTCGTCCCTTGAGCAATGGTAAAATAATACATAATACTGTAAAAAATACGGATCTTAATATTGGTTCAAGCCGTGAAACCAGAACAGATTTCTGACGTTGCCGAAAAACAAATTGCAGAACCAAGTCATGTTCTTGCAGGAAAAGTAATTTCACAATGTTCCAGAGCGTTATGCAAAATTTCTAATTATTTATAATTACATAGTTAAAATACATGTGTATTTGAATGTATCCGTTTATTATTACAGTATCATTTTTTTTTGATAATTTATGTTTATTTTGCATATCGATTGTAAAACGACATGTCGTTTCTTCAATTGATAATCGATGCAAATTGAAAAATGACGCGGAACATGTATAGTCAACTTTCTTTAAATCAAACCTGGATAACCGAACACTTAATAAATTCTCTAAACTGAACAAATTTTATGATATAAAGTTCGGATTATATTAACTAAAGTACATTTGTAAACTAATATCGATATTAATCCGAGTTTTTCTAATTCGATTATCATCATATTAGTAGAGATTAGCCCGGTGTAAATTTAACTCCAGGTTACCCGTCCGCTTACTAAACCTTTACCTGGTTGATCTTGTTGACCCGGTTATAATTATATATGAATTATGATTGTAGACAACCTTTAAACCAGAATTGGTATAAGAAAATATAGAGACAACGAAGTAACGATCCAAAACAAAGAACTATATTTTCAAAAAAAAAAATTGTTTTCTAATTGTTCTAAAACTTTTAACTGACTATTTTGTAGTAACCAACTACTTCCCATTGATAATCTGTAAAGTATTATTAGGGAGATTAATAAGAGGTATATTAGAATAAAATTTGCGGGACATATCTCATGTGATGTAAGGTAAGTATAGGTATTATGGCGCAGGTAACTTTAACGGCCGTTATCACGTGATCTAATAAACGATTTTGCTATCATTCGATTCGTCACATCGAGACGAATCGAATGATACCAATATTGTTTGATTCTAATCACTAGATCACACGATATTGCAAATTTAAAAAAAAAGCTAAAAAATCAACAAATTATTGTACGTGTGCCAATTATGGCGCACACGTGATATCTTGTGATCTAGCAATCAGAATCGAACGATTTGGGTACCATTCGAATCGTCTCAGTGAGACGAGTTGAATGGTACCAGAATCATTTTATTCTAATCATTACACCACAATTTACTAGCAATAAAAGATTAAAATTTAAAAGACTAAAAAAATAAATTTAATGCGTTGTTAGCAAATTTTTTATTAAGTAAATCGACATTCATTAATAAGACAATTTTATTAGTCGTTATACGTTCTACTTACCTCTAAATTTTCATAAAAATCGGATAATTTTTTATTAATTGATTTTTATAAAATACGTTTTTATGCCAAAAGAGCCTATTATGGCGCAAGTATACTTTTTACAAATAACTTAATAAAAAATTATCCGAATTTAAAGTAGAATTTGTAACGACGAACAAAATTGTCTTAATAATGAAGGTCGATTTACTTAATAAAAAAAGTCACTATTAACATACTACGATTAGGTTTTATTAAAACCTTAAAATTAAAAATTTTATTTGTTTTATTTAAGTATCAATATCTTGTGATCCAGCGATCAGAATCAGATGATTTTACTACCATTCGATTCGTCTCATCGTAACGAATCGAATGGTAGCAAAATCATCCGATTCTGATTATTGTATCACAAGATATCACGTGTGCGCCATAATTGGTACTGCGCCATAATACCCATGCCTACCTCATGTGATGATAGTAGCTCACCCGCAAATCTTACGTTTTTGATACTCCTGCACTTACTTTTTTGATACTTCTGTATGTACCCCAAAATTACGCTTACTTTTTTGATGCAGATCTGCATATATACACGTGACTTGTGTTACACAAAGGCCCGGTGCATTGTTTTTGCAAAAATATTTTTTGGTTACACGCCACTAATGTCGTGTAACGTTACACAAGTCTAATTTTGCCCGGCATTAAGCTTAATGCTGGTGGGCACTATCATGATAATGCCCCGGCGGGGTTAGACATAATTCCGGCCCACCCTAACCCTAAATCTAGGAACCCTAAAAACTCATTGTTCGAAGCAACATCCAATTACAGTACATATACTAGATGCATATGTCATGTAACCAGTATATGAACTGTGATTGGATGTTGCTTCGAACAATTAGTTTTTAGGGTTCCTAGATTTAGGGTTAGAGTGGGCCGGAATTATGTCTAACCCCGCCGGGGCATTATCATGATAGTGCCCACCAGCATTAAGCTTAATGCCGGGTTAGGGTACCACTAGATTTAGGGTTAGGGTGGGCCGGAATTATGTCTAACCCCGCCGGGGCATTATCATGATAGTGCCCACCAGCATTAAGCTTAATGCCGGGCAAAATTAGACTTGTATAATGTTACAAGACATTAGCGGCATGTAACCAAAAATTATTTTTGCAAAAACAATGCACTGGGCCTTTGTGTAATACAAGTCACGTGTATATATGCAGATCTGCATCAAAAAAGTAAGCGTAATTTTGAGGTACATACAGAAGTATCAAAAAAGTAAGTGCAGGAGTATCAAAAACGTAAGATTTGCAGCTTACGCACAAAAAATTTTCCGGTCATGTGACTTTTTTGTAGCACAAAAACCAATCAAATTTTGAGATCAGGTGAAACGTGAAATTCAAAACAATCAAAACAATCGAATAAAGCGAAAGAATTAAAGTAATAAATCAAGTGGTTAGGGTTTGGGTTAGATGCTTAGTTAGAGTGCTATTCATATCAAAATTTTGCAAGAAGTTTTTTTGCTAATGCGCAGTAGACGATTTCATAGACAAACTTTCGGAGTTATTAGTATTTTTTATAAAAAAGCACAATTTTTACGTTACACCTGATCCTAAAATTCAATTGGTTTGCACTACAAAAAGTCACATAACCAGGAAATTTTGTGGATGAGCTACGTAGGTTTATTTTTATCCGGGTTACCCATGTTTATATTAGGCCACTCCAATTTAAATCTATGTTTAACATAACCCCCCCCCTCTAGATTGAGCAAATTATGGGGGGAGTTAAACAACATATATATATATATAACTTTTAGATTCAAATTTCACTTTTCATATTACTAAAATGAACCCATACAGAAAGATAACCAAAATTAGAGTAGCTGCATGATACAGTCATGCTAAACCTTGGAACATTATATAAAAGTTAGTTAGAATCAATTAGTAAAATTTTATGAATCATAAGATTTTATAGAATTTTATTAATAAAATTTTATAAAATCTTATAATTCACAAATTTTTATTAATTAATTCTAACTTTATGCACTAAGTAAACATGTTCAGCACCTAAAAATGCATTAAATCGGCAGCTTGTTTTTATTTTACTTGAAATTTGGAGAATAGATGCATAATTTTGGATTTTTGATCAAAAAAGTCAAATTTAAGCATCTTTTCTCCAAATTTCAAGTAAAATAAAAACAATACTGCCGATTTAATATATTTTTAGGCTCTGAACAAGTTTACCTAGTGAAATAAATCAGAATTAATTAGTAAAATTTTATAAATAATAAGATTATATAGAATTTTATTAATAAAATTCTATAAAATCTTATTATTCACAATATTTTACTAATTAATTCTAACTTATAGCACTAGATAAACTTGTTCAGAGCTAAAAATACATTAAATCAGCAGTATTGTTTTTATTTTACTTGAAATTTGGAGAAAAGATGCTTAAATTTGACTTTTTTGATCAAAAATCCAAAATTATGCATCTATTCTCCAAATTTCAAGTAAAATAAAAATAACCCTGCCGATTTGATGTATTTTTAGGTGCTGTACATATTTACTTAGTGCATAAAGTTAGAATTAATTATTAAAAATTTGTGTATTATAATATTTTATAAAATTTTATTAATAAAATTCTATAAAATCTCATAATTAATAAAATTTTACTAATTAATTCTAAATTAATTCACTAAGTAAACTTGTTCAGGGCCTAAAAATACATTAAATCAGCAGTCTTGTTTTTATTTTACTTGAAATTTGGAGAAAATATGCTAAATTTGACTTTTTGATCAAAAATCCAAAATTATGTATTTATTCTTCAAATTTTAAGTAAAATGAAAATAACCCTGCCGATTTGATGCATTTTTAGGTGCTGAAGATGTTTACTTAGTGCATAAAGTTAGAATTAATTAATAAAAATCTGTGTATTATAAGATTTTATAAAATTTTATTAATAAAATTCTATAAAATCTCATTATTCATAAAATTTTACTAATTAATTCTAACTCATTTTACTAGGTAAACTTGTCAGCACCAGAAAATAAATATAAGTATATTCAGACTCAGACCAGTCTGTATAAAATTTAGAGGCTGAGTCTGGTCCGATCCTGGCCCGGAACTGAACTGGACCTATTCCGATCCTGGCCGGACCCAAACCGGACCTAATCATTTGTTGTTTAAGTCCCCCCCATCTAAAAAATTTTGAACTTGTAATGTTAAACAAAGAATTAAATTGGAGTGGCCTTAGAGGCGTGTCAGATATTAGCTGAGATCAATTCACTATAGAGCTGCCCCCTCCCCCACCTGAGATATTCTATAGCACACTCAGCCAATCAGATAACACTTTTAGTTACACAAATACCTTTAAAAGTTTTATTATCGAATACATAATAAAAATATATTATATATAAATAGATCTAATAATAAAACAAAATACTTAAAGATATGACACACTGTAAAGCAAATTCGTGCTACAACCAAATTTTATATCAAAGAATTATTTAAAATTCCATTTGTTAAAGTATGCTACTGAGCGTCTCCATAGGGAGTTATAAACATCAAAAAAAAATCCATTTAGGTTCATTTCATAAACACTTATGTGTCAAAATATCATTCTTTTATTATACCACCATATCTATTATGTCAATGTGATTAGAATGAAACGTGATTAACTAACTAGCAATATAACTCGTGGCTTCGCTTTTAAAAATATTTACAATCACATTGCTTTTGTTTATAAGCATGATCCATTGATACAGATAATTTGGCGAAGTTGAGTATTGTGATAAATTGATCAGACTTAGATATCTAAAAAACAATTTATACAACAAATTAATAGTAAATAAATTGTTAAATTTAATCACAAAACCATGAGATTTTAATTTATCACAATACCCAATTTCCTTGAATGTATATTCATTCCTAAATATTGATAAAACAAGATAAAATTAAAAAGATCATTTACCTTATTTTGTAAATGGTATAATTAATGAATAATAAAAATAGACAACAAATCTGTATCAAGTCTTTCGTTTTTCTCACGCACGTATACAAAGGCATAGTATAGTATAAAAAAATCGTAAGTACTTGAAATAAACTAGTATAAAGACAAATAAGAAATAAATACCTCCCTTAATCATTAACATTCGATATCTACGATCACCTTATATAAAATGCAACAGTATTTTGCTACTCCGAAATTTAATAAAAAATCTATTTACAAAAATCCAGAAACAATATCATCATTTTACAAATGCATTTGGATACCATCGAATAATCAAAGCAGGAAATCCGTCATATTTGAAAAAAATTTGTGCACAAAAGCTACAGAAGCGTGAAAACTTGTTAAAAGAAACACAAAAGATGAAATTGATGATAAGATTAAAGAATATCTTTTCACACCTATTCCTATACAATTTTATGTTTCTCAACCATTTTGTAATTCAAATCAAGCATCGACATCAGTCCACGAAACTCGGTCAATATCTATGGCATCTATTTTGATTGTTGTAAATGAAATGGTTTCTAAAAATGCAATAGCACAAAAACGAGCACTTTCTATAAAAAAATACTGAAAATTGGTTAAATTGCAAGCGATCTATTAAGTAGTCAGAGACCTTTAGCTAAAAAATGATATATTACATCGAATTCTTGAGGTAAAGCAGATAATTGACAAGGAAACAAAAAAAAATAGTATTTTAAAACGTAATGCAGCCTATTAAGCAAAATCAAATGCAAAAAAATTAAAAAGACTTTAAGAAAATCAGGAAGTTGTCATATAAGATAGTTCTGGTCGATCACTCTACTTTTTGATTATCCAGATATTTACGAGCTTATACACGATTGTATTGATTTTGAAAAGGCAGATAGTAAATGAAGGTGTAAAGTTATTAAATTACAGATGATTAATCATTTTTGTTTAGCACTAGAAGATAAATATAATGAATATCTTTCAAGAACTACACTTAATAATTACCTTTTACCACAAAACTCCTCAAGTATTGCTGCAAAAGCATACCACCATCCCGCATTAGTAGCCATTGCAAGTATTTCTAGAACAGAAAAAAAAGAACATGTCGATGAGCTCTATTGCCTTGCTTCGATTAAAGGTGCTAAACAATTTACTGCAATGGTTTCTCATTATTCTGTTTCATCTCGCAGGATAACAAAGCAAAGATTCTACTTGGAATCCCTGCTGTTGGCAAAACCTTTCAAACAATGCAAATTATTAATGAAAATGTCATACTTGCTAATCATAATTTCCCTATAGGAGCTCATCAAAAATTAAATCTCTCGGTATATCTTGCCATTGACCCTTCAGATTCAAATGATTCACTTCGCAAAGACTAGTTGGCTATTTTTATTTGCCCCCAATATAATATCAGCACCAGTTCTAATACGCACATAGCAGATTTAATTACAATTACCAACCAAGAATCCTTTAATCATATTTTTGAAAACAATAGCCAAATTAAACCAATTTGTGTTCTCCTTGTCAATAGGGGGCCCGACAAAAATCCTAGACACCTAAAGAACATTTGTAGATATAGTAGATTGTTTCAATTTCTTGATCTCGACTACCTTATAGTAAGAACTAGTGATAGAGATTCTACCAAATGGCCATGTTTCTACCAGTAGCTACCATAGGTAGTAACTACTGGTAGCTACCACTACCGGTAAATTTACTAGTCAAATTCTGATTGGTCAATCAGACAAAAATAATTTTATACTACCCTATAATCGACAATAGTCGTTATATAGTAAAGTCCAAATTTTACTATACAACTCGAATTATCATCACTTAAGTAAACTTATTCAGAAGATCAAAATACATATGCCTTATAATTTTTAGCGAAATTGAAAAACATTTTATTATTTGACTTTTAATTTTTAATCTCGACGAAAAAATTAAAATTTATATTCGACTAACGTAAAAATTAAAAGCTAAATAATAAGAAGTTCTCTGATTTGTATGAAAATTTCAAAGAATATGTATTTTAGTCTTTTAAATATATTTACTTAAGTGCTTATGATCGATTTACATAGTAAAATTTGTACTTTACTATGTAGCGACTACTTGTGATCACTAAAATACCTCTTTCAGCCAAAAATAAACTACCCCTGATTTTTTGTTTAATATTTGTTCAAAAAAGGTAATTTATTTTCAGACACATACAGTATTCAGATGCATTAACCTGAGTATAAACACAGTATTAATATATACTATATTTGTTTATAATATTAGTATATAGTAAATAGATAATTCAATTTTTATCTAATGGTATTTACCATGCATATTAAAAATCTACCGGTATCTACTGGTATCTACTGGTAGATACCAGTGGTAGATATCTATCAGTAGCTACCAACTCACATCACTAGTAAGAACCCATGCTCCTGGTCAATCGGCTTATAACTCAGTTGAATGGGCCATGTCCACACTCTCTGGAAAGCTTGCTAGTATAACGTTACCAATAGATAACTTTGGTTCTTACTTGGATAGTCAGGGTAAAGTTATTAATCAAGAGCTTGCCAAAAAAAACTTTTTTCATACTAAAGAAACCTTGTGTACACTCTGGAGCAGAGATTTAATTTTTGGAAAAAATGTTATGACCCAGTATGTTGAAGATAATCTTCTACTATTTCAAATAGAAGAAAACAAAGAAGAGTCAAAGACTTTTTGGAAATGGTTGGAAAAGCATATACAAATTTGTCAATATAGTCTCGATATTTGAAAATGTGATGACCTGACCTGTTGTCATTCTAAAAGGCATGAGGAATCTGCTGCTTTTCTTGCAGAAACCAGTAGTTTTCTTCCACCAGTTTCAAAGGGCCGAGATGGACATTTTCTTAATCCCATTCATATTTTATAGTATGCTGATATATTAAAATTACTAGCCTACGTTGCTTATTGTCCATCTATCCCACCTGAAATGCATCAACGTCTCTGCTGCACTGTATGTGAAAAATATTTTCCTACACTCGGAATGGTTACAACTTATAAAAAATCTAAGCATGCGAAACAAAAAAAAAACATAAAGAAAGCATACATACTATGCTTACAAATTCACTTGATGATTTTAGTTTAAATTTGATTTCAGCTGCACCAGAAATTAACAATCATGGTAGCGTCTTGGACAGTGAATAGTAGAATAGAGGCCTGTGTATATAAAAAGAAAAAAAATCAAAAAGACATAAAGTATAAGAAACTATTCTATAGTTTCGCGAGTTTGTTATTTCATATGTTAAGCATATATTTCGAATTATGCAACTTAACTGAAATAAAATGGCCAAACATTTGAAAAACATTATTTGCTCATAGTATGTCTGGCATTGTGTCATTTTTAGCCAATCACATTAATTACTATATGAAACGTGATAATGCCGTGATGAAAATTTTATTATATATTTGGCCAGAATTATGGATTAATGTTGGCCTAAATTAAACCTGGAATATTTATATACCCCCTACCCTATAATATCAGCTGATATTTGATATTTCCCTTACACAAAGATATGAAGATCCTGCAATTTTTATTGGTTCCGAGCCTAAATTATTCCAATTTATATCAATTTACACTGAATGAACCAATTAGAATGCAGTAAGTATATAACATGATCAATAACTAATAACTTTTTCACTATTGTCAAGTTTATATTGCTCAGCCCCAAATAATATTTAATTCGTTCATAGAAAGAAGTTCATTTGATTGGTTAATTTTATGGATCTACCTGTGATCACCCGTGATAATCAACCAATCAAATTACATAGTATGTCGCTTTAATACTACTAGAAAACGAAAGAAACTTTTTTATAGAGATTTATAAATCAATATGTATATAAAAAAAAATTTAAAAAAATTTAATTTGTCACAAATTACAGAATACAAATAGATACGTAAAGTGAGATAAAAGTAGTATTTATTATCAATAATCAATCTCATTAATATCCAATCTACTCTATAAGCTATCTATAAGCCTAAACATATTATGATTAACAGGACCAAACACAACGCAAGAACCTAATACATTCATGTATCAAACTCAGATTTTCGTCTATAATAAACTTATTCTAATACAAATTCAATATGAGTAACTAAAGTTTATTTAAATCCAAAGTAATAAGGCAGTCTTGAACAAAAACGTTACAAAAACGTTCCCAGTTGCCTTCATTCTTGGTATAACTTGAAATGGACCAATAAACGGTGGCATATTTTGTCTTCTAAATAAAGTTTTTCAGTTATGGGATAGTTTTGTGATTATTTTGTATAGTAAATGAAGATGTTTTTCTAAAGCTATCAATGGTATTTGTGGTAAATTTTTATTAGTGAAACGTCGCGTGCTTAAAAAGTAATATAAAATATATATAGTAAAATTTAGTATTAACAAGTTGTTTCTAAGCCTAAATTTTGTAGATCATTTGCTGGCATCCCAATTTATATCGATTTACACTGAACAGACCAATCAGAATGCAGTATGCATATAATATGATCAATAACTAACAACTTTCACTATTGTCAAATTTAAATTGCCTAGTAGTGTTCTGAGTTGATAAAATTTTTTCAATTGATTAATTGCCAACTATAGTTGCAACTAATCGATTACAGTTATCACATAACTAAACAATCGATTAGTTGTTTAGTGAATTGACTCGATTGTATTATGCTCGATCATTGATCGATTTAAGTCAATCGAGCACCAATTATAGGCTCAAGCAACAATAGGTCAATCAATGATTGATCGATTAAAAAATTTTTAATATGATTTCACCCAAGATATTATTTAATTTCTGATCTAAATGTCTAATGTTAATGTTTTATATGACCAAAATTTTTGATGAAAATGTTGTGATTATTAAAATCTGGGGCATTGTGTTAGCCTCTTATCGGGTCACATTATGCGGATACAATTTCAAGAAAAGATTTAATTTCATAAGGTTGCATAACCTTATTATCTTCAATATAATACAGTATTTTTAACTGGTAAATATAATATAATCGATCAATGATTGACTTAATGATTGATTGATTATATCCACTCGAGCTCATAAATTACATGCTTGATTGATCATACTCAATCAACCCTATAAGAAAAATAGACCGTAAAGGTACGGGTTGGCTAAGTAAAGACACGGGTTTTGGTGGCACAGATTAAACCCGTATTTGGTATGTAGGAGGCTTGGATTGGCACGGATTTTTGGCCCGTGGTGGACCGTATGCCCGTACAAAATAGACCATTAATGGCTCGGGTTTTGCAACACTTTACTAGTCCAAATGGCACGGGATTTGGCCAGGTAATTAATGTGAATTAATGTGTGATAAAAAAAAATATACATACAAGTAGATTACATAAATTTATATCAACAATCAATACAATATAAACAAACTAACAACTGCTCATATATCAAAATTTTGCAAGGAATTTTTTTTGTTAAGACACCCAGAGCAGTTTCATTAGTGAAATTATGAGATATCGCAATTTTTATAAAAAAAATCGTATATTGATCTTTTGCTCTTTGTGAAATGAGCCAATACGTACCACCTTCGACACGTATCAATCCGTGAAATGAAGGTGCCATTACGTATGACGTGTCATAACGTGCCACCTCCCCCGTACCGTGATATTCCTTCAACAGCTCTATACGTACCACTCCGACCATGCCATTCCGTGGATTCCAGACACAACCCGTACCACACCCCGGACCACTTTTTTTATAGGGGCAAGCATGTATCCTTGATTTTTGATTGATTAAAAAAATTTTTTTCAGGTCAATTATCGATCAATAATTTTTTTGCCAAGTCAATTCACTAGTTTAGTTGTTTAAATTGTTTAGTTGTAAATTGTATAGTTGATATTACAAAAAATATTTCATCTTTAAAATTATAGTAATGATAACCTACAGATTTAGCAAAGCATTAGAAATTAAACCAAATAATGCATTTTCACAAAAGCATTAAGACTTCGTGGTATCCGTTAAGCAGATGTAGTATCGCTTTCATATTTAACATAACATATCATTACAAATTGAACCAGACATGGGCAATTAAATAACTAATTATAAACAGGCGGCTTTTCATTGGGCTGGAGCCTTATGTATTAGGTTTTGAATTTAAATACTATAACTTATATGATCATCAAAATTTGAAGTATAATATGAATAAAAATTTAATCGTTAATTTGTTAGTTTTAAGTACATATACATTTTAAGTGTACGCATACAGACATAGGCTTGATTTAATAATTCATAAAGTTATAAAAACGGCAATCTCTGCCATTAACTAATCCCTATTATATACACGTACTTTTCAATTCTTATATTATAAATAAGATATTATACAGTAATTAAACCTCGATATGAAGAATTTTGAAAATATATATTTATAGCGACTATCAATTAAACATCACGAATCATGAGCCATATCTCAATCATCCTAATCCAAACACTAAATGCTTATCCGAAAGAGCTTGTTAGAATGGTTTTATAACGCAACAACAAAGAGCCGGTAAGATGATTATTTAACATGTTTTTAGAATGGTTATTTATCGCCAACTATAAAGAGCTGTTAGAATGATTATTTTTTAACACTAATCATAAAAAAACTATTAGAATGATTATTTAACACTAATCATCAAAGTTGTTAGAATGATTATTTAACGCTAACCATAATGAGCTGTTAGAATGATTATTTACACTAATCATAAAGAGCTGTTAGAATGGTTGCTTGATTTGACTATTTTGATTTTCACGTACACTCACGTACACTCACATGATTGTCATCTTCATTCGATACTATTTTACATCTCGCTTATTATATAATGGAAATTTGAAAAGACGTAGATTGTTCACCTATATTTCGCAGAATATTATAACCACAATATAGAACTTGGATTTGTATACTAATTTAATAATAAAATCCGACGGATATCCGTTAAATTTAATTATGAAAACAGATAATGGATCCAAGCTCTACTATAATAGATACTGTAAACTTGATTAAAAATGGTTAAACCTAACCTATTATTTAATGGTAGGTCTAGTGATTTAAAAAAAAAAGGTCGGTTCAAGTATAATATATGAAACGATTAAAAAAATGAGACATGTGACACTAAAAGAACCACTTAAAAATAATATCATTAATAAATATGAACTAGTTTATTATCATTAATTATTATTATATGTCAGGGTGAAACCCGCGTAGCTAGCTAGTAAAACCCGCTTTGATCTTAGGGCTTGGGTGAAATCCGCGTTAGCATAGTGTGTTTTATAGGTTAACGCGGATTTCACCCTCATGTGATCTGCATAGCGGATTTAACCAAAATTCAACGCGGGTTTCACCCTGTCGTATTATTATTATTATTATTATTGTTATTAATCTGTTACGTCAAGAATCGTCCGAATCATTTTTCAATCAGTGAAAATTGAAAATTGACAACTGAAAGTAAAGTACTAACTCTATGATTGGTACCCGGAGCAATTCATATCATATACGAAGAATAGTGTCTTTATGCTTTAGAGGATACCCAGTTGGTGTAAAACACATTGAAAACTGGCAAAGTTGAAATAAAAAATGCTCACCAGATACAACTCATCCCGAGAAGCATAATTAGTTACCAATCAATGGTTGTGATTTCTGTTATATTATTACGATTAATAATAACAGTTGTTTAGATTGTTGTTTAGTAGATTAATATAAATTATAATAAGTAGATAACTAGTTGATAACTAGTTGATAACTAATAATTGATTGTAATCGAACTAGTTGATAATAAATCGATTAGTTGTTTAAATTTTTTTTAAATCGATTAGTTGAAAAGTTGGCAACTAGTTGGTTTTTCAACTAACGATTTGGAACACTATTGCCCGGCCAAATTATATCTAAATTTTTGTTACACGGATTACAAATTGCAATATTATTTCCCGTCCCTACCGGGAAGATCAAAAATAATGATGTCATGTGTAAGGAAAAATCCAGTAATCTTTTTCTTGTCAAATTTTTGTGATCATACATACAGTACATAGAACCGCATAAAAATTCCGCCGACACATGATTTTAAACCAATCACAACACAGGATCAGGTATAACCCGGCCTTTTCAAAAATCCTCCACAATGCAAAATTTGGCTTACAAAACCACTTCCCGCGTCTTAACAAAAAAAAATTCCTTACAAAATTTGCCATATAAGGCCCTTTTTAACGTCGATATCGAAAGTTAACTTTTTAATCGATATTTTTAGCCAATAGAATTTTAGCGCATATCATCACGTGTCGGCGGAATTTTTATGCGGTAATAGACTAGTGCTCTCTGATTGTCCTTTTCCTTTTTAGGAGTTTGTATTACTCGCGAAAAGGTACGTTATTCACTAGAACCGGCTACTATATTTGGCTAGTATTCATATAAAAGGTATAGTTGTACCCGGTAAGCAGTTATAAAAATAGTATGCTGTATACAGTATAAGCCCCTAACGTACGTAGCTGGATATATTCTGTTATTAATACAATTTGTCCGGTTCTTCAGTCCTAAAATGGTCTTTCAATCGCCACTATTATAATTTCCTTTTACACATTACTTGATTATACAAAAATTATCTAAACAAACAGGCTATAATATTGGAAGCTTTGTCGAAAATTTGATCAGTTGATCAGAACCGGTCTGGACCTGTTCAAGAACAAAATCAAGAAAATTTAAGCCACAGCTGAAAGACCAGTCCAGACCAATCTTTGCAAAGACCGATCCAACATCATTCTCTACTTAACAGTCTGGAAACAATCCAACGACGCAAGATATTATAATTACAAATCCGATTCGAGGTTAACGGGTCAGGTCATGCTGATCTGGTTTATTAATTACCCGATGCCCATTGAGATCCCAAATAATAACATAATGTCTTCAAAAATGAATATCCTTATTGCTATAGATTTATAGTCTGGGTATGAAGAAAGGTGTTATTCGGAAATAGTTCGTAATTGTTTTCAATATAATAAAATACAAAAATAAATGAAAATATTCATTCTATTTCAGATATAGCATATATCGATATATAGCATATACAGTCAACTTTATCTTAAATCGAACCTAAATAAACCGAACACTTAATAAACTGTCTAAATTGAACATTGAAATGTTAAAATTTATTATATTATTATATTATAGATATAAAGTTCGGATTATATGTTAAATACATTGTAAAATCAATATTAATATGAGCTTTCCTAATTCAACTATCACATATAAGCCACGGGTATTCAAAAAAAATTAATTTATCTCAATATCGAAATCTGGAAATCATATTTTTTATGAACTTTCCTTTTCAGCACATTGAATTATAAAATAAACAAGGGTATTGCTAGACCGTGAATTAATATCAAATATCTATTGAAGGAAAATGTGGATTTCGCAATACGCGTATTTTCTCCAGATCAATTTTTAGATCTGCTAAGCCAAATCGGAAATTAATGTTTATAGAAATATTGAATCATTGTCGAGTCTTTCGCAATTCATCTCTTTATGATTGTATTAGAATTTTCGTTTTTTACAATGAGACAAGTACAGTCATTTATTGGGTGAAAAGAGAAAAATTTGAGGCTGTGATCAAATGTATGTTAGAAAAAAAAACTTAGAGATCGAATAGATTTTTAGAGACTTTCATCAAATTTAAGACCGAAAAAAAGTATATAAATCCCTTCGATTTCTCCTTCAATTTCCTCACTCCTCTTAAGTAGTCAACAAAAATAATAATAATAAACATAATAATAAAATCGTCATGAAGTTACAAAGAATTTCCTTAGTTGCTGCTCTCTGCTTAGTAGCGTCAGTCGTTGCTAGCCCCGTTCCTAAAGAAGGTTCATAATTTTAATTTTTATAATAACTTTTATTGTATCTTAATGCGACTTTTTATTATATAATTAGAGAAGCGCGTTGCCAAACCTCACCATGGTAAGTAATTATCTTATTCGCCTTTCTGTCATTTCTTATGATCTTTTTTAAAAAAGTATTTTAATTAATGTCTAAATTTATTTCTGTTATTTACTAGACAAGCGTGCTCCCAAACATAGTATGAAATTTTTGTCTTTTTGAGGTTTTTCATTCGAAATTAGTTACTAAATGTCCTTCCTTAAATAGCTAAGCGTAATGCTTTAGGAAAACGTGGTTACGAAAAAGATTATTACGGCGACGACTACTATTATGATGATGATTACGACTACAGTTACAGTTACGACGACGACTACTATTATGAAGATGATTACGACTACAGTTACAGTTACGACGACGACTACTATTATGATGATTACGACTACTACGGCTCCTACGGCAAAGGCAAAAGCAGCTACAAAAAGCGAGATGCCGCACCAAAACCACTAAGTATGCATTTCTAT